>ML675621.1:11664161-11702239 GCA_007922155.1 Mesoclemmys tuberculata
ACGTGGGCCGCCGCAGCTCGGCCCAGCCGCGCACGTGCCCCCGCACGCCACTGAGACGCGCGGCCCTGGGAGGGGGCCCGGCGCCGCTCCGCGCGCCCCGACTCGCCGGCAGCGCGGCCCCTCCCCCGCTCTCCTCAGACCGGGGACCGGCGGGGCCGCCTCGGGAAGGGGCCGCTCCGGCCCGGCCGGCGGCGCCTTCCCCTCAGGAGCCGGCCGCGGCGTCGCCGAGCCCCGTTACCTGCCGCTCCTCCCACGTCCGTCCTCCCCGAGAGCCTCGGCTTCTCTGCCGGCGCCCCGCGCCGCGCCGCCCCTTCAAGGTGATCCCGCCCGCCCTGCGGATCCCTCCGCCGCTCGCGCGGGGAGGCGGGGCCGCCGGACTCTTTTCACCAGCGGAGGCACAAGCTGCGGTGGGAAGCGGTGCTTGGACACCACGCGCCTAGCCAGCCAATGGCTAGGCGTTCGAGGCGCCGGCCACGCGGCCCGTGAGTGACATGGGCCGCTGCGGTTAAAGGGGCCGCGCTGGTTGCACGCCCCCGGCCCCCCCGCGGTGGCGTCTCTTAAAGGGGCCGCCCCGCGTCGCAGGGGGATCCCGTCCGGGACCGCAGCCCCGCCCCCGCCCGGCTCCGTCGCTCCCCGTGCGGCAGCGCAGCTCGCGCCGCGGGGGTCCCGGCCCAGCCCGGCACTGCGCCGCTGCGCGCGGCCGCGGCTCCCCACGGCGTGGAGTTCCGCCGATCGCGGGGGGCGGGGCCCGGGACACAGCCGGGCCGGGCTAGCCGGGTCTGGCCCTGCTCTGGGCAGGGGCTGGGACGAGACCCCCCTCCCCCCCGGCCCGTCCAAGCCGCCTGCGCTGCGCTGCCGTGCGACGCTCGCCGCCTTCCCGCGCTGCTGCAATGCGTCCTGGGGACGGCCACGGCCCGCCCCGCCCGGCCTCGCCGCCGCAGCCTCTCCTGCAACCCCCCGTCTCGCAGGGCCCGTTCACAAAGCTCGCTCTGTCCGTTGTCGCTTTTCACCAGTGGTGCCTCCCCCCTTATTAATGAGCCCAGCGAGCTGGTTGCTAGCCCCGATTGCAGGCGCGGTCCCGGCTGCAAAGCTGCCAGCTAACGAATGGCTCCGGTGGCGAAGGGAGGAGAGGGCGAGCACAATCGCAGCAAGACAAACTGCCTGAGGCCCCAGAGCATGGCCGGGTCCCGCTGCACAGGCCCTTACAGCAGGGCTCCCAAGAGTCGGGAAGCTGCTGAGGGCTCCCCAGCGACTGAAGAGTGGGGACTTGGGCTCTGGATTGCTGAGATTACCAGGGAGCCCCCAAAGCATCCCATGACCCACTTTCCCCTTGTCCTAGGAGCCCGGGGGCCTGCAAGGGGGTGAGGTTAGCTCTGGTAACGGCTGGTATCAGAAGAATGTGTCCGACCCGCAGACTCAAAGGATGAGTTTGCAGCGATGGAGCATGCAGCAGTAGCAGCAGCTTGTGACTCATAGGCTCTGATTTTGAAGTCACATTGGCTTTTCCTTTAGCTGGAAATAATTCACATACCACACCCAACTGCCACAGCAGACAGCTGAATTCATCGTATCACCACGATTCATTGGGCTGGGATCTCTAAACATCACAGTAAGACGCATGATGAGAACAAGAAGAGATGGGTTATTTCCCCCCCAAAGTATAACCCTATATGCCTCATTAAGGGCTGACATGAGTCACTCCCCAACTCAGGGGTTCTAGATCACAAAGGCCCTGGGCAGCATGGGTTCCTCCCTGGAGAAATGGAAGTGACACACAGATCTGGAGTGGGACTCAGGAGACTAGGTTTAATCCTCATTCTGACAATGGCTTGCTAGGCGACCTTGGGTAAGTCCTGTCCTCTGTTTCCTCATCTGGAAATGTGGATGATGGTACCAACCTCCTTTGTGAAGCACTTTGAGGTCTATGGTTGAAAAGTGCTGTAGGTATAATTATTTACTAAAGCAACATGCTTCAACAGTAATTATGCCTCGCTGTCATATAGCACTTTTCATCTGTAGGTCTCAAAGCATTTCACAAAAGTGAATCATTATTCCCTCCCTACACCACTGTGCCCTGATTTCCCCACCCCAGCCCCTTGTTCCAGGGATCAACCCCCCCACACAATGCATGCCCCCCACTGCCCTTTACCGCTTCTCCCCACCATACACACATATACCATGCACCCACCAATTAGTGGTCCCCCAACTTCAGTGCCCCATCTGCCATTTAGTGCCCCCACCCACAGCATGCCCCATAAATTCCAGTTAGTCCTCCTCTCGCCCCCCATCAATGCCAGTTACTGCTCCCTCCACACCCCAACACCTCCTCAATGACCTTTACTGCTTTCCCCAAAATCCCAGTGCCCCCCACCACATTCCCCCTCAATGCCAATTACTGCCCCCTGACATCTTTGAGAAGTAGGGCAGGGCTACTTTTTGTGTGTGTTATCAAGAGCGTGGATTAATATATTTCTATTCACACAATATCTGAGCTGTTCCAGAAGGGTAGCCATGTTAGTCTGTATACAGCATAAACAATGAGAGTCCTGTAGCACCTTAAAGACTAAGTGGATTGCAGCCCACAAAAGCTTATGCCTGCAGAAATTTGTTAATTTAGCAATTTACCAGTACATGCTAAACAAGGAGTACATGGGTTTAAGTGCATCTGCATTAGGGGGTATCACCTATTTAACTACACAGACTTCAAATTAATTTAGTTAAGACTGTACAACTTTTCTAATATAAATAAGTCCTAAGTGTTAGGACACAATTGCAAATAGATGCACATTGGGTAAATGTCAATATGTATTTGTAGAGTAGCACACTGAATCTGCTCATTAGGCTTGCTTCATTTGAGTGTGCAATCAGTTTTCTCTTTTAAAAATAAAAAGAAGTCCCTGAGAAGGTATGTGGGGAAAGCCTACCTACAGAACAGGTGAGACGTTTAATGAATGTCCCTAAGGCTAGGGGTTTTTTCTTAAATGATTTTTCTTTGGAGAATTTTGTTATAGAAAGGAATCAAGTATGAGAAAAAAGTTTTCCAAAAGGCAAAGAGCAAATACTTCTTTTAAAGCTCTTAAAGGCTCGTGAATCAGGACTCTCTTGGTCAACCACACTGGCTTCCTGGGAGGGGTGACCTCAGGGGAAGAGGCAGGGCAGGGCAGAGGTGTCTGGTTTTCAGCAGTTAGAAAGTTGGCAACTGTAGCTCCTGTGGCCTTAGCCATAAATCTTTGTTGGTCAGAAATAATTAAGCCTTAGGTGACTAGGACCTGAACCTTGAGCCATGTTGGGCAGAAGGCTTACGTCTCAGTCTGTTGGTGCATTGGGAGATATGGCAGAAGTGTAGAAACTAGTGAATGATACAGAGAAGTTTGAAGCAGGAGCTGCTAGTTCCTTTTCCTCATAATGCAAGAAGAAAGGGCTCTCTCGTGAAAAGGAAGGACAACACAATTTAAACCGATAGAAGGAAATCATTTTTCGTATAACACCTAATTATGCTACAGGATCTCACAGAGGCCAAGAACTTAGTAGCAGTCAAAAATAAGTAGAAATGTATGGGATTATGTTAATATTCTTCCCTTCCCCCAATAGCTGGGCTGCAGCTGGATGTGGTTTGCAAAAGGCTGCGTGACTGAAAAGTGAGACAACATGTTTTTTATGGAGATGGAGGCCAGCTGTGGGGCAGCCTGAGGGTCTGGCTAGATCCTTTAGACACTGTGGCCTTGCCCCTTTCATTCTGGTACCCCTCAGGCTGCAATGATGACAATGTCTGCAGTTATATTAGATAGGATAAAAATGGAGAAGAGATATGAACCCTTGTGCTACGGAGCATGAGCCAACCACCAGGAAGGTGCTTCCCCTGTGGGGAGTTTACTCCATCATTGTCTGATGTGCTGGGATTGAAGTACAGCGGTTCATGGTCCCTCTTCCCCTGCTGAAAGCCAGTGAAGTCCTCCCTCTTACCTCTTTTTCTTTGGCTCGGGGGAGCCTTTCCTCAAGGGCTTGCCATCCTGCCACCTCTTCCCTGGCTGGTGAAGTGAGGATTCTCCAGGCAGAAGAATGTGAAGTGGGATTCGCAGGAGGAGCTGGGGCTGGCGGGCGAGTTTGTGGGGCTCCCAGCTATCCTGCCAGCAAGCGGAGCAGCAGCTGCACTTGGCAAGAAAAAAGAGAGATGCTCCAATTGGAAGTCCCCATCTCCCGCCCTCTCCTCAACAGGAAAAGTATCTGTCCCCATGGCTGGAGAGAGGAAAGCACTGGGGAGCACAGTAGGAGATGGAGAATGGAGGAATAAGAGGGAGACAGCAGAAGAATTAGAAAGTTGCTTATGCTAGCACCTTATGGACTGGATCCATCCTCAGATCCACCCTTCCGTCCGGTTACAGCTCTTTACCTACAGACAGGGCCCATAGGTTGTTTACACAGATGGCACGGTTTATCTTTGCCTCCAGATATTGACACAAACTAAGTCTGCACCTGCTTTAATCTTGGTTACAAAGATAACATCACCATCCCCTGGCTGTGTGGGCACTTTCCTGTCATAGCCAAGAGACACAGCTGCCTCAATTCAAAATTCTTCCCCCGCTACTGCAATATTTTAAGTATTTTTACAGGAGCAGTCTTTTTCAGCTATAATAGAAGGAGGATTAAGGGCTCATCAAACTCTCCTTCTAAGCCAAAATTTGAACATCAACCTCAGTGAAGTTTGGGCAGAATAGCTTCCTGAATGCATGGAATTTGGGACAGTCAGATGCACCGATCCGCTGATGCAAGAATGTGATAGGTTGCAATTAATGTTTTGTGCCGTAGTGCATGTTTGTGGGGTACTCATCGCTATCCGGTACGTTGGAGGCGGAAGTGAGAGCTTTCTGGAAGATTGGAGCGCGTTATCAGTGGCATGGGAGGGTGATAATGAATGCAGGAAACCATTGCGTTTTGCATGGGTGGGGTGTGTCCTGATGCAGTTAATTACGTATCATTTCTATAACCTCAGAAGTGTGGTCAGCACTGTCTAGACAGGTAGCCAAGTCCCTGCCCAGAAGATCGCACGTGTCCCTAGCCTTTCACAGCCTTTATATATTATCGTGATAGGCCCTATATGAAGAGCTGAGTGGAGTGGTGTCCAATGCCCTTCGTGGTTACAAGAAAACAAATGGTTTCTTACAGTTGCAGATGGCTTACAAGATGAACAGTGAGCAAGTGACAGAGCACTCCCTCAACAGCCTGCAACGATAGATGAGTCATCTTTTGTCATCAACTGTTGGCCCATCTTCCCCTGTACTGATGGTCTGCAACAGTTGAACCGTCAGAGAAAATGGCTAGAGTCCAAGCCAGACTGATTGCAGCACAGAGAATGTTTGACATGTGACGGGGCTGCTGTTCAAGCCGTGCAGCGCTCCAGCCAGTGCAGTGGTTCCAGGTGGGACGGCGCACCTGGTGACACTCGCTTATCTGCACTTGGCAGCAGAGTCCAGCATTGCATGACCTGAGGATTTTTTAATTGCTTTGGCAAGAAGGCTTCTCTGATAAGGGCCAGATTGTCTGTTCCCGTAGTGGCAGAACTGTGACTGGTGTGGGAAAGGGCTGGGTCCTCTCTGATAGGTCTGGGTTACTCATGGAGGCTCACTGTGGAAGCTTTGGGGATCTTTAAGTTATGATTTGTAGTTTGGGGCCATGCCCTTTTTGAATGGTAAAATCAGGTGGGGCGTTGTTAGTCCCAGTTCTGAAAGCAACGACCAGGGCTGTCTTTGGGAGGGCAGGGTGCTGAAGCAAGAGTAAGGCCGTGGCTTAAAACAATCTGCTGATGGTGGCAATTTCCCCATTCCTTGTCTCTCTGTAATCTCCCGGCTTTGTGCAATGTTACTGAGCAGGTGGCAGTTACACAGCTCTCAGAATACC
Organism: Mesoclemmys tuberculata; assembly: GCA_007922155.1. Lineage (NCBI taxonomy): Eukaryota > Metazoa > Chordata > Testudines > Chelidae > Mesoclemmys > Mesoclemmys tuberculata. The sequence continues at coordinate 11,670,057 of ML675621.1, forward strand.
TGGCGTCTTGCATGACATTTTCTTGACTCCTGTCAGCCTTGTTCCAGGCCAGAGCATGGCCCGCAGAGCGCGTTGGTCTCATTGTTTGGTGATCTCCTCCTAGTGAAGGCGACGCTCATATGTCCACACTAAGCCTTGTAAAGACATCAGCTGCCTCAGATAGGGTTGAGTGTGCAGTATTACTTGATTTAAACTGAAAACTTGCTGGGCCAGGAGCCCATCTCCTCTCTATAAAGCAGAAAGTATGTTTCCAGCCTAGGTGTATTGTATAATAGAGCTATCCCTCCTTCGTGTAGATTTTGTTAGGTGCCTACATAAATAAATGTAACGATACCAAACCTGTGCAACTATTTGCGGTTTCTGAAAGATGATATCTGCAATATTCTGTGAGCATGAACATTGTCCTAATAAAATATGCCAGTGCTCATAACAAAACCACGCAAGAGCCCGTTGTCTGTGAATGAAATTCACTCCTCTGCAGAAGGTCATAGAAACATACAGTCCAGGTGGTGCCTAGGCCTTGTGCTGACCTTCTGCACAGTGGTGAACTCCACCTGTGTCCCATCTGTGCCTAGGGTAGCCCACTGAAAATGCCAAGGTCAAGGCAGGCTGTAAAAGGAGAGCAGATTCCCCCAAAACTGGTTGCTAACGCTGCAGTTAGATTCACCAGCCAGTTGCAAACAGTGCTTCTGGTTCCCTACACTGGTTACACAGCTGTTCAACTGTGTTACACAGTTCAGACGGTTCAACTGGTTACACAGCTCCCTTTATTGCATTTCAGTCTCTGGCTCCCAAGAAGCAAGTAGGACCAGTAAAGAGAAGTTATTTAAAATTCTGTTCCCTTTACACAAAGTTCTCCTGATCCCCAAAGGGTCAGCCACATTACCAGACCAATATAAGTTTGGATCTTACCCAAAATACCACACTGCCAGCCAATCCTTTAGTAACTAAAACTAAAGGTTTATTACAAAAGAAAAGAAACAGACAAGAAGAGAGATGATAAATGGTCAAAGCAATCAGATACATACAAATGACTTCAAAGTCCGTATATATCAGATTCTCGGCAGAACTGTGGAGTTTGCAGGCTTGTACAGTTCCTCTGGTGTACGTCCAGTACCTGGATGGATCTCAGTCCTTTGTTTCACAACTTGAAATGTAGAATAGTTGATCCAGCGATCCTGTTGGGTACCGTGCCCACCCAGGGCAAGCCCCTCCTCCAGCCCAAGGGGAGGAGCTACTGGGCCCGGATTCAACTAAATACAGGGCACAACAAATGAAAAAAAACAGGAATAGGCGTGAAGGTCAAAGGGTCAAGAGTGGGGAACTTGATGGGGACACCGAACACCGAAACCTGGACAGCCCCCACGGCTCCTAAATTGATCCAGAGGCAGGAAGCAGGAATGAAAACAAGGTGGAGATGGTGCAGCAGCCTTTTATAGTTTCTGCCACGAGGCTTGTCCTTCCTTTGTCCCAAACACAGCCACACACAGCACATGGCGTGGAAAAGCGTCGGAGTCCCTTGTCCCAAGGCATGTCCCTACCTGTCCCGATGATTCATCAGACGTGTAGCCCCCGGTTTCAATCCCTGGGCTCACTGTATGGCTGATGGCCAGTTATGATGCTAATCGGCCGGGGGGATGTAATTCAGTAGCACAGCACAAGCTCTGGATGCAGATATATCACACATATTCATACCTGATAGTAAAAGATGGTACATACACATAAACAATATTATGCTACTTCGCAAATTATAACCTTTCCAGGGCTGCCTGGCACAGCATAGCTTGCAAGAATTGCACTTGTATCCTATTGGTATGAAATAATATAAATGGTCACTCCTTAACCAGACAGCGTCACACCACCCCCTGAGGATCCAGACAGGCCTCTATTGGAACAGGATGTTCTGAATGGAGAAAGCTGTTTTCAGCCACGGTATAGCCCATAGGCCTAGCCTGCAAGAGATATATGCAAGCAGGCTAGGCCTATGGGCTACACAGGGGGAAATTAGCCACAGGAGGAAAGTTTAGAGCCTCCTTCCTCCCGGGAAAGGGAAACGTTACTGAATGAATCAGAACTGCAGACTGTGGTGACACCACACCCAGGGTGGGGCAGCGGCCAAAGGGCCAGCTCTGTCAGCCAAGGCTGTTCTGATGTCAGAGGGTTATAGCTGGGAAGCCACCTGCCGTCTGCTCCTGAGTACGGAGCGGCGTTCCCACCCTGGGTAACAGGGAGGGAGGTAGCCAGGGGCATTGGGACAATTTGTGTAGTGGGGGTGCTGAGAGCCATTGAACCTAACTGTAAACCCTGGATGTGATGGAAACCATGTCAAGACAGGGGGTGCGGCAGCCCCCATAGTCCCAGCTCCTGTGGAGGTAGTCCTCTCCCTCTGGCTAGAGGAGGGGCCGCAGTCAGTTGCTCTGAGTGAAGGGCTTTGCAGCATAGCAAGCAGGAATGGATTTAAGGATTAGGGCCCCGTGGGTAAATGAGCTGGGAGGCCCCATGGCAGGAGAGTAGGAGGGATTGCCTGGGAGGGGGAGAACTGGGAATCCGGAGCGGTGGGTTGGAGACTGGAGCGCAGTTGGATGTGGGTGTTGGGGGTGCTGGATGGCAGAAGCAAACAGCTCATGGAATCTGACCCCCATGACCCAGAGGCCTGTCCATTCCCATTAGTGAAGGGCTTTTCGGTGGGGGATTCAGCATGCTAATAATCATTTTTCTCTGAACAGACATTCTGTGGTTCCATTTTTCGCCAGTGTTTCCCCAGCCATTGAATCACCGCATGTTATCGCCAGTGCCCACTTCCTAGCCATTTCTGGGGCAGCACTAGCCACTTGTAGGCCTCCAGAGGAAGTTGCAGCCGCTTCCTGATGCTGTCATCTCTCCTTTGTGGATTTGCCATCAATGAGATCCTCTGCTGGTTTTCTGCATGGGTGCAAGCCAGCACAGACCTGTGGTGGCCCTGGAAAGGTTGTGGGCAGATGAAATCCAGCCATAGACTTTATATGCATGTGCAATTTCTATGAGCTGAATGTTCCTTGTCTGGGCAGGAATGCAATGGCTTCATTAGCCAACGTGCTCCAACAAGGACTGGAATAAATGTAGTTCAGTGTAAAAATATGCAACTGCAGGAAAAGGAAGCAGAAAATGGATCTCATACCCTTCCAGCCAAATGCACAAGGAAATCCCCACGTCAAAGGTGGCTATGACCAAGGAGGAGCAGTCACAAAATGTCCCCTAGCCCTAACTTATAAAGACAGTAAGATGAGCCGTGCAGAGAGTTGACAAGGCGTGAGGTTTCTGGACACGTAGGGCCTGATTCTCCAGAGTGGCTTCGTGGATTGAACGGCAGCTTTGGACTCAATGGAGCTGGGCCCTAGTCCTGGCTCTGTCACTGGCCTGCTGATTGACCTTGTGCCCTAAGGCACAGCTCTGCTTTGTGCCTCAGTTCCCCACCTGTAAAACAAGGATAATGTTGCCGGCCTTCTTTGCAGAGGGCTTTGAGATAAACGAATGACAAGTGCTAGGCAATAATTATTATGATGTCATCATTCACCCAGGTGCAAATGGGGTGTAGATTGTCACCAGTCGCCTTTGGTAGCGTTTTACATCCACTTTGCACCATAAAGGCAAGGGCATGCACAAGGGGGGCAACAGACGCATGGCCCCTTGGCAGTGGCAGAGAACTCCGCCGGCCCTGGAGCCACGGTGTGTGGGGAGGAGAGCAAGTTCCTCTCGGGGCCAGGGCGGGCAGGAGAAGACAGAGGGAACTTCAGACAGGGCAAAACAAGTTCCTGCCAGGGCCTAGGGAGGGAGCCCGTTTTAGGGATCAAAGTTGAATTTCTGCATGTGCCCCTGTGTAAAGGAGTACACATGGGGTGGATCAGGGCCATTCTGGTGATTTTGGTCGTGGTTGCTGCAGGAAGCTTGCCCCTCAGCCGCCGGCATGCAGCGTTTCTCTGACGTGTTCAGGAGAAGATTCCCTCTTTCGCCAGTTTTCTATGGCTGAGAGCTGTGCTCTGCGCTGACCGTGCTCGTTGCTTTATAGTCGTCACTAAGGGGTAAATTCGCAGGGAGCTCGCACACGGCGTATGGTGCAGAGGCTTCGTGTGGATGGATTTCACCCTAATGAGCACAAAGTACCTCAGCCAAGGTTTTCAAAAGTGACACGTGATTTCAGGTGCCTGACGTGACACTCCTGAGCACTTTCTGAAGATCCGATCCTCTGTGAGACAGTGTCGCCGGCTGGGCCTCATATTGGGACCGTTCCTACTTTGAAAATCTTGGCCCTACCTGGAAAATGAGCTGCTAGAATCTGCTGCAAGTTCCTTTAAAAGTAACAAGGCAGAGCTCTCTTCCCACGGGGAGTGCTTGGTTACTGGAAGCAAGATGTACTGATTGTGTAGCCATTTCGGCTAGAGCCAGCACTCTTCTTCCGCCCATATCGCTCCTGCCTTCTGTCTACAGACTGCAGATTACTGCACCCCGATACCAGGCGCCAGCCAGCCAGCGTTTCTCAGCAAAGGTTGTCTTGGCGACGCCATGCAGGGATAATGGAAAAGCAACACTTGCCTTGAGCACAAATACAATTCACAGCTGTCGAGCTAAGCAATCAATATGCAACCATCACTGCCAACTGAGCGTCATTCAGCCATTGTCCCTTCTGCACCACCCCCTTCTTTGTCTCCCAGCCCAGAAATGGTCTGGCTAAGGTCTTGTCTGCATGAGCACTTATGTCCGCAAAACAGTTTGTTGCTCCGGGGCGTGACAAAAACACACACACGGCAGGCTCACGTAGCCCCGCCATGCTGACGGGAGAGAGCTCTCCCGTCGACATCATAAAATCAGCTTCGCGACCGGCCGACACAGGGCTGTCCACACGAGCGCTTGTGCTGGCAAAGCTTATGTCGCTCAGGGGTGTGGTTTTTTCACACCCCTGAGCAACAAAAGTGTTGCTGACCTAAGAGTTAGTGTAGACAAGATCTTGCTTCTCATCCTGCTGCACTGGCTCCTGGCCCTTGGCTGTCTGGGATTCTGTTGTTTTCTTTTCTCCCCTCTGGCTGTATTTAATTCACACTTTTGCTCCTCCTAGTCCCTTTCTTGGATCACATTGTGTTGGTGGCTGCTGCTGCTGCTGGGAAATCCAATGCCCTCACTTTTATTACCCGGCAAGGAAGGGGTTAAGCGCCGAATCCGAAACCAGCTTTAGAGGTGGCTTTGCCCTTTGATTGTGCAACAAAGGAGAAGCAAGCCCAGAGCTAGAGCAGAGAGGAAGTTGCTGGGAGGAGAGCCAGCCGAGGGAGGGACTCTCGTAAACTCTCAGCCTGGCGCTGACAGGACAGCTGAGACCACTTCACTGACACACCAGTTTGAGCTCACATCTCGCAGCAGAGCAGAGCATGTGGACAGGCTGGACAACCCACAGGGAGTGGGGAGTGCACTGGCAGGGGGCTGCGAGCCTGTGTGTGTCTAGCACTCTGTCTGTGTGTGGTTTCACTGTCTGCGTGTCAGGCGCAGCGTGGCGGGCGGAAGAGATGTATTACTGCATGCTGTGCAGCTAGAGATCCTGGCCTGGGTCTGCTCCTGGCTTTGCCTGGCTTGGGTAAAGGCACGGTTCTCTTGTTAAGTGTGGGGCTTGTTCCAAAGCTTAACTCTGACCCCCTAGGGGTGGTGTTTATGCCAAGGCATGTGGCTGGGACCCCTTTGTCCATCCCTGGGAGGCCTCACCTGCTAACTGCCACCCCCACCCACCTGGAGTGGCACTTTGTGCCTGGCCAGGGTGCCTGGGCGATGGATAGAGGTTGATGAGCTGGAGGGAGCATGTGTCTTTTAGCTAAGGCCGCAGAAGCTCCAGAAGATCCAGAAGCTCCCAGTTCAGTCCCTGCAGTGCGTGTTCCAATTATAAACCCAAACCGTGCAGCTGTGGCATTGATAAAGCTCAGGCCGCCCTGCTTGTCCCATCTGGGGGTGTTTCCTAGCTGTTGCTGCTGCGGTGCAGGCCTTTTCCCATCTAGGTCACTGGCGGAGTCTAGCCCAGGCTGCTAGTAGCTGAGAGTGGTTCCCATCTGATGGCTGTTTGGGTGAAATGGGCGGAAGACGTCAGTTGCAGTGGGCACGTGACCGTATGCGCAGAGTCGGCCTCTGCCCAGCATTCTCAGCAATGAAGCCATCGAGCTGGAACGGGCTATGGGGACCCCGCTGGGCTCCTCCACCAAGAGGCAGTCCCTCCAGATCAGGGCACATTGGCGGGCCGTGGGGGACAGCTGCACTGCGGCTGTCTAGGCCGCACCTGTCTGGCTTTGTAACCAGAGGGCCGTGGCCCCCAGGGCTCAATCAGGCACCAGTGATCATGAACTCGAAAAGGAAAATCCGCACACGCACCCCACAAGCGTTTTCACTTTTGCAGGCGACAGAAGAAATTGTGTTTTGTGTCCACCAGAAGCAGCTGCCCACTCAGAGCTATCTGCTCGCTGCACTGCCATAGACATCCCAGGGGAAAGCGCTGTAGGGCAGCCTCCAGGGCGTACATGGCACAAGAATAAGGAGCCCTCTGCATTGAGAGTCCCAAGGGCTGCTTGGGCACGTGCCCACTGCAGGCCATCTGGGGGACGCGTCCTGGGAGGGGGTCACAATGGCGATTGACTCTCCAGGCTCTCCTCCAGCCAGCTCTGCAGGATCACATGCGGGCACCACGTGAGCAGCCTGGAAGCCTCTGGCTGACAGCTCTGCCCTCTCATCAGCTGTTGTCTCTGCACTGAAACATTCTGTAGGTTGCCCAGACCATGCACTTTCTATAAAGCATCCCCTAGAGAGCATTGTCTTCCCCCACCTCGCTGCACAGGGCTTCCTGCAAAACCCCTGCTTGGTTTGTGCTTTTCGAGATAATTATATGTTTGTTAACGCCCCCAGGCTGCAGAGCGCAGGCGTCCAGGGAGACTCGATGGCTCGGAGGGCTGGCACGGGGGTTTGATGGACTGCAGCGTTAGGTCGTGTGTCTGGATCCAGGTCAGGTCAATTCAGTTGCCCTTGTGAAATGAGTGGGAGATTCTCAGTCACCAGAATGAGAGTAGCTGGGGGTGACACAGGACAGGACTGAGATACATTGACAGAGCTGGGGGGGCAGGACTGGACTCAGAGGGGGTGTTGCTGATAACACTGGAGGGGAGCAGGAATAGCAGGGTTGCTGGAGGTCAGGGTTGAGGCATGTTAACCTGGGATGGAGCCATCAAAGTCCAGATTTGAATCCACGCACCACCCAGGCCTGATCCGGCCCTCCCCTCCAGAGACAGAGGTGATTATTTATTTTAATGCAAGGGGGGAACTGGAGGGAGAGCAGAAAGCGGAGACATCCCAGGTGGAGGGAGCTGGCGAATAGTGAATAGGCGAATAGTGACACAGAAATAGCAGTGATGGGAAAGGAAAAACCCAGAGGGCATGACGGCAGCTTGGGGGGGTTGAGATGAGTCTAAAGCCAGATCCTCAGCTGGTGTAAACAGTGTAGCTCCACCACAGTCCATAGAATGATGCTGATTTACACCAGCTGAGGTGCTGGGCCCTAGCTCCGGTCTTTGGCATGGAACGATGGGGAGCGTCCGAGGAATCAGCAACAATCTTGTGTAAAACAGTTTTTTATAATCTAACCCTTTGTTAGTGTGAGAGAGGGGCATGAACAGCAGCCAGGTAACCCAGCTCTAGTCCTGGCTCTGCCACAGACCCTGAGAAAGTAACTTCCCTGCTTGCTGCCTCAGTTTCCCCTCCTGCCCCGCATCTGCCTTGTGTGTTCAGACTGGCAGCTGCTCCGGGCAGGGACTGCCTCTCGCTCTTTGTGCAGTGTCCCGCACAACAGGCCCTGGTGGGGTTTCAGCCTGCAGGCCGGGGCTGCTGCTGTACAAATCAATGCCTACATTTAGGGTCATCTTCACTGTATTGTAGGTGAGGGAAAACCAATTTCAGCTGCATCTCAGGCGGCGCATGGCCCTGGCTGTCCATTGCATCTCCAGAGCAGGGCAGTGAGGTATGAAGGGGATGAGATGGCAGGACCCTGGCACACAGCACCCCCCCAATGCACCCGGAGACGTCCGTGGCTCAGCCCAGGGGCTCAGCAGTGGCAGGAGGTGCGGCCTTTCACCTGTCCTGAGAGCAAACCAGCCTCAGACCAGCCGGGGCCAAGAGTCCTTAGTGGCAGGGCAAGGACTGGACAGTCGTTGTTGGCCTCCCTGGGTCTGTCTCTTCTCAGATCTGATTAGAAACTGTCTTCTCCCGCCCTGGCTTGTACCTCTTTGCTCCCTCCCTCTCCTGTTTTTTGTTAATATCGTCTCTCCGCCATGGCCAGGGCGGTGGGCTGGGGACACGGGTGGAGAAGAAGATGCGAGGCGGGCTCTGGCTGTGCTAAGCTGACTCACTGTGGAAGCTGACCTCCCATCTCCACCTATGCTGCAGAAGCAGCTCCTCTCGTCAGAAGGGAGGCACCTGACCGTGGGCCAGTGTTGGAGACAGGCCCTGCAGCCGCCTTTATGTCCCCGTTGGGTGGAGGAAGAGAGGATTTCTGCCTCCGGGGCTGGAAACACCACGCCTTGCAGTAGCATTACATTCACAATGACAGCAACAACAACAGCTTCGTTATAATCCGCTCTGAGCTGTGCCAAAGGCTCCGGGGCACACTGCAAACACTCCTTCCTGTCTAGCCGGGGGAGCCGTCTTTGGGCAAAAGCTGTCTCCGCAGCCCAGCCCTCCAGCCCCGTGGTTCTCAGCCTTTCCTATTTTGTGAGCCACAAAACAGCCAGCAAATCTCCCCGCAACCCATCCCATCCCACAATGCTTCACAGGTTCAAAGGGTTATGGGATAGAGGCCATAGGACGATATGTCTGGCCATTTTGTGGGTTATGGCTCAGAGTGGGGTAGGAGAAGCCAGGACGGGGCGGGGCTGTGGGGTGGGCAGGGTTTGGGGGGCCTTGGGGGACTGGTACAGCTGAGGTGGGATGTGAGTCACAGCCGGAGACCTTAGCAAGGAAGGCCCCGCTGATCTCCATGATGCTGAGGAAAGAATCTAAAAGCCACCCAACCCCTTCTCCCAGCACCTGCAGAGGAGGGGGGAAGAAACCCTGGAGAAGACAATTGCGTGAACTGCCCCAAGGGCAGCTTCTTCCTAACTCTCAACTGCAAGGGGCTGGCTCGTGCTGAACTAGGCGGGTTCATCTCCTTTGACCTATCTGCGTAGGGGGGTGGGTATTAGCGAGCCGTCTGGATCCTGCTCACCAGATGCACTTTGCGGCTCCGGGCAGCAGAACATCCCCAGGCGACAGAAAGGAGCTGGAAGGTGGAGCCTCTGGCTCCGTTCCCCACCTGTTCTGCTCTTCATATGAAGGCTGCTGAGAAGGTTAAAGTCTCTGCCACGGCTGGGGCTGGATGTCAAGCACGTTCAGCCCGGCCATCTGTGAGCTCATGGGGGGAACCAGACAGCCTCGAGCATCTGGAGACAGCATGCTCCAGGTTTAGTTCGTATCATCCTGCGCGCTCCTCGGAAATGCTGAATTAGAGCGGAGGGGGTTGGACCTGGTCTGGAGACCTGCCTCCAGAAAACGAAGGCTCGCTGCTTCAGCTGCAGCTCCTCCTCTGCTTCACGGGTTCCTCCATACGGAGTCCCGCCCACACGTGGGGCCTAGGTTTTACGGGCTTCATTGTGTGGGAAAGGTACGAGATTAGCGGGCCAAAGGACAGCATGGGTGGGACAGAATCAGCTTTTTCCAGCTGCTCTGCTTAGATTAAATCTTGACCTGCAGAGATTATCTCGAGGTGCAATTAGATTCTAAGCTCTCTGGTGCAGAGACTGTCTGCAGGGCCAGATTTAGGGGCAGGCAACCCAAGTGACTGACTTTGGGGGCGCTAGGCTTGGGGGGGCTGTTTTTGTTGTTAGCGACAAAAGGGAAAATAGAAGGTTTGAAGTAAAAAGTTTCAGGTGTTCTGGATGTGGATTCATTTTTCACTGACCTCGAATGTTCTGGACCTTTGTAGCATCTTCCAGAACCTCCCAGGCTTTCTGTAACACTCTGTAATATGGGATGTGTCCAGTGTTGGTGCCTAGTTAAATTTCTTGATGTTAGTACATTTCAGTTATTCTTACAATTAAAGAGTTTCTGGAAGCTTAGAGGAAATGATTTTTTTTATTTACTTATACATGGCATGAAAAAATACAGATTTACAGATCCTAGCGTGCAAATTTATCGTCTTATATGACAGAGATAAATCACGCATGCAACTCGCACATCAAAGGTGTGAAATGGGCTACACGTGCAATTAAAAATAAGGTATTAGAAAGTTTTAATAAATGGATGGAAGGGGGTGCCTAAGACACTCCTCATGTAGGGCCCCATTTGGTCTAGGGTCAGCCCTGACTGTTCAGTGTTTGTACAGAACCTAGCACAATGGCTTGCAGGACTGGAGCTCCAGGTGCTACAATGATACAAATAAATAATTTTATGAGCTGGGTGAAACCTGATTATGGGTTGAGATAAACCCCCTGAAGACCGGTAGGTGTGAATTCACTCTTTAATTAACATAACTGCAAGCATAAGTCCTACCTAAAACAAAAGGTGGGTAGGACCCTGCCCAGGGGCTAGCAGCTTTTGGCTGAGGATTGGTTTGTGTGTGTGAGCATGAAGAGAGCTCTCACAGAAGCCACGAGAGAGGAGCAGCTGAAAGCATGGGGTGGCTGGCCGTGGAAGACACTTGGGAAGCTGTTTTTGGGTCTTGGTGCTGTGAGCAAACGAAACAGGTTCTTGCGGTTTGATTCGCTCTGCGTTCTGAAAGGCAGGACTTCGTACCTTCTTTGGAAATAAACAAAACCGCCTCAAAGAAAAGCCGCCTCAAAGAAATACCTGGCTAATTCCAGTTTCTACTCCCTACCGGAAAACCCACAGGGCCTCAAGCTTTGAGTAGCCGCTCAGGTCAGAAAGGGGCAGCAAGAATAATTAATAATCAATTCCCCAGTCAGTCTTTGCCCCCACTGCTCAGTTTGCTAACAACGGACCAGCTCGGGCCAGATTTTCACAGGCGCTCAGAATGCAGCTCCCGTTGGGAACAATGGACTATTCGCTTCCTTGCTGAGCACACCAAGAGTGCTGGGTGTTGAGTTCTTGGTATAAGCAGTGCTAGAGGTGGCATTAGCACTCGAGGTGGGACATTTTCATTATATGGAATAGCTAGTGGGGTTGCAATTCAAGATGAAGGTGTACCCGCTGATCTCTGTGGGGTCCTGTCTTGCTGTGTAGGCCTTGCGCACCCCTATACAGCCTGGTGATTGCAGCTGGAACCTGACCTGGGGCTCGCTGCCTCCTGGGTCTCTGAGAAGCAGAGATGTCAGTTGTGGCAAACGGCTGGCTGGTTTTGCGAGGTGGCCAAATGGAGACTAGAGACCTGACTCATTTAACATGAGACTCGGGTCTTTTCCCATAGGGTTGGCAAGGCTGCAGCTTGTTACAAGGTTGATCTATGAAGTAACCAAGCCACTGTCCGTTAAATGTCACAATGAACTGTTCCAAGTGTCCTGGGGAACTTTCAGCTTGTCCCGTGTTTCAAATGAGGGCTGCAGAGCCACTCTGCACATATTTTTACCATGCAAACGGAACTATCCCAGCGCTCCCAGGCGAGCCAGGGGGAGGCCAGCATGGGACGCTGTGCCATGCCTTTGCCAGCGGGAAGTTCGCTGCTGTGCTCTAATGCACGGATGGTGGGCAGTGGCTGTCTGCAGGCCCCCAGACCCGAGTTCTTGTCCTGCTGTGTTAGCTAGACTCTGCTGGTGCCCTGAGGCCTTAAACCAAAACCCCTTTACATGCAGATTGTGACCACAGTGTGCTGGGGCAATGAGTGTGCCTGCCGTGAGTCATGGCATGTTGTAACCTCTGCCAGCTGGCACTGAGGGGCTCTCAGGGTCACAATGGGGGGCTGTCGCACTGGATCAGGGCGTAGCCCCGGCCCCCTCTAACAGCAAACCCCACAAAGAAGCGCATGGAGGGTCTGAGCCCGCCTCCATTCCCCAGTGAGCTCAACGGAAGCCAGAACAATGCAAAGGCCTGTCAGACCCCTGCGTGCTCTCCCAGGAGCTGGGATGGGGCCTTCCTACAGGGGAAGGGCTGGTGCTTTCTCCAGCCTGGTTTTCAATCCCCAGCCACGGCTCCTGGTGCTTCCCCTAGGAGACTCTGCCGCAGCCCTATGGATCTCACCCTCCTTCTGCCTTTGCTTCCTTCATTCTCTCCTTAGGAGCCCCCTGCCCCAGGGTTTAACCCACATCCCCGCTGAGCCATCGCTTAACCCCAGAGTCCCTGGGGCTCGTTTGCTCTCTCCTCGTTAGTCAGTCGCTCCAGCCCCTTCTCTGCTCCTTTGCCACAATCTCCCTGGGGAACGCGCTCTCCCCAAGGCCCTATGGAGACGTGGTGGGAGGCCCCCGTGTCAGCCCCTCGGTCGCGCTGGCCCTGCATGGCTAACGTGTGGGGAGCAGTCACATCTGCTCCTGGCCCTGCTCTCTCAGCGTTGCTGCCCTGAGCCCCTCCCTGGGGCCTCCCGTGGATTCTCCTCAGCTTTAGTGCAGCTCGGGCCCTGAGGGGACCCCGTTATTTCCTGCCTGTCTCCCCCCTGCCCTGCTGGGAGTTTCTCTGTCTGATCGCTGGAGCTGGGCAGCTCTTTCCTGACAGACCCAGGGCCAGGCCGTCAGCACGGGGCCTCTGGGGCTTCCCAGCCCCATGGGAGAGGGGGAGGCAAGAGCAGCAGTCGAGGCAGCTGGGGGGCTGGATCTGCTGTTGCAGAATGGGCTGGGGGCAGGAACGCCCCCCAAAAGTGCTGTGGTTGTAGGGGAGGAACAGGCCTGGAGAAGCAGGATGGGAGGGGCCCAGCCCCTGAGGAGCATGGGGGGTGCTGGCTGCCCCACAGAGCCCAGGGTGGGAGGTGCCTCCCCCACAAAATGCTGGTGGAGGAGGAATAAAGGCTCTCAGCCCCCCCAAGCCATGGAGAGCAGAGCTGGGGCTGGAGTAACGGGATGGTGGCCCAGCCGGCTCTGCCTCTCCCAGCCCCTCTGGGCTGAGTGAGTCTGGGACTTGTCTCCCGCAGAGCAACATGGGGACAGCGATGGGGCTGGATGGAAATCACGGAGGACAGTGGGGTGAGGCCAGGGCTTCATGTGTAACGACAGAGGGGCCGGGCCTACGAACTGCCAGGCCCAGAGGGGCCAGGGCTATGAACAGCCAGGCCCAGATGTAAGCGGGGGAACGGTCCCGCTATCGTGGGGCACATTCCTGGCTCACACACGACCCTGGTGGAATTGGCTAGCAAAAGGATCTGAGTCCTCGCTCCCTCTCCCTTTCCCCAGAGGCCTGCCTGACCCCCAGGGCTGCCCTCCCACTCTCCAGTGTGTGGGGGGTCCCTGTAACCCTGACAAAGCTGGGCCCAGGGTCCCTGGGGGCCTTGTTGTGGTCCCTTAGGACAGAGGCTAAGGTTTCCCCACTCCAGGGGGCTCTCTGCCCTGGACACGTCCCTGACCCACTGATCAGTGCAGACCGTTCCAAGGAAACACAATTTATTAAACAGCCTCCAGTTTTGAAACAAATAAAGAAAAAAGGAGAAAGGTGAAAGGGAAACACCCAACGCTGCCCCCTGGCCCGGGGGCCCCACACACGGCGTCTCTGGGGTTGAAGAGATATTCACAGCCTGCTTCACACGCATCGCAGGCCCCTACGCAGGGTCCCCTCACTCCTCCCGGCTGCTCGTTGCACCCGGCTCCAGCCCCAGCTCTGGCCCTGCCCTGCTCTGGGGGGCTGTCTTTCTCAGGGTCCCGCTTCCTCCTCCCCCCTTCCCCTGGCCTGTGGGGCTGGGCAGCGGGAGATGCCCACCAGCCAAACAGCCCCCCTCAGTGTCAGTGAGGGGCCAGCCGTCCCCAGCTGCCGGGCCCGGAGGGTTGGGGCTCAGCCCTGGCACCAACTAAGCCCTGGGTGAGGCAGGTGTTGCTCCGGGGGGCGGGGTTGCCGGCCCAGTGCAGGGACACAGCATTGGCCCCCCAGGTTGGGATCCTGCCCCCAGCCCAGCCCCCTGCGCCAGGAGAGGGGAGCTCATGATGCAGCTGTGGGGAGGGGGAGATTTACCCTGTGGGCATCAAACGCCCTGATACCTGAGAGCCCGTTACCCTGAGGGCCACTGCAGCTACCGAGGGGCCTGTCCCTGGGGCCCCTTTAAACCGAGCATGCGGGGGTACGAGCTCCTCCAGCCACAGCGAGGGGGAGACGGGAGCCCACAGGGACTGGAGCGGCTGAGTCAGGGTCTGGCTTTGCTTCCTCCCTAGCCTGTGGGCGATGCACTGGGGGGGGAGCAGGAGCCCCTGCAGCCTGCGCCCCCACCCACATGGAGCATAGAGCCAGTGCCTCCCGGAGAGAGACGGGGCTGAGAGGGACCGGAGACGGGCTGATAGTTGATGGGGTTCAGACAGAGATGGGCTTGTTAGTGGTGATCTAACCATTAGGGGAGTGAAGTTCTGGAACAGCCTTCCGAGGGAAGTAGTGGGGGCAAATGACTTATCTGGCTTTAAGACTAAGCTTGATAAGTATATGGAGGGGATGTTATGATGGGATAGTTTAATTTGAGCAATTGATTTTGGATTATCGGCAGATAAGTCTGCTCAATGGTCTGTGGGAATGCTGGATGGGATGGGAACTGAGTTACTGCAGAGAATTCTTTTTTGGGTGTTGGCTGGTGAGTCTTGCCCACATGCTCGGGGTTTAGCTGAGGTCTTCAAATCTCACTTTTGAGGATTTCAATAACTCAGTCATGGGTTCGGGGTTGTTATAAATGTGTATGGGTAGGGTTTTGTGGCCTGCCTTGTGCAGGAGGTCAGACTAGATGATCATATTGGTCCCTTCTGACCTATGAGTCTATGAGATTAGCTAGTGCTGGTTGCTGTTCTTATTAACTATTTCGGATGACAGCGTTTTACATGAGTGACAATGACTTGTTACCGATACCTACGTTAAACAGTAATTACTAGTGGATTCTGTTCGTTGTATTTACTAGTAACTAGTTCTCAGTCTTAGCTACTTAGTCTGAGAATTCTCCTGGTTAGCGAGAACTCTTTTAGTATTGGGGGCCCAGTTAAGCACAGTTATTAGTATGGTTTTGTCCTTTTCTGTCTGTCCATGTCCGTCTGTCCAGGTGAGAGGTGAGTGCACGCGCTGGCCTGGGCTGGCTGAAGAGTCAGTGCCCGGCAATGACGTGGTGACCCTAGGCATGGGATTGCGGCTCACAGACGGGCTGTTGTCTGGGCCAAGGGCTGTTCATTGGGTGTGGGAGCTGTCCCCTTTCAGTGATGTGCTTCCTGCAGGGGCTCTGTGGACTGTGTTTCGGGAACAAACACGCTGAGAGATAGAAAGAAATGACAAATAAATGAAACACCTGAAGGATTGAGGGGTGCACCTGGTGACAGACAGATAGTTTAATGAAACCCCTCAAATAATAACGGTTTTTAGGAATATCCCTTACACTTTCCATAGTTCCTGAACAACTGGCGTCTCTGCCTTTACCGTCGGAAGCTGCCATTGTGGCAGATAGTGACACTGGAGCTGTCTCCCCTCCCAGGCTCTCCAGCATGGCTCCGTTCATTTCTATGGCATTCCTCCCCATTCCCCTGGTGAGAAGCATCTGTCTGTAAATAAACTCACCTGTGAAATCAGGGCTGCGGAAAAGGGCTTATCACACTGAATCTGCTTTATCTCTTGGGAGACCCGCTCCCATGGGGGGCACCAGGTCACTTGCTGAGGGGCTGCCTTTTTTGTGAGGTCTACGAAGGGGGCCTCCAGTGAAACAAAATCTGACACAGCCGGTAACAGCTTTCTAGGCTCCAGAACGACGACACCTGTTTTCTATCCTAGGGATTGGAGTACAGGCCGGTGCCTCTGCTGTATTGATGGGGGATTGTACCCTTCCATTCCTCATTAGGTATCCCAAATACTTTGTTTCTTGCTTGCCCACCTGGCACTTTCTAGGGTTTGCTGGGAGAGGGATCTCTGTAAGGACCCCAGGACTGCAGCCAGACTCTGATGGTGAGTGTACCAGTCTCGGCTGCAGACGACAGCATTGTTGAGCCATGCCACCATGAAGCAATACCAAGGTCATAACATCCAGTCCATCAACCTCTGGAAGGAGGCCAGGGCCCTGGGTAACCCCAAAGCCATTGTGACGAAGTGGGACAAGCCTACTAGGAGAGCAAATGCTGTTTCTCCCTGGGAGTCGGGAGAAAGAGGGATCTGGCAATAGCCATGGTCAGAGCCACATGATGCTATGTTGGTCTTTGCCGAGGCCGTCTAGTAAATCATCCACTCAGGGCACGGGTTGGCATCGAAGCAAGAGCTGGCATTTACCTGTCTGAAGTCTACACAGACGCAGCAGCACTTTGGGTTTTGGGACCCAGAGTTACCAGGGGCTATGGGATTCCTCGATTACTTCCTGAATCTGGATCTTCTTCTTCCCTTCTGGGAGCCGATGGGATTTCTGCCCGGGCGTGGCACCGGGTTCGCTGAACAGGAGCCCCCAGTTCCCTGGCTGACGTTCCCTGGCCCTAGCGTCTTTGTGGTTCTCGTCATTTAAACTGACAGTGGTGGAGGGTGACAGGTGCTGGACGCCCTCGGGGAGAAGGCCGGGGACTGTAGGGCTCTCCTGTCCTGTCCTGTCTGCTGAGATAACCTGCCCGGGAAACTCCAAGATGACGGGTGTGAAGGTCACACGCTCCGTTCTCCCCAGATGCTGTGCGCCGTAGTGTCCTCAGACCCCCTGCCCACGTTAGGACATGGGCTGTGTCTGGAAATGCTGCAAACCAAGCCAGGGGAGTGACTGCAGAGGAGAGGTGAGGGCATCTCTAGTCACTGGGCTTTGATTGATGGGTCAGGCCCCACAGAGCCCAGCATGCCCCAGTGTCCTCTGGCCTGGCCCTGCTTCAGGGATCCCCACGCCCAGCAGACTTGCTCTCCTCCCCTGTGCACTGGTTGCAGACAGCGAGCTGCCCTCCATGCTGAGCACATCCTGTGCCCCTGCCCTCAGTGCTGGAGCACAGCCAGGTGCTAGAGGGACAGAGCAGCTGATGGGCCCACGGCGGGTGACTGGTGGCATGCCGACGCAATGCCATGCGTTCGAGATGCTCTTATTTTGTCTTCACAGGCAAGTGCAAATGGCTGGGCCGCTCAGATCCCTGGTGGCTCCATCGGGAAGCTCTCTGCCAGCCCAGCGGAGCAGCTGCTCTCCAGGTAGGCGGAGGGTCATTCTGCCAGTGTTTTCGGACACGCTCAGTGCTTCTGAGGAGGGGCTACTCAGCAACACGTTGCGTATCTTTCGTGCTGTGGCTCTCCATGGTGGGTGGGCATTCTGGGGGCTTACGGGGGCAGTTTCTGCCGCTCTATAGTCAGATCCCATCCCCTTGCGTCTGCTCACGGTATGTCCCTGGCCCTGTATTGCACCCTGCATACCACAAACAGTAGGTCCTACTGCAACCAAACCTTGAGACGCAAAAGCGAAGTGGGAAGCCGACAAGGTGGAAAGCACCAAGCGCGTTCCAGGTCTTGAATCTCCCAGGTAAACAGGGCAGGGCAGCATTGCCACAGCTAGTGACCAGATGTCCTGGTTTATAGGGACAGTCCAGATATTCGGGGCTTTGCCTTATATGGGTTCCTGTCACCCGCCCACCCCCTCCCGGTTTTTCACACTTGCCGTCTGGCCACCCTACCACAGCTCTGCAGGCTAGTGCTGGAAACCAGCCAGCATTCGTCATTGCAAAACCCCAGCGACTTCCCAGCCGGATGGTTGTGCTGCCTCTTTTAGCACTCTCTGCGGGCTGAGCTCTGAACTGCCGCTCAGCGGGCAGGGCCCTGGACGGCGACTTGCAAAGTGCATCGGGGTGGATTCTCTGCAGGCGTAGGCAGGTTTCTTGCAGGCAGAACATCACTGGCTGCAGTGCCCTGTCAGTAGTGCTGACCCCACGCTTTCCAAAAGCAAGTCAGCCCTCCAACTCATTACCCCGGGGCTACCCAGGGGACAACTGGCTGCTGGCCCTTTAAATACCCACCTAACACTCTCCCCAAATCATGAACTTGTCTTAAAAACCACAATATGTTACTGATGATACAGAATTCTTTTTATTTGCTGGCTGGCCTTTGAATCTTTAGGGGCCACATTTTCAAGCTTTGCTCTGGAATCATAGGTGCCAGGAACTCAATTTTGTATTGCTTTGGAAGCTCAGAGTCTGGTGTATTCACATGACTCCAGGAGCTGGGGCTTTCAGAAAACCCCCAAGTGTCACGAGGGTGTCATGAGAATTAGGAGAGTTGGCAATACTTATTCCTGATTGACATCAGTGTAACTGAGAGGAACATCAGACCCATTCTCCTCCTCGGTACGGCATAGTCCAGGGAGATATCTCCAGGGCAAGTACCTTTGCTTAGCATGGCACAAGTGTATTCTGTATTCTGTATTCTGAATCCCTGAGCTGGCCACACTTCGGCAGGGAAAAAAAACTTTCCTTTCAACTTGGTTTATCCTATTTGCCCATCTAAAGTGAAGTGGAGGATAATCATGTCAACAAACGTCCCCTGTACAGCATGTCAAAGATTCGTAAGCCTTGACGGCTTGATTTGTACCAGCTCTACATACAGTGTTTCACACAACTCTGAAATGCAGCTGCATTTGGGGAGGAGCCTTGCTGCTATTTAACAGCACACAGCAATGCTACAGAACAGATTAGGGTAGGAAGTGAAGGACGATCCTGTATCCAACAGAAATTGCTGCACTGAAATGAAGCTAATTGGTTAATTATGATTAAAGCAAATCTGTTATATGCTAATGGTTCAAATATATAGCACCTTTTATCCAGAAGGGCCCCAAGCCTAATATTGATCTCATATATATGTATAATTTCATCAACCACTGAAGTGCAGCTACCTCTGGGGTGGAGCTTGACAGCTGTTTAACAGCATCCAGCAACACTGTTTAGGATAGTAAATGAAGGCGAAAACTAGCCAAATGACTCTCTGGAGGGTTTCCTGGACAGAATGTAATTACCTGAGTTGGAAATTGGCCAGGGCATTTGGCTAATGTCACTGAATCTATGGAAAGGGACCTGGAAGCTTTAATGCCCACAAGTGGCCCGCCCCTTGGTTTCATATTTTATTCCTTTCTCGGCTGCTCCCTCCTGAGTGGCTGTGGGTGGTTTGATACGGTCCATCCCCACAAGGCGGCGGCAGGGGGTGTGGAAGGCAGAGGTGGCCCTTGGCCCTGTTCTTTTGTCTATGGCTTGGCAGCCAGCACCGGTGCCACGTTATTCTCTGGCACGTGTCGTGTTTGTTCAGGGCAGGACTCTCCGATACTTGACAGAGCTGAAACAGAGGCAGAAAAACCTGCAGGACGGGGACCTTCCAGCATCGCCCTGGGGTGAGTCTCCCGGCCAGGCCTTCTGTGGTCATGCCCATCCCCTGACAGCGGGCAGCCACCTAAGGCAATCAGCTGGGGAAGTTCACCTTCTGGTACCCATCTAACGTGTGCACCTCCATCCCTGGAGCCAGCGTATTCTTTGGCGATGAAGTCAATTGAATTCATGATGTGCCCTGGGGACAGGTTGGGGCAGGAGGAGTCCGGTGCCCCTGTTGTCATTAACACGGTCACAGGGTGGTTTTGGGTCCCAGGAAATGGGTCTCAGCCCCACCTGTGACAGTAGCTCACCTTCCCAGCTGGGAAAAATGAAGATGGGACGTATGAGCCAATCAGGCCTGTGGGATAAATAAGGGCGAGGCCTGGGGTGGAGACTCTGGAGCCAGAGCAAAGCCCAGGGGTGCTCTGTGCCCGCTGTCCGGAGGGAGGGCAGGGCAGGGACCTGGGCGAGAACGACAGCTGAAGGAAGCCAAGGGCCTGCAGGGCATAAGAAGGGACGTTTCCTGCCAGTCTCCGCGTGTGCTGGGATGAGGGGAGGCCTTGGCAATGGCCCTGAGCCCACTGCACTGTACAAGGGGCGGGGAGGTGGGAAAGAAGCCAGGAGGGATGGGAGCCTGTTATTAAGCCCAGGTGGGTGGGTTTTTGGTTCCTTAGGACTCTGTGCTGGGAGAAGCCCAGGAGCCTCCATTTGGAGGACGCGTAGGCATCAAAGAAGAGCTGAGAGTGACAAAAGAGATGGGATGAAAGTTGACACCTTTGAGGTGTGCTTAATATTAAACTGCCCTGTGACAAGGTGCTCTCAGCCCAAGAGAGTGCGGGAGTTTTGGAGGGGGGAAACTGAGTCTGGGGGCCTGCATGGATACCTTCTTGCCATGAGGGGAGGCCTTCTGGCCTGGGGGGAAATTCCTTCCTGACCACACATACCCCTGTGCACCTGAGAAGAACCAGCCAGCCAAGCACCCGGGAGAGGCAGTGCTCAGTGCCAACTCAGGGCCCTGGCCCACCCTGCTCAGGGTCCAGCTGTGGGCGTCCCTCATGCGTCAGAGGAAGGAGACCAAAAAGCCCCAGAGTACCCTGCAGGGTGGAATCCCTTCCTGACACCTGCAGCTGAGCTGCTAACGCCCTGAAGCATGAGCATTGGGAACATCAGACATCAACTAGAAGGGACTCCGAGGGCTGCCGAGCCCTGCCCCCCACCTCACTAGCACCCCCATCCTACAAGCCCCCTCACAAACTTGTCCAGCTATTCCCATTTGGGGGTGGGTCAGTGGCCTGGGTCTCAGTCCAGCTCCCAGGGAAGCTTGACAAACCTCCAGCATGATTGGCACCAGCTGGCATCCTCCGCAGCAAGGCCAGGATGTCAAGATGTACTAAGTTGTTGTCTGGATTCTGTGGCCCCACCCCCACTGGAGGGGGGCGGGCCTTTCATTCTTTTTGGCTCCACCCATCAAATAGGCCGACAGCTGTCATCAACTGGCAATGTCATTGCCCTCCACCAACCTCCCCTTGATGGTTTCCCATCATGCCTCCCTCAGGCCCCTGTATCATCATCCTCGCCTAGCTCGGACCTGGGGAGGGTTAGGCACAGGAAGGACTTGTGAAAATGTGGCTCGGTTCTCTTTCCTCTCCCCAGGCATCCTGAATTGCTTTTGTCACGACTCAGCAGCCTCGCTGCTGGATGCGTGGGGGCTGAGGCAGGGCGATGGGATTCCGAATGCCAGTCACTGCTTCCTGGAAAGAAAGTCAGGAGCGTTTCTAAATGAATCATCCAGTGCATTTGCTGGGCTCTGGTGGATTCTAGACCAGCGCTGTGGTCTGAACCTCTCTTGTCCATGGCGAACGGATCTCAGCCCGCCAAATCCCCTTGAGTGTCCGTCAGCCACGTCCCCTTCCCCTTTTCAACATCATGACACACCAGGCGTCTGCTTCCATCCACACCTGAGACAGTGCATGGCTTGGGGGCTAAACCCCAGGGCTGGAACCAGGCGAGAGGCAGATGCAGTTTCAAAAGTGGCCTCTGATTTTGGATCCCACAACTTTCAAGGGCACCTTTCATCAGCGACCCAGTCAGGGAGGCGCCCCAAAGCAACAGCTGCTTTTGGCAATCTACCTGTTAACCGATCTGTGCGAGATCTCTAAGGATCTGCCTGAGGGAGGGTGAGGGCGCTCACTCCTGGGTCTGGGGGATCAGCAGAGGGGAGGTGGGGCAGAGCACAAGGCGCCAGAATGCAGGCATTGAAAGGCCAGTAGCCAGTTCTCCTCACTGAGTGGCCCACGGGAAGGCGTCAGTGGGCCTTCATTTTTACTGTTTGCTTTGCAGTTGATTTGTTAACTAGAAAACGAGGCTCCCTTTGTAAGGAGCAGCTTGGCTAGCGGTCCCATTTCTCTGGTTAGGGAGAGTGATGGCTTTGGTTCCTGCGGGGATTCACGGCCCTTTTGCTGGCTCTGGTGGCAAGCACCACAATTCACAAATTTCCCCATTCAAAGATAGCCAAAGTCAGCCCCCAAAAGCATGACCCCCACCTCCCCATCCCAACCCACAGGTGGCACATCACTCAAGCCAAAGCCAGATGCCACCATTTGCAAAAGCAGCCACTGGCTTTGGGTGTTCGTCATGCGGGGGATTGCGGAGCCTCTGATTTTATGGTGTGCTTGGCCCCTGGGACAATCAGGCTCTAGATGTCTCCAGCTGGGCACCCAAAGTCAGTGACTACTTGTGAAAATGTGCCTGTGTGAACAGGAAGTCCTTGCAATGTGGCCTGAAGGTCCCGCACTCAGGACAGGAAGGATGGCCCGGTGGCCAGACCACCAGCCTAGGACTTAGAGACCTGGGCTCAAGTCTCTGCTGAGCCACAGACGCCCTGTGTGACCTTGGGCAAGTCATTTAGCCTCTCCATGCCTCAGTTCCCAGTCTGTCAAATGGGGACAGTAGCTCTGTGAGGATAACTACATTAAAGATTGTGAGGTGCTCAGGTACTAGAGGTATGGGGGCCAGACAGATACCAGAGGTAAATAGGTCTTGTCAGGCTAATGGCGAAAGTGAATTCCAGAGCTAGCAGGTTGTTCCCCCAGGCCGCCACCATCACTTCTCTCCCGTCTGATCTGAACGACAGCCAGGTTCTGGGAAACCAGACGGCACTGCCTGGGTCTGATGGAGGTGGAACGCAGACGGACAGCACCTCCCAGCAGCCTGTGGGCCTACCAAATGGGAGGGGTGACGGGCGAGAACCTGGAGGAACACCATTCCCATCCCATGGAAGTGCCCTGGGGACAGATGAGCCACAGGCCAAAACCACCCTCCCTCTGGGATCCCCTGAGAGCCAGCTGTGTGCCCATCAGCAGGGGCCTTCCTCCATCCCCAGGAGGCGCTCACTGACCGATGAGACCAGCCAGGCAGGATCAGAGGATCCTAGGAGACGCCACAACTTCCTCAGCAATGTTCCCAGAGGAGGAGGCCAGAGATCGGGCTGCGGCAGGTGAAGCTGGCAGCTCTGGGAGAGGGCTTGCTTGGGGGGAGCTAGCACCTGGCTTCCTGGGCAGAAGTGAAAAGTGTTTGCCAGCGAAGACCCCCCCTCCACTTGCCCTAGAGAGGAGGGGCACAGGCCCATCCCGCAGACCTCCCCAGTTACTGGTCCAGAGCTGGGGCGGGGGGACAGTAGCATTTGCTCTCTGCTAGAAATTAGACAAGCCGGTCTAGGCCTGTGCGTTGTCGATAAGGTTGCTGTCGGCTCCCAAGCGGAGGCAGGCTGGGCTGGGGAACCAGCCGTCTGACTGGGGATCTTGCGGCTGGCAGGGTGAAAGAAGCAAAGACTTTCTTAGCTTTCATCGTCATCATCACAGCACAGGGCCTTGAAAACTCGCCAGGCCACAGCTGGGCAGGCAGGTGACCTGTGAGGATGGCAGAGAGGGAAGGGGCATTTAGGAATCAGAAATAGTCCTGGGTGAGAAGCTGAGCATAACGTCCCCTGACAGCGCAGTGCTCGCCCCTCAAGCTATCTGACAGCCAGCCCCAGCTATCCCTAAGGGCAGGGCAGCACAGTAGATCCGGAGGATGGACCTCGGCCGGGGTAAGGGGCTGGGTCATCTCCTGCGTCTACACAGCACCAAGGCCAGGGCAAGGTGGCTTGCGGGCTCCTGCGCGGCAGCGAGATGGCAGGCGGGGGGCTCGGCCAAGGGACGCATGGCCGGCTGGCACGCTAGGTGCGTGCGTGTGTGAGCTTTGTGCATCCTTGCCTCCAGCCCGGCGGCAATCTCCTGCTCACCGAGCTGAGAGGCTCACGTGACGCCAGCCTGGAGCAGCACTGAGCATGGGCGAATCCATCTGGGCCGCTGTGCTGTTAAGTGAAACGACAAAGCCAGGAGGATCAGCCAGCTGACAAGCCTTTTGTTTTCTTCCACTCAGCCTCCTCATCCCCTCTTTTGTCCGCTTGCCTGCGGAGAGAGGCCGTCCAGCCCTGGCCTTGGCCCCTCGCGCCCTTCCCAGCCCGGACCAGTCTGGCAACCTCCCAGGGCCTTCGCAGCCGCGGGGACTTGGCCGAAGAAATTGCCGTGAGTCCTGAGGCGGTGGCGGCTGGAGGCTGGGCTGGGTGGATGAGGGAGCGAGCCGCGCTGCCTGGTGCCGAGCGGGGCAGGGCACGGCGGGGAGGCGGCGATGGGCATGGAGGACCCTGACCGGCCCTCCTGGCTCTGGCAGGTGCTGCTGAATGGACAAGGCCGTCCACTCCGGGCACTGCCTGCGGTGCTGGGGCTGGCAGGGGCAGGAGCCGGCTGGGGGAGCCTGATGCCTCCTGCCCCCATAGCCTTGGTGAGCGCTCGGGTCTTAGTCTGGCTGTACAGCCCAGGGCGGCGAGAGGGCAGAGCTGTGGCTGGGGGAAGGGCCCTGCCAGCAGGTGTCTCTGGGGGGCAAGAAAGCGAGCTGGGCACAGGTGAAGGATGCCAGCAGGCACTCTGCCTTTTCCCAGGGTGAAGGGGACAGCCTGCGGCCCCGGGCACAGCTGCTACCCTTGGCGGTTCAGTCCTAGGAGGGGATCAGGGCCCTGGGGAGTGCGATTGTGTCAGTGAGGCGGGGGCATGTCCCGGGCAGGCTGGCCCCGCTGCGGAGCGGGCGACGTTGCCTGTCTGGTGGAAGCACAGAGGCCGCGGTGGGCATCGTCCTGGGATCATGATCCCCGCTGCCTTCCTCGCCCCAGCCGGGCAACGCTGCGGTGCCACTGGCGGGGGAAGGAGGGCGGGAATCTACAGGACGAAGGAGAGCAAATAACACAGAACCCCTAACCGCTGGCGGGAAATTCTGCCAGCCCCAGCCTCTCCCAGCAGGAGGCACCGCAGGGCACGGCGCAGGAGCCCTGGCTGCGAAGGGTTGTGGGCAGAGCCCCCCGCCCTCCAGTCTCAGCCCTCCCCAGGCGGAGTTGCTCTGGCCGTGGCTTGCACGACAGCGATCCAGCCTTGCCTTCCGTTATGTCCTCTCCTGCCGCCTCTCTTCACCTGGTGGATTTTAAGCAGGGGGGCAGTGTCCCCTGCCTGCCTCATGCCCGCCCTGCAGACAGCGGCTCAGGAGTGCCCACTGGGCAAGAGTTTGCCCCTCCGTAGAGGTGAGCTGCCCCTACAGAGCCCACCTGCCCAGCACTGATCAGGGCTTAGCGCTCACGCTGGCAGCGGAGGGAAAGCAAAGGGAACTTGCATTGGGCTGAGCTCCTCTGCCAGGGACACTCATGCCACTGACTGTATTGTTCCGTGCTGGGGCGATCGAAGCCTGGCCCGAGCTGTGGGTTGGGCCCCTTCCCTTTCAGCTGCTCCAGCCCTTGTGTGCGAGAGGGTTTTATGCTCCATCCGCCCACCCCAAAGCCTCACCTTTGCGGGATCCTTCCAGGCGATCCAGCTCCTGCTTTTCCAGCTCCTGCTTTTCTGCCAGAGCATTTTCACAATGGCTTCTTGGGAAAACGCTCACAGGCTGACAAAGGAGAGAGAGGCAGGAGAGGCCTGCTTCCCTACTGCCGAGATAACTAAAATTCCTAGCTCTGGGAGAATGGGGGCTGCTAGCCTGCCCCTACAAAGTGTGGGTGCAGTGCATGGTACACCCCTGGGCCACATCGGTCTCTCTGGGCAGGAAGGGGTCATTCCAGGGAAAACACACCTTTGGAAATAGAGGAAAGGCCTGGTGGCTGCAGCGTTAAACATTGGAGCTGCTTCATGGAGTGGATAGACTTGGAGTTTTTCAGACAAGATTAGGTATATTTTTGACACGTGTTAACCCAATTTCTCGGCGAAGTTCTGCAGCCTGTGTGTGTGAGGCTAGATGGTCTGGTGGTCCCTTCTGGTTGGAGTCTGATTTCCCCCTGTTCATCCCTTTCCTTCATGAACCATAGGGAGAACAGGATTGTCTGTATTGCCTTTAATGTACTCCCGAAACCTGCATTAGGATAATGAGCGTATCAAATCTCATGCTTCAGGCCCAGTTGCCTGCAGGGGTCAGGAAGGAATCCCCCCAGGTGCACAATTGACCAGTTGTGTTCTGGTCTTTTTTGCGTTCTGAAGCATCAGGGATTGGCCATAGCTGGAGATGGGACATTGGTTGGGGTGGGCTAGCGCTGTGAAGTGCTCCAGAAAATCCTCTGTCTTAGATGCCAGGCTCGCGTATCCTGTTCATGTGCTCAGGGTCCAACTGATTGCCAGATTTGGGGTCAGGAAGGGTTTTTTCCTCAGGTCAGATTGGCAGAAACCTTGGGGGAGGAAAGGGGCAGCAGAGTCTCCTCTTCCTCTTTAGCATGGGGTGCTAATTGGCTGCTGGGATCTACTGGGCATTTCTCACCTAATCAGTTCCCTGCCATTGCAGGGGCCGAGGGCACTGGTGGCACCTTGGTCCCTCCCGTTTACTGCCTGGGGCACATGACAGTTTAGTTGGACTAGAGCATTTCAGTTCTCAGAGCTGGGCTCCATCGCTGGGTCTCTGCTTGCTGTGTAATGGCCTGTGCCGTGCAGGAGGTCGCCTAGATGATCTAACGGTCCCTTCTGGCCTAAAACGCTAGGAAAGCTGGCCCACACCCTGGTGGCCCATGGCGCACGTATCTGGTTGCTATCACCCACCCCACCTTCGTCCTCCGATGGTAGCTGGATGCGAACACAGCTCACCTCCACAGAGAGTCTTGCCAGCAAAGCCATTGCTGGACTTCCCTAGCCAGTTAGTCTGAAGAGGCAAACGCCAATGTCACCTGATGGAAGTTGGGATTAGACCTTAGCACATAAACATGTATTCCTGCTTCATCAGTTGCTGTGTCCGCAGGCCCCTGAGTTTCCCAAAGAGACCCTGTCTGGGAGATCATAGAAATGTTGGGCTGGAAGGGACCTTCTGAGGTCATCTAGTCCAACCGCCTGCACTGAGGCAGGACAAAATAAACCTAGACCATCCCTGGCAGGTGTTTGTCCATCTGGTTCTTAGAAACCACCCGTGAGGTAGATTCCACCACCTCTCTTCTCCTGGAAGCTTATTCCAAAGTTTAGCTACCCTGACAGCTAACTAAATCTCCTTTGCTGCAGATTAAGCCCATAACTTCTTGGGACATGGAGAACAACTGATCACTGTCCTCTTTATAACAACCCTTAACATATCAGAAGAGTGTTATCAGGTCCCCCCCTCCGTCTTCTTTCCTTATGACTAAACATGCCCAGTTTTATTAACTTTCTTCATAGCTCAGGTTTTCTTAACCTTTGATTGTTTTGCTTGCTCTGTCCTGGATTCTCTGCAGTTTATCCACATCTTTCCTGAAGTGCGGTGCCCCGAACTGGTCACAGTACTCCAGCTGAGGCCGCACCAGTGCTGAGCAGAACAGCACAATTACCTCCCGTGTTTCGCACATACCCACACCCCCGAAAAATATTAGCCTTTTTCACAACTGTCTCACATTGCCGGCTCATTTTCAATTGATGATCCATTATAACCTCCAGATCCTTTTCAGCAGTGCCACCACCAACCAATTAGTCCCCACTTTGTAGTTGTCTATTTGATTTTTCCTCCCTACGTGTAGGACTTTGCACTTGTCTTCATTGAATTTCATCTTGCGGATTTCTGACCAGTTCTCTAATTGGCAAGGTCAATTTGAATTGTAACCCAGTCCCCCAAAGTACTTGCAGCCTCTCAGCTTGGAGACATCCACACATTTTATAAGCATCCTCTCCACCCCATTATCCAAGTCATTCATGAAAATATTGCCTAGAACTGCACCCAGGACCGACGCCTACGGAACACTACCAGATACGGCATCCCAGTTTGACAGCGAACCATTGATAACTACTCTTTCAAGCAGCTATGCACCCACTATACATGAATTTCATCGAGACCCCATTTCCCTAGTTTGCTTTTGAGAAGGCGATGTGGAGCTGTGTCAGAAGCCTGACTAAAATCAAGATGTCTCATCTCGAATTAGCTGGGCCACCAAAGGGCAGTTATCTGACTCCTCCAACATCTCCCTTCTGCCCAGTCGAGCCCTGTCCTCACAGACATGGTAACTTGCCTCTCCTTGAACTGGGTGAGAGCCCCAGGGAGAGACCAACCTTCTGGACATAGATGCTGCTCCTCAAGAGTGGGTGCTTCTCCCTGGCGGGTGCTGCTGTACTATCCTGCGTGGTGTCTGGTGTCAGCGAAGGCTGGGCCACGAGTAAGTGTGATCCTGGCCGACCCGCCACACAGAAGCTCCCAGCACGGTTCTGTCTGCCGGGAAGAGCCTGGGACTGACATAGAAACAGCAGCCCAAATCTGGCAGCTCGTTCTAATGGCCCTTGAATTCACTCTGGGACTTAACGGGTGACTTGGGCAGGGCAGGATTGTGGGTGTCAGGACAGACGGATTTCCATGAGGATTCAGATATGCCTGCGAGACGTGGACGCAGCTTGCCATATGTCTGTCCTCCGCCGTGCCCCACAACAGATCCTTGAAGGTGTTTAGGTGAACTCCCATGGATTTCACTGGGAACTAGGTGGCTAAATACCTATGAGCATGTGGGCCACGTGCATAACCTTTGCTCATCCAAGGGCAGCATGGCAGCCTGGCGAGCTCCAAAACTCATGAGTCAGGCCTCCAAAAATCCTGAGATAAGCTTAAAAAAATCACGAGCCTCTTAAAAATAAATCACCGGGGGTTTCTATGCATTTGCCTTCTCCTTTCTGGGCCATTAGGCTGCACTTTGCTTTATGTTTTCAAGCTTTTCTCTGCAACCACGGGGGCTAGGAGCTTCCTGTGTTTTAACAGAAAGCTGCGATTATCCTGGATCTGTGTGAGAAGTTGCAGAGACACAGGGCAAGAGACAGTCTCTGCCACAAGGCACTCACCGTCGGAATAGGTGAGACAAAGGGTGGGGTGGGAAACTGAGAGGAAGTGAGGTTCCTAATGTGCCACAGCATGGCATGCTTGGCCACGAAGTCTCTGGAGGTTGTGCTTCTGTATTAAATATGAGGGCATCTGCAGCCAGAGGTGACATTTCCTAGTGATTAGAGCACTGCACCAGGAGATGGGCGTCTCCTGTCTCCTAGCCCAGGTCCTTGAGGACCAGCCCACACTGCCTCCCAGATGGCTGGGGCTCTCACATTTATGCAGAGGTGCAGCCTGCAGAGACTCCAGGTCCCAACGTGCTCTGAGCAGAAAAAGCCGGAGCATTGCCCTGGGACCTGTGGTTTCCACAAGCTCTGGTCTGTTAAGAGGAGCCAGGCCCCACTCTGCAGCCCCAGGGGGTGCGGGGAGCAGCCAGCCCAATGGAACCAGCCCGTTGACTATAACCCTAACGAGTGAGTTTGCACATAGGACAATTCGTCCAGCTGCAGCAGCTGCTCCGATGTGCCAGGGCTTGCGTGTAGGCAGCTGGCAAGATTCTCCCAGGGACACACCTGCAGCAGGACAGCCAGGGTGGAGCTCTCCCCCGGCCACAAGCAGAGACTGGTGCCTCGTCCTGAGAGCAGCTGCAAGGCCTGCGTGATCTCGTCCCCCCTGCGCTGGGGGGCAGCTGCAGCCAAGTAAGGAAGCGGCTGAGAAGGGGAATGAATGACGTCACCGGGGTTTGTCCATTGCTGCTCAGTGGTACCAGAGCATCACGTCCATCAGCTAGTGGTTGGGCTCCTGGGAGACGACAGGGCCCAGCTCAGTTCCTGGTGGCTGGGTGCCCACTCTGCCCCCTTGCCTGGATCATCTGCCAGGGGAACTGCTCCTGGCCAAGGTTGTTAGGAAACCCTCCAGGGAAGATGCAGTGATGTGCCCAGGGTCGCACAGGGCACCTGTGACAGAGCTGGGAAGTGTGCTCAGGTCTGTTGGAGCGTCACCAACCCCCAAGAGAGGAGCGGGTCTGAAAATAATCCAGGCTGGGGTCTTGCTCTTCGCCTCATGGTTTCTGAGCCGTTAGTAGCATTCGGGTCACATTTTCCAGCTTTTCTCAGCAGCCCCCAGGGCTGGAAACTCTTTGGTGTCCCTGAAAGCCCAGATGCTCACCGAACACGAGAGGCCGGGAGCTGGCACTTCATGAAACACCTAAGATCTCCCTAAAATCATGGGGGTTGGCAGCCAGGAGCCAGCGGGGAGTGATGGGTTTTGAGAAGGAATGGATAGCAGCAATGGGCTCCCCGCCGAGGGCTGGGCTGAAAGGAGCCCTGGTGCTGGTGTGCATGGGGAAGTATCTAGTCAGTAAGCCTTTCCGCCCCAGCACGGGCAGTGCCCTGGCCGTGCCCCCATCTGCCTGTGTCCTGGCAGCAAGGAGGGCGCGTGGCAGGAAGGCTTGCTGCTCCTGGGGGATCCCTCTCACGCTGGTGTGCTCCTCCAGCGGGAGCTAAGCTGGTTTTACCCAGTGATGCTGATCCTTTGCGGACTTGAGTGGTAGCCCTTTAAATAGCATGTGAGCCCTCCAGCGGCGCTCACTGTGTTCTCTGGCTTAGAAAGCCCGGGGAGCAGCGTGTGTACGTGGCTGGGCTCGCAATGTGGCATCACAGCCAGCTGTGCCCATGGGCTTTCCACCTAGTCCCGCCCCACAGCGGTGGCTCCTGCCCTGCCAGGCCATCGCGTGCCCCTGGACCTAACCCTCTGCAAACCGGAGATGCAGAGTCGGGGGGACACGGCAGCCCTTGCCCACTCCCTGGCTCTGCCCCGGGGGGCTGGCGAGAGCTGCTTGGGGATATGCTGCTACTGGCCCGCCAGCCTGTGAGTTGGGAGCTGGCTCAGCCTTTGCCAGCCCTGCTCAGTTGTGAACGCAACGGTCGTTTCAATTGTGCAGAGTGTATCTCACGGGAGGGCGCGTGGCTACTGAAAGGGATTTAAAGAAATCCTAGCTTGTCCCGTCCTTTCATCCCCCAGCCCCAGCTTCGCTGCCCTGGCAGGGCCCTGCAGATCCCCCAGCCACATTGTCCCAGCGCGGGCCGTGCCTCTCCAGCTGTGCGTAGTGCCAGCTGCAGCTCCTCTCATGGGCCGTCTAGGCTGGGGGGATACCAGGCAAGGCGTCTCCCACCCCGGCCTCCCCGGCCCCTGCTGGCCCTAGTAGGAAGATCAGAGAGCTCACGGCCCCATGGCTTGAGTCTCAGTGCTGCCTCCACAGTGCCGGAGGCCCGGAGCCCCGGGAGAGAACCAGGCGTTGGTTCCCATTTAAACACAGCTGCTAGCAGAACCCACAGCAGGTCGCAGGCTGCCAGCCCAGCCCTGATTGTGGCCCTGAACCCGATTTCATCGCGCAGGGCTGCTGCAAGAGGGCCCCCAGGAAAGGGTGGGAGAGAGGGGGGTCCTACCGGCATTGCCACCCGTGCCCAGGAGCGTGCCAGCACTGGGGCCAGTGCTAATCTACCCTCAGCTGGCCTTGGCTCCACCACAGAGGCCACTGGTGTTTTGTGCCCTGGCCGAGCAGCGCCATGTTCCCGTTCTGGAGGAGAAAGGACTCAAGGAGAGCCGAGAACCCAGGGCCGCCAGAAAGATCAGCTCCCTGTGCAGCACAGAGGTCAGCTAGCCATGGGGTGGCAGGGTGTCGCTGATGCACAGATCCCCCCAAGTGGGGAGCTGGCGGGGAGTGAGTTGCAAGCCCTGTGTTGAACCCGCAACCGCTTGGGTCTTTTTAGCTGCAACACGGACATTCGGCAACTCTGGAAGCTACTGATTGGCTCTGCGGAGTTGACACGGCTCCGGGCTCGCGCTGCTCTTTGACATAGCGTGGGGCGCTGGGGGTGGGGAGAGGACATAGCTACTCCAGTCCCAGCCCTGCCCAGCAAGGAAGGCTGGAGGGAATGGTCCTGTTCATGCAAGAGCCACCGGCTATGCCATTCCCAGCTTCTGCCAGTGGGAGGTGCCGTAGGAGAGCCAGCGGATGGAGGCTCCCAGCTGCTCCAGCCTTTGTCTATAAGGAATGGCCAAGAAGTGCTGGACTCGCCCCAGGCTCCCCCCAGCAGGGGTTGATCTAGGAGCCTGGCTGTGTGCCGCTCACGGCTCTGGCTTCCAATGGCAGCAGCCCTGGTGTGGGTAGCGCTCACTGCTACGCCACTGCCGGCCTCCCCAACGGCCCACAGCACAGCAACACAGCCCTGCTTCGCTCCTGGGCCAAACTGGCCAGGCGACCGTCCCACGTGGATAGGTGAAAGCAAGGGTGCAGGTGTGTGGAGGGTAGGGGGCTGTTGAGTGTGGCCATGTCGGGTGGCAGGGGGACTGTTGGGTGCAGTTCCATTGGACGGCAGGGTGACAGGCAGGTGTGCATGTGTTAGGGATAAGGGGACTGGCGGGTGCGGGTGTGTCGGG
>ML675621.1:11702249-11721485 GCA_007922155.1 Mesoclemmys tuberculata
TACGGGTGTGTCAGGGTTGGGTGACAGGCGGATGTGTCAGGCGGCAGAGTGACAGGCAGGTATGGGTGTGCCCGGCCATGCTTCCATCGTGATTGCAGATGGGATATGCGTGGGGGAGTGGCACTGCCAGGTCATGCCACCTACAGCCAGGCCAAACCGTAGTGGTGCTGCGACCCGGGAGCTCACACTACCCCAAGCGGGGAGCCGAGCCCTGCCAGCCCCACAGGACAGGGGCCAGGAGCGAGCGGTAGGTGTCAAGTTCCCCAGTAAGTACCAGCCCCTCGATGTACCCCCTCCCATGCAGCTGGGTGACACCACGTTTTCCATACAGCCTGTCCTGTCTTCACAGACTGGGTGCCCCGATGTACCCACGGCTACACAGCCAGGCACCTTCCCCACTGTCATATCACCCAGCCTGGCCCCCACATCTTTCCCCATTGCACCCCCAGACTCTTCAGACCCCCAACTTCTCCCACCCCCCCACTTTACCCCCAGGACCTAAACTGCCCCCAAACCATGGGCCATGTGTGGAGGGTGAATATTTTGGGGAACTATCCGCTTGCCACCCCTCTCTTGGACCCCTGTGCCCCATATCCTTCCCCCAGTCCTCACTGTACCCCCACACTGCTTTGCCCCCCAGTTCCTTTCCCAGCCCTCTCAGAGCCTGCAACTCCTTCCTCACCACACCCCCAGACACCTGTCTCCCCACTTCACTTCCAGGCCCTCAGTTCCCCTCCCCCCCTCCCCACTGCCCCCATGAACTGCAGGGGGGTTTGTTCTGTGGGTGTCTTGGCTAGCTGCCCGCTGCAGGTGGGTGAGGTGGCCCCCAGCTGTTGACATCTGGGGGGCATTGGGTCTAGGGCATCTCAAGGGGCTCTCTGGGTTGTGCCAGGCCAGCAAGGTTTGCAGATGGGTCCTGAGCCCCACAAGGTTGAGAAGCTCCGCTCTAGCAGCTGCCCCATCCTCCGGGCGGGCTGGGCGGTGGAGGGCACCTGACCCTGTGGCCTAGCCCGTGCCACGCGCCACACTCACTCCCTGGGCACGCAGGGCGTTCGGGCCGAGGAGGGTTAAATACTCCAGAGGAAACGTTCCTCTGCTGCCTGGCTGCCCGGGGGACCAGCCCAGCGCCCTGCGTGGGGCTGGCATTCATCCTGCTGTGCCCACTTTGCCCTGTGCATGTTCCCCGGGCGCAGCAGGCGGGCATTGGCCCGGGATCCTGCCACGTGAAAGCGAGCCCTCTCTCTT
The DNA here is from genome assembly GCA_007922155.1 of Mesoclemmys tuberculata. NCBI lineage: Eukaryota > Metazoa > Chordata > Testudines > Chelidae > Mesoclemmys > Mesoclemmys tuberculata. Next base: position 11,703,495 of record ML675621.1, read on the forward strand.
GCGCGGGGGTGGAAGCCTGGCACAACTCCTCTCTGGCTTGCCAGGCGGTGGGCGAGCGCGGGATGGGGGGCCGAGCGGCCCGGGCCTCGTCCCCGGTATCGCTCTGTCTGCAGTACCGACCGGGGCCCGTGTTTCCCGTGCAGGGCTGGCAGCGTTTGGAGCAGGCACCGAGCCCCCGCTGCACAGGGCTGACGTAACCACGATGCTGGCTGCCTTCTAGAGGCCAGGGACTCGGTTGCCTGGAAACAGCAGAAGATACTCTCCTGCCCGGATCTCAGCCCTGACGTCAAGGCCCGACGCTGCCTGGATGCCTGGCTCGCTCTTTCCAGGCCGGCTGGTGTCATGGAGGGGAGAGGCCTAGCATGAAGAGGAGTGCCCGTGAACCGCTAAGCAAATGGTGAGCAGGGCGTGGCGGACGGAGCCCTGGCCCAGCGGCGTGGGGGGAAGCCTCGGGGTGCGGGCATGGGGCGCGGCGGGGAGGGTGGCAAAGCAGCACGGAGAGAAACGAGGGGCGAGCATGGGGTGGGATCAACCCAAAGCTTGTGGCGCTCACGCTTCCCCAGCCCCCCGGCTAGGAGAGACGGTGCTGGAGGGCACGGTCGGGACTGGAGGGGGTGTATGAGGCTGTCGGGGTCCAGAGCACGAGATCGGGGGGGCCCAGAGAGCAGCTAGCTTGGCAAAAGGTGGCAGGCCGCTGCGTGCCAGGCACACAGATGGGCATGCCTTGCCATTTGGGGTGTGGCTTCTTTGTACATTCATCTCTATCTATCCCTCCCTCCCGGCCTTTTCCATCCGTCTTTTCTCGTCTATCTCGTTATCTAGCTTTGTTTGCCACCGTCCTTGTTTGCTTTGCTCCACAGCAGCCAAAGCTGGTTCATCCCACTCCTGCCTGGCCCTCCGTGCTCTGTGCCCCACTCCGCTTCCCTTCCCCCTCTGTGTCCTCGCCTGCCTTTCTCCTAACCCCACTGTTATCTCAGAGGCTTTGTGAATCCAGCCTGCAGCAACGGGCCTAGCCCCGGCTCCTGAACATGGGGCCTCTAGCAGCTGTCCCGGGGAGAAGAAGATACCCCAGTGCAGAGAGGGAACGGCAAGGCTTGCAAACGTCCCGGAGCACTTGCGTGGGGGTTCCTGGCACTGAAGATATGAAGGGCCTGATTCTGCTCCGCTGCGCTTTGTTCTGGTTTCCCAAAGGGCACAGCTCTGAGTGGAATTATCCTACAGGGAGAGTGCAGGGTTGGCCCGGCGAGCTGCGGGGTGCACGGGGACAGCACAGCGAGCTGCGGGGTGCACAGGATCGAGCCAGTGAGCTGCGGGGTGCACGGGGTCGGCCTGGCAAGCTGCGGGATGCACGGGGTCAGCCCGGCGAGCTGGGGGTGCAGGGACAGCGCAGCGAGCTGCGGGGTGCATGGGATCAGGCCAGTGAGCTGTGGGGTGCACGGGGTCGGCCTGGCTAGCTGCGGGGTGCAGGGACAGCACAGCGAGCTGCGGGATGCACGGGGTCAGCCCGGCGATCTGCGGGGTGCAGGGACAGCCTGGCGAGCTGCGGGGCGCATTGGAGAGTAGAGGAATTTCAGACTCTAATTTTCAGCTGCTCCCCCTACCTGCACACTCCATGTTTGCAGATGCAGATTTTTGCATGTGCCAAAATGCCTGGGGGCACGCGGCCCTAACGCATGTGCCGATCCAGCCCTCTGCATTATTACTTCCCCCACTGGAAAATATCAAGACTGTTTTGGGGAGCTCCCAAGCCTATTTCCCCCTCTCCCGAAATAGAATTGGACTGTCTACGTTCTGTGTTTGTACAGCACCTAGCACCAGGCTTCCTTGCGAAAGCTTCTAGGTGCTTCGATAATTAATAATAAAATAATTGACATGGCTTTTTTCTGCTTCTCTGCTCCACCCTACCCATCACTGTATTGTGCCACTGACTTTGAACAGGGTGCAGGCTCCTAGGTGACACAGGCGCTTTGAAAACGTTTCCCCCCCATGATTAATTAGGAGGGGAAGGTTAATTTAATGCCAGTTGTTTGAAGCCAAGATAGTTTGCTGAGCACTTGCTGGTGGTGTGTGGTGAGCTGGCTGGCCCCACGACGCTGGCTTCTCCTTGTTATTTCCACCAGATCAATTGCATCATAAGAAGCTAAAAACGCATCAAATGCTTCCCTAAAGTCATTCCTCCACGTTAATGAACCTGGGAGCTGCCAGGGGCCTGGGAGCTGGCCTGGGCTCTGGGGAATGGGTGAAGAGATGTCTGTGGCAGTCTCGAGGGGGTGTGCACGGTGGAAGAACTAGAGTGGAGCAGTATAAGCATGGGGGCCTTTGTGGGAAAACGGTAGAGAACCCCTAGCCTGGACCTGTGTGTGGAGGGGACGTGCTAACACGGGGCAAACTGAATGCTGAGTTTTCCTCCTGCCACCACAGGCTCTTTAAGCATGTGAGCCTGACTGTGTTAGAGAGGTCACAGTGGAGCGCAGGTCAGAGCTGGGCCTAGTGGTTAGGACACTGCAGTGGAGTTTAGGAGACCTGCATTCAATTTCCTGTTCAGCCACAGGTGACATGGGGTAAGCCACTTTCTCTCCCCAAGCCTGGGTTTTTGCTATAAGCTGGGAATGCATCAGTTGGAAGCGACAGAGGATGAGGAGGACCTGGGTGTATTGGCTAATCACAGGATGACTATGAGCTGCCAATGTGATGCAGCTGTGAAAAAGGCTAATGTGGTCCTACGATGCATCAGGCGAGTTATTTCCAGTAAACACAGAGAAGTGGTAGTAGAGTTATACAAGGCTTTGGTCAGCCCTCATCTGGAATGCTGTGTGCAGTTCTGGTCTCCCATGATTCAGAAAGATGAATTCAAACTGGAACAGGAGCAGAGAAGGGCCACTAGGATGTTCCTGCCTTATGAGAGGAGACCCAAAGAGTTTGGCTTGTTTAGCCTAAGCAGATGAAGGCTGAGGGGAGATATGATTGCTCTCTATAAATACATCACAGGGATAAACACCAGGGAGGGAGAGGAGTTATTTAAGTTAAATGCCACTGTCAACACAAGAACAAATGGCTATTAACTGGCCAGCAACAAGTTTAGGCTTGAAATTTCTAACCATCAGAGGTGTGAAGTCCTGGAACAGCCTTCCCAGGGGAGCACTGGGGGCAAAAAACATAGCTGGCTTCAAGACTCAGCCTGATAAGTTTATGGAGGGGCTGGTATGAATGGACAGCCTACAATGGCATCTGCGACTGCTAGTAGCACAATTCCCCAGTGTCCAGAGATGGGACACTGGAGCGGGGGCGCTCTGAGTTACTACAGAGAATTCTTTCCCAGCTGTCTGGCTGGTGAGTCTTGCCCACATGCGCAGGGTTCAACCGATCACCAGATTTGGGGTTGGGAAGGAATTTTCCCCAGGTCAGACTGGCAGAGTCCCTGGTTATTTTTTCACCTTCCTCTGCAGAGCGGGGCATGGGTCAGTTGCAGGTTTAAACTAGTGTAAATGGTGGAGTCTCTGTAACTGGGAATCTGTAAACCATGATTTGAGGGCATCACTAACTCCGCCAGAGGTGCTGGGTCTGGTTCCATGGCCTGCCTCATGAGAGGTCAGACTGGTCCCTTCTGGCTGTCAGGTTAATCCGCCTGGGAGTTGTAAGCTGGGTAACAGCACCTCCCTAAAGGGGCTCTGGGGCCAGGCCCCAGCAATGACTGCGGGGGGCTCTGCTGCTCCAGTGACGAGGGCCTGACAGCGGCCACTTTGCGCTGGCCTGGCAAACTGACTCTTCCGCTCGGAGCTGGACATGAGCCAGGCTCCCCCAGGCCTGAGGCGTCTGCTGCAGCTCGTGAACCCTAACGACGACCTTGTCTTCCAGGACATCAAAGGCCAGTGCTGGACTGACGATGATTCCGACGGAGACAATGAGGCTGAGGAATTCCTCTATGGAGTCCAGGTAAGGGGCTGGGCGAGGCCCCGGCTGCCTCTGGGGGCCACGGTGTGGTGCTGAATCCGGCGTGACATGTATTCGGGGCCTCTGCTCTCCAAATTCAGCAGTATTGGCACAGGGAACTCGGTGGGAACAGCATGGGTCCCCTGTGAGCTGCGCTCCCACGCTGCTGGGCCCAGGCCGAGGGGAGCTGTCAGCAAGTGCAAACTGCATCAGTTCCATGGACTGGCAGCAACTCCCAGGGCCCGGTGGGACTCCTCCTAGTAATGCCGCTGAGGGTCTGGCCCTGGACTAGAGCTGGGAGTGCCTGGGAGAAGGTGCTGCTGCCTCTGCCAGGCCCCGTCCCTGCCCTGGGGAAGATCCTGGTGGGCAGTGGGTTGTGAAGACAGTGCCCACCTTTCTGTGAGGGGCCGTGGGCACAAGGCATTTTAGTTTAGTTCTTCCCAGGTTCCTGCCCATGGCCCTCCCTGCAGACTGGCAGCGCCCTGGCACCCCAGTTTGTCCTGCTGGGCTCCGGTCCCAGCCGAGCCTCTGCCTTCTCCCCAGCCCAGCCCGATGGGATGGCCTCTCCCGCAACGGAGGTCAGTGTCTGGGAGCTGTGGGAGTCCCACTGCGTGGCCGAGAGGCAGGCGTGACGATGCCCCTCAGTCCTCACCTGCAGCCCCTACTTCCGGGCAATCCTGGGTCTCTGTCAGTGCATCTCGAGCCTGAGCCAAACCCCACTCCCTGCTGTTGAAGCCTAGGTCCCCCTTCCCAGCTCTGCCAGTGCCCCTCAGTCCCGACCTACAGCCCCCACTGCTATCCCAGGCCCAGCTGTCCCCTGAGCAGGGTCAGTGTTACGAGGGGCCCAGTGCACCCCCGCTGCCAGTAGCCTCCGTCTGAACCCCCCTGCCTCCCCGTTCTGGCGTGTGTCGCAGGGGACCTGTGCGGCGGACCTGTACCGACACCCGCAGCTGGACGCGGACATTGAGGCCGTGAAGGAGATCTACAGTGAGAACTCTGTGTCCGCCAGGTGCGTAGGGTGAACGGGACTCGGCCCCGGGCAACTGTTCCTCCGGGGTGCCCCATGGGGACTGAACTGGCTGAGCTGCTTTCCTCCCTGCGCGGGTGAGCGGAGATCAGAGCTTCCCACGGGGCAGTACGTTCCCTGCATCTCCGCCGGGCTCCAAGCCAGGGCGGCGAATCCCAGATTTATAATTCCTGTTCATGCGGAAGACCCGGGGAGAGGATTGACACTGGGACAAGCAGCCAGGACTGGGAAGTGCAGCAAACCCACCTAAAGAGCTGATCGGTGCTGGACCTGCACCCCACATTTATGTGGGGACTTGTTGCACAGGGCTAGGATGGGGCTGGCTTTGCTTGGAACAGTTCCCCCCGAGAAGCAGAGACAGATCCAGGCTGGATTTGGCCCAGTTAGAAGCAGAGACAGATCCGGGCTGGATTTGGATGGGGGTTGGTCCAGACCCGTCTCTCGTTAGAGGGGAAAGACTCACAGCCATGGACAGTCTTCAGATAGGTTGAGGGCGGGGATCAATTGTGCCCCTCACCATGCTCAGGGCTAGACTGCAGCTTCCCCAGCCACACCCAGAGACTCGGGTCCCTCGGCTGATCCCCTGGCTCTGCAGCGGGCGGGTGTAACTGCAGCGCTCCCACAGAGCAGCTCGCTCCCCATGTGCTGCTGGCGCACTCCTCTGGCTGCTAAGTGGGGATGGGGAGCCGGGGCTTGCCCCCGGTGCTCAGCTCCAATTGCAGCCCCCCCGCCCCAAGCTGTGGCGAGCTGTTCACAGTGCCACAGAGCCAGGCCCAGGGCGGTTCTCCTCACCTGGCTCCTCCCGTGCCATGAATGTCAGCTAGGCTGCCTGGCCGCACTTTGCACGTGGCCAGGTGGGCAGGCCAATCCGCTGGCTCCCAGTGCCCACCCCAGAGCCGCAAGCCCCAGCAGGGCTGAATTTCATCCCTTGGGTGGCAATGCCCAGAGCTGACTGCCTGTTTCCTGTCCCCAGCCATGCAGCGGGGCTGACTCATCTAGCGCCCTCTGGACCCGAGGCCTGTGTGGGTGGAGTTGCCCCTGAGATTGGAGCCTAGCCCCCACCCTGGGAAGGGCAGACACCTGCGGGGAGATGGGAAAGCCACTGAGTGTCAGTTGGGGGGTGGGGAGGGAGGGAGGCCCCACGCTTGCCTCCCACCTGAAGAAAGTTGCAGTTCCAGATCCAGGGGCTCCCTTTCCCCAGTTCTGGCAGCAGCAGCCTGGGAACAGCCTGGGCAGAGGGCGTGGCAACCTCCTGCAACCTGAGCATGTGGTTCTGGACCCAGCCCCCCGGGCCCTCTAATCCTCCTATGTCTCTCTGCAGAGAATATGGGACCATTGACGATGTGGACATCGACCTCCATGTCAATATCAGCTTCCTGGATGTGAGTGGCTCTGGAGGTCTGGGGGTGCGGTTACATGTGTGCCTGCGTCCTCGTTCTCAGTGGCTGAATGATCCCGTGGAAACCTCTCCTCTGTGGATCACACCACTGGTCTCGGACGGACAGCTCCCACTCCCTTTCCAATAGGGTCTCACATTCCCCCTTCGGCTGCAGATCATGTGGCTTTTCTCGCTGTACCCGTCCCTTGTACAAAGCCGCCCGCGGTTGGGGTGAAAATGCCCATCTCCAAAGGACTCGGGTTTGCAAAGAGCTTGGAAAATACGAACACGCTCAATGTTCGAGCATTAAAACTCCTGGGCCACATCCAGCTGCGCCTGCTCAGCGTTTGCTCACTCCTTGCTCCATGGGCGTAGCCACTAAGTAATCCTTGAGAAGGGGCCTTTCTGAGGCCCAGTTCCTGCAGAGACGCTGGGCTCAGGGCCACCGCGCAGGAAGAGGTAGATAATTGGCGGTTAATGGGAGCTGGGGGATTTTGCAAGTCACGCTGAAGTTTGGGGGCGCGTGGACGTGAGATCCAGGAGCAGGGGCACCGAGCTCTGACTGTCTCAGTGCAGAAGGGCTACTGGGGAGCGCTCAGACCATAACAACAGAGAGACAAGGGCTCCCTCCCGCCAAACCATCGCACCGGAACAGCGGCTGACCCCATAGGCAGCAATTGCAGACCCGTGGCAGCGCTGTGGCTAGATATCGGTTGCCCAGTGACTGTGCCAAGGGGCTGAGGGTGCCCAGCGCGTCCCAGGACCAGGCCCTCATTCTGCTGCCCTCCAGTAAGAAGTGGGAGCTCTGGGCCTCTCTCTGCCCTGCCCCGGTCAACGGCGCTGATGCTCTGCTCTCTCTGCAGGAGGAGGTGTCGACCGCCTGGAAGGTCCTACGGACCGAACCCATTGTCCTCAGGCTGCGGTTCTCCCTCTCCCAGTACCTGGATGGACCTGGTGAGTGCCAGCCTATGCTGGGGGGACAGAGAATGGCACCACGCCTTGGCCTAAGCAATTCATCTGGTGCCCAGGGTTACTCGCCCCTGCCCTGCCCAAAGCAGAGGGCAAGCTAGGGTGACTGGTCAGCTGCCCCCCCCATGCTCTTTAGGGGAAAGCATGGAGCATGCTGAGTTAGGCTTGCTCGGGGAAAGGGGGCATTGCCTCCTACACTGAATTGTCATGGCAACATGTACAGTCACCATCCCGGCCAGGCAAACAGGTACCCGGGAGGCAGTGTGGACTAGTGGATAGAGCACTGGACCGAGACTCAGGCAAGCTGGGTTTTATTCCGAGCTCTGCTGCTGGGTGACCCTGAGCAAGTCATGGCCCTGCTCTGTGCCTCAGTTTCCCCAGCTGTGAAACAGGGAGAATGCTGCCCTCTGTTGTAACGTGCTTTGAGATCGACCAAGGACAAGAGCTCCGTGTTATTATTACTACACTGCAGAACCCGCTGGGGGTAATTAGCCATGTGGTCCATGGGCCATAGTTATCCTGGGCACAGCTCCGCAGGCTCCAGCGGGGAGATCTGCCCCATACATCCAGTTGTGGGGCAGGCGGCTTATGCAGACCTCACGGGACTGTGGGGTTCCCAGAGGCTGTTAGGAGTCTGTGGAGGGCCACGGGAACCATTGATCGCAGGCCCTCCAGGGGGATGATGGGAAACGCAGACCCACATGGGACCTGCCAGCCTCCCTCCCTGGCCTGGGAGGTCGCAGGGGTTGCATTTCCTAGGGGTGGGGGAGTCTGTGCTCCCACCCCTCCCAGTCTGCTAGAAATTGTGCAGTGCTTCAGAGGGGTGGTAGGCATTTCTTGCAGGGAAATCTCCCTTGTGGGAAGCGATAGCCTCCAGGACAACAGGTTGGCCAAGGTCGGAGCAGGGAGTCCGTTCAATCTGCCTAAGCTTGGGCAGCTGTTTTGCTTTTCCCCTCCCTGCTGGGGGCACCACAGGGTGTGATCTGACATACTTAGCACTCCGCTACCACAGCACTTGGACTCCAGGAGCTCTCTAGCTCCGGGTGCTTTGAAATCAAGGTGACCTTAGACAGCTCCTCGGTTGGGAGACCACTCGGGAAAGAGCCATGTGCTGCTGGCGGTTCTTTTCCCCGAGTCAGCCCCGGGCCAGTTCCCTGGAGAGGTGTGAGGGACTGCTTGCATTTCTGCACAGACCCTCTGGCCCGTTCTGCAAGCGACAGACAGTGCTGGGCGATGTCAGGGTGTGTGGGCAAACAGCTGCCGCCCTCTGCCCAGTGGGCCGGATGAAGGAATGCCTGTCTGCAGGTAAAGTGCCCCGGGAGGAGGGGCTCTCGGTGCGATGTCAGCTGCCTCTGATCTCTCTGCAGAACCATCGATCGAGGTTTTCCAGCCGTCCAATAAAGAGGGGTTCGGATTGGGTCTTCAGCTGAAAAAGTAAGAATAGCGAGCTTGTCACAGGCGCACAGCAGAGGTGTTTTCCCCTACGCCAGTGCGATGCTCTGGCCCAAAAGGCTCACATGATCCTGGGATGCAAAAACAGGGAACCTCAAGTAGGAGCAAAGAGGTTATTTTACCTCTGTCTTTGGCACTGGTGCAAGTGCTGCTGGAATCCCATGTCCACGAGTCAAGAAGGCGATTGATAAATTGGAGAAAGTTCAGAGACGAGCCACGAGAACCATTCAAGGACTAGACAATAGCAAGAGAGTCCAGGAGCTCAGACTATTTAGCTTAATGAAGAGAATGACTTGATTACAGTCTATAAGGACCCACCTAGGGAACAAATACTGGCTCTGACAGTCTAGCAGAGAGAGATGTGACAGGATCCAATGGCTGGAAGCTGAAGCTGGACAAATTCAGCCTGGAAATAAGGCATCCATTTTTAACAATGAGGGGGATTAACTATTAGAACAATTGACCAAGGGTCATGGTGGATTCTCCACCACTGGCGATTTTGGAATCAAGACGGGATGCTTGTTTAAATTAAAGATCTGCTCCAGATCACGAGGGGTCCGTGCAGGGTAATCCTCTGGCCTGTGTTTTAAGAGAGGCTGGGTTAGGGTCCAGGACTCTGAGGGTGCCTGTTAGCGCAGAGGGGGCACCCCGGCAGGGTGCAGGGTCTGCAGGGGCGCTGTTGGGTTTGTTTCTTTGTCTGTGTTTCTCACAGGCTTGGCAATGCTCTGAGGAGGCCTAGGTGGGGCTCAAATGCATGGGAGCTGCACTCCCGGGATCCCATCTTTCATGGCTCCCTGAGGCCAGGACATCCCATGGGAGACAGACACGCGCACAAATCCCAGGACCCTTGGTTCCTTTGGATTCCGGAGGGCCCCAAAGCGCAGGGTTTTCTGGGCGGTGCCATGGTGCGGTGCTGTGCCAAGAGCGACTTTTCAGGGGATGGATGACACGGGGGAGTGGGGCACTATGCATCTGGCACCAAGTCCAGCCCAAGCCGAGTGGAGACTGCCACCTCCCGGTGGGGAGCCATGTGAAATGAGCGGGTGATCTCCAGGTGCTGCCTCATCCAAGGCTGGCACAGCTGGCACCTGGTTGGCAGAATCGGCACGTGAGGACACGGGCACCGAACTGAGATCCCACCCGTCCTCTCAGCCCCGGTTCTGCCCGCTATTCCCTCTGGAGCCTGTCTCTCTCTCAGCCAGCCAACGCACCTGGCCTGCAGTGCCCTTACACCTCCCACGGCGCGCGGCCTGGCTCTCTTCCTGCCGTCCCGTGTGCTGAGCAGGTGTGATGCACTCCCAGCCTGAGCCGGGAGGGGGTTGGGGAGACGAGGCCACTGATCCTGGTCAGACCTGGCCCTGGGTCACGTTCGAGCTTTGGCGTTCAGGGTCCGAGCGCCAGCTGGCCTGGTCCCGTCTGGCCTGGCCAGTCACCTCTGTCTCTTCCCCCCAGGATCCTGGGGATGTTCACGGCCCAGCAATGGAAACACCTCAGCAACGATTTCCTGAAGACCCAGCAGGAGAAGCGGCACAGCTGGTTCAAGTCGAGCGGCACCATCAAGAAATTCCGAGCCGGCCTCAGCATCTTCTCTCCCATCCCCAAGTAAGGCTCCCCCAGGGCTGTCTCCAGCCCAGTCCCTCCCCAGCATGGCTCTCTCTGAACCGGGTTCCCAGGGTCCCCCTCTGTGTTACTCTGGCAGAGCAGAGGGGCAGGGGAGCCCCTCTCTCTCCAACCCCCTGCCCTAGGCTGCCTGGCCCTCTCCCACGCCCACATGCTGCCAGGGGAGATTTCATTGGCTGCCTCATCGGGCCAGGAGCCTCTGTGGGCACCATGGAGGAAAGGAGCCAATGCCGTGTCCTGCGCTGGGGGGGAGCTGGCTGGCATGGGGCCGATGCTGAGTGTGAGGGCATTGGTTGGTGCTGTCCCTATGCCAGGCAAGCTGTGCCAGTGTGCTAAAGGCCAGGGACCTGTGGACAGTGCTCCGCCATCCCTCCCTATTGCGGTGGGGTGGGCAGAGCTCACCAGTGGCCCTCCTTGATCCCGCAGCTGGTGTGCCTTGCACGAGGGGAAGATGCACGGTGCCTCTGTGGCCCAGGGGCAAGATACTGCAGATCGGGTTGCAGCCGGCACTGATCACCAGGCCCCAGGGCTGGCACCCCTTCGTGCTGCTCTCCCAGCCAGCCAGCACTTTGTGACCCCTGCAGGCGTGTAATTTGCACGCTGAGCCACTAGCTCTGCCCGTGCCGGACTGGCACAGACTCCAGATGCCATGCCACTCCGTCCTCCCCCATGGTAGCCCCTGCTGCTCCTTGGGCAGTGTCCCTGGCCCGCCAGGAGGCTCGGTTCCAGTCCGTTCCCTGGTGAGGCTCATGGCTCTCTCTGCCTCCCCAGGTCTCCCAGCTTCCCCATCATCCAGGACTCCATGCTGAAGGGCAAGCTGGCCGTGCCCGAGCTCCGCGTCAATCGCCTTATGAACCGCTCCATCTCCTGCACCATGAAGAAGGGGGAGGTGTTCGGCTACCCACCCAGCACCCAGGCAGGTGTCGCCCCATTCAACATCTTGGTGGGTTTCCTCTCTGCCCCCCTCCTTGGCTCTGGGTGTGTTTTGCTCACACCAACCCTCCAGTGTGCTTCCCCTACTAATGTGGAGGCAGGCGTGCCTCCCTCTCTCCCCCCCGGCGGCATCAGCGAGGGGGTTCCCCGGGCCGGGGCCGGCCCCCCCGCCACAGTTGCCAGGCAGCCTGTTGAAATGTGGCCTGGGCAGACCACACTGCGTGTGGCAGCAGAGCCGTGGCTTCTGTCCCCTGCTGGGACGCAGATCCTGGGTCAGCAGGAATAACGCCACCCCAGTCTGGGCCGGCGTGAACAGTGCATGGAGCGTACCACCCCTTCCTCCAGCACCAGCGCCGCCAGCGGGGGCTGCCTTCCCTGGATGCGTGGCTGCACTCGTGCTGCGAGAGCGATCATGCCCTGCTGGGTGGGAGCTGTGAACCCTCCCTTCTTGTCAGCAGAGCTGCCCAGCCCTGAGACGGTGTCCTAATGCACCCTCCTCCCGGGGCTTGGCTTTCCTGGGACACAACGGGACCCTCAGCCAAAGCCTCCCCCGGTGCTTGGCTGTTCTCCCTCCAGGACGTCCTCTGGCCCAACTCCTAGTTCCCTTTGCCGGGGACCAGGTCTCCCTAGAGCTCTGCCCCACGACGGGGTCTCAGTGCGGAGCCACCCTGGTACGGTACGCCACCGTTGGCGATCGGGGCAGAGCTCCACGTCCTCAACCACCTGGCCCGACGTTGCCCCCGGCAAAGGGGAGGGCGAGTTCAGAGTCCTCCGGGTTGCTCTGCCTGTCCGTGCTGAAGGGCACGGCAGCTGGGGTGGAGGGCGCTGTGGGACAGGGCTAGAGGGTGAGGTGGCTGGGTCAGCTCTGTGTGCCCTCTGCAGGTCGGTGGCCATTGCAAGAACATCCCCACGCTGGAGTACGGATTTCTCGTCCAGGTAAACCACGGGCGTGAACCACGGCTCCCTTCCTGGGAGCCTCCCGTCCTGGGAGCCTCCCGTCCCCTGAGCATGCCTGGCCTGGCCTCTTCTCCTGCTCCACCCCCATCCAGGATGGTCTGAACTCCTGTCTGGCCCCTTGGGCAGGTGGCTGCCGCCTGCTGGGAGAGGCCAAGGTGTGATGGGGCCCTGGAGATGGGACCTCCTGAGCGTTGCCATGGCACGCAGCCGCCGTCCGCCCTCTGGAAGGGCCAGGCTGACCAGGGGGCAGCCCACTTCCCCACGGGCCGCTGTCTGCATGTCACGCTGTCTGTCTGCACTCCCCGTGGTGTCTGAGGCCCAGGTGTGCCTGTGATGGTGTCACGGTCATAGGATAAAGGGCTTCCTGTGCCAGGCCTTGTTTTCATTCGGAGAAAAGGGGGATTTGTAACTCGTTAGGTAACACGTCCCCAGAGCCTGGCGCAGCTCTTCCCTGTGCACCGGGGGGTCAGACACCTCGCAGGCCCCTTTCCCTCGGCCCCTTCTCCTAGAGCTCTCCTCCCAGGCCTGTGGGTCACCGGGCAGCGCTCCACCCCGCCGTGGCAGCACAGCAGAGGGGCTTTGTTCCTGGGAGCAGAGCCAGCGGGCTGCTGGCTGTTTCCTGGCTGACCGTTCGAGGTCTGGGGCAGGGCGCACTGGTCAGCGTCCTTCCTTCCAGAGCTGGCAGTTGGGAATCTTTCACCCGAACCTCGATTTCCACCTGAATGCAGGCGCCCAGCCTGACACCCAGCCTCCGGGCAGCAAGTCTCCCTTCTTCCCCCCACCCCGTTCTGTTCCTGCCCCTTGAATTTAGAAGTGGCCCAGTCCTAGCTCAGACAGACGCATGCCCATGCGAGCGGTGAATTCTGCCAAGCCAGGTCCTCAGTTCAGCAGGTGGGAGAGGCCAGAGACAGCTTAGTGCTAATAAAGGGCCCAGAGCTGCTGTTTGCCCGATGAAATGATGCCCCGGGTGTGCAATGTTGCATAGCCTGGAGTTTGCCCATCCTGTGTCTCCGAGTGGAGGGGGGTGGCTTGTGTTGGCGGGGAGGGTGTCGCCGGGGCAGTTCCTGGCTCACTGCGGCCTCCCCTGCGCAGATAATGAAATACGCGGAGCAGCGGATCCCAACCCTGAACGAGTACTGCGTGGTGTGCGACGAGCAGCACGTCTTCCAGAATGGATCCATGCTCAAGGTAGGGAGCCCACCAGGCCAGCCCCCGCGTGTGTTCACGGTGCTGGCCAACAGCCTGGCGGGGCTGTCCCCAGGAGGGGCCGCAGGGGCCAAGTGCTGGTGTCCTTTGGATCGGCTGGCGCTGGGAGCTCTCCTTGTCGTCCCTTGGTGCTGCTGGCGAGGGCAGAGCACGGGCAGCTGCGGGGTTTATTGATCCTCCCCGTCCAGTGAAGGATGGACACTGGTAATGTGGGAGGTGGGTTCATGAGATGGGTGAAGAGAAGCGCAGGGATTGGTCGAGGGGGAAGTGGGAGGAGCCAGGGCCCTTTAAATTGACAGTGCCCAGTGGCCTCATTGTCCCAGACGGAGTGGGCATGGAGGGAAGGTTCCCATGGTTCAGACCAGCAATATCTGGCAGCCGTCCCAGCTTCCCTCACCCCACACGCTGCTCTGATTGCTGCCCCATTGGCCTCCCCTCCGCAGCCCAGCTGTCCTCCGGGAAACTCCCTGGCCAGAGAGAGACTATCCCCCCATACTGGGCTCCTAGAGGGTCCATTCATCGTGGCTCCCTTCCCAGCATCCCACACCCAGGAGAGCAAGGCCTGTGGGGAGTGGGCTGTGCTCTGCCCCCCACCCCAGCCTGGGGCAGGGCAGGTGTCCTGTGACAGCAGCGAGGCGTGTGCAGGAGGGGAGCGGGGTCTGTTCTGCGGCTGTCCCCTGCTGGCTGCCTCGTCAATAGCCTGGAAGCGTCAACCATGCCCCACTTGTCCCATCCCAGCCGGCGAGAAGGCAGAGCCCAGGACAAGGCGTCCCGGCCCCGGGTGCTAATCCTGCCTCTGCCACTAATTGGCTGGGCCCCTCAAGCAGACTTTTCAAAAGTGGCCTCTCCAGTTTGTGGGTGCCTAGCCTGCGTCCCTTGGGGCCTGACCCTCGGGGTGCTTAGCACCGCCAGCACTCAAAGGGGCCGGTGGTTGCCCTGTACCACTAGAAATCCCGCCCCAAGTACCTCAGACTGAGGCCTCAGCAACTGCGCACCCAAAGCTCATAGACTCATAGACTCATAGGTCAGAAGGGACCAATGTGATCATCTAGTCTGACCTCCTGCACAAGGCAGGCCACAAAACCCTACCCATACACATTTATAACAACCCCGAACCCATGACTGAGTTATTGAAATCCTCAAAAGTGAGATTTGAAGACCTCAAGCTGCAGGGAATCGATCAGCAAGCGACCCATGCCCCACGCTGCGGAGGAAGGCGAAAAACCTCCGTGGCCTCTGCCAATCCGCCCCGGAGGAAAATTCCTTCCCGACCCCAAATATGGCGATCAGCTAAATCCCGAGCATGTGGGCAAGACTCACCAGCCAGCACCCAAAAACGAATTCTCTGCAGTAACTCAGTTCCCATCCCATCAACATTCCCACAGACCATTGAGCAGACTTATCTGCCGATAAAGGCATGGAGAATGCTGGCCTCACTGTAGCCATGCCTCAGTTTCCCCAGCTGTCATAAGGGGACTAAGCGCTGCTGTTGGAGTGTGTCTGGCGCTCTGTGAGCTCCGTGTGGGGGCGGTGCTGGGCAGGGCGATGGACGGTTGTCATGACGTGTGGCTGTAGCTGCTCCTGTTCCCTGAGGCTGGGAGAGCTGGATTGCCTGCTTTGACAGACACCAGACGTATTCCCACAATGCACCAGGGTTTCGACGGGAACAGCTTCCGGGGGGCGAATGCTGTGATGCCAGCTCGTCTGGGTTGCCAGCACCCCCCAGGGGCTGGGGCAGGGTGGCTGCCTGCGGTACCCACTCCTGGCTGGCTGTGAACGACTCCGGTGCGGGGTCAGTGTGGGGCGGCTGGTGTACGGGGCTCTCTCTGACCCTCCACGGCGCTCTCCTCTCCCCTGCAGCCGGCTGTGTGCACGCGGGAGCTGTGCGTCTTCTCCTTCTACACCCTGGGGGTGATGTCTGGCGCAGCGGAGGAGGTGGCCACGGGAGCAGAGGTACCGGCGCCGAGCGGAGGCCGTCAGCAGGACCACAGGCAGAGAGTTGGTGGGGGAGGGTTAGGGAGTAACTGTGATGGCACGGCAGGCACATCCCCTCGGAGCGCCTGCTTGCCTGACAGCCCCAGCCTGCGGATGGTTGCATCTCACCCCAGCTCCTGCAGAGCTGATCCCTCCCTGCCCTGCTTCCTGGCAACTGCCAGCTCTGGCGGCCCGGAGTGGACGGGCTGGCGCTGGCGTTGAGGCCTGATCTCGTGCCCCCTGTAGCCCACCACCAAGCTTCTACGCACTCAGATGGGAGCAGGCCCCTCGCAGACAAGCCTAGCAGTGCTAGGGGCTGTGGAGCTTCCTCCCCACCCTCTTCTTCCTCCTCTCAGTTGTGCTCTCCCCAGGTGGTGGACCTGCTTGTGGCCATGTGCCGGGCTGCCCTGGAGTCCCCACGCAAGAGCATCATCTTCGAGCCGTACCCCTCCGTGGTGGACCCCAGCGATCCCAAAACACTTGCCTTTAACCCTAAGGTAAGTGGCACGTCCTGCCGCTGCGAGCGGGGCCCCGGGCTGCTCCCTAGAGCAGGCCAGTGAGTTCTGGCTGGGAGGGCCACTGAGCCAGGACGTGCGGCCTGTCGCTGCCCGTTAGAGACCCAGCTGCGGCCGCCTGCGGTGGGGGAGACGCCTGGTCGCTTTCTCGGAGCTGGGCTGGCTTGGCAGGGCCTCGTCTTGCAGCGACCCCAGGGCTTTTTATAGCCAGGCATTTCCAGGCGTGACTGTGTGGCGGGGGAGGAGATGTCACCTGAGATGTCCTTCTCCCACCCTCCCAGCGGGTCCAGGGACCAGGGCGATTCTGCCGGGGTGCAGGAGTGGGACAGAGGCACAGAGGAGTTGCCAGAGGAGATGCGAACAGGGCCCAAGCTCCTGTCTCTGACGGCCGCCAGCACCAATGCTGCCTGCGTGCTGCCACATGAGCCATGGCAGAACCTGATGCCCAAAGCCGGAGCCCCGCAGCATCCCGGTCTGAAAGGGCGAGCGGCGGGGCTGGCACCTGATCTGCTTCTCCCTCCCCCCGAGGGTGTAGTGTGATTTGCACTGATGCGACTGGGCTGTGAGGCCAGGGGCTCCCTGGACAGGGCTCCCTGGGGAGCTCCGACTCCCGGCCTCAGGCTGGCAGGGTGGGATCCGCAGGGAGGACAGGCCGGCTGTGTGCCCGTGTGCCCTGTGCGTGACGGCTGTCTCTTTCCCTTCCCACGTGCTGCAGAAGAAGAACTATGAGCGTTTGCAGAAGGCCTTGGACAGTGTGATGTCAATCCGGGAAATGACCCAGGTACAGTAGCCGGTGCTACCATCGCCGGGCCTGGCCCCTGGGCAGACCCAAACTGCAGGCCCCCCTCTGCTTCCCTCGGCCCGTTCTGCCCCTCAAACCTCACCCGGTAGGGCGGCCGCTTGTGTCCCCTTGCTGCAGAGGAAGCGACGTCAGAATTTCTCGGCGTTCATTATTACTCGTAGGACTGCAGCACGAGGGTCCCAGCCGAGACCCCGGCCCCAGTGTGCTAGGCGCTGCACAGCCACAGAGGAAGATCCAGACTCTTCCTTGAAGAGCTAACAGAGAAGTGACGTACCCAAAGTCAGGGACAGGGCTGGGAGTGGAGCCTGCTTCTCTGGAGTTCCCGTCCAGTGTCCCAGCCTTGGGAACCAGCGTCCCATCCATGGGGCACCACTGGTGAGCCAGGTTCACCTTCCTTCATCCCCCTCCGCTCCCCGGGGAAGGACACATCCTGCAGAGGCTGGTGAAGGAGAATCCAGTGCCCTTGGCACTCAGACTCCATTATGTGACTTTCTGACTGACACCCACTCCTTGGTGCCCCGTGGCCTGTGCCAGGCCCCAGCTGGCTGGTTGCTGGGAGAGCCCTGGTGTTCTTGTTGCCTTGCTCTTTGCAGGGGTCATATCTGGAAATCAAGAAGCAGATGGACAAGTTGGACCCTCTGGCACACCCTCTCCTGCAGTGGTAAGCGCTCCTGGTCCTGCTGCGCCGTGGCAGGGCGGAGGCAGAGCTCCCAGGACGGATCAGGTGCTGGGGTGAAAGCACCAGCTCCCGGAGGGGTGTATTTTTAGGGCGCTCTGCAGTAGATGAGGAACTGTTTCTCTAGGCCAGTATCAACCAGCTGCGCCGCCCAGCCTCTGGTCCCCCCCAGGCCACCGTGGCTGGCTAAAAGCTGGGCTGCTTCTCCTATAAACTGCCTCTGCTTGGCCGTGCCTCTGGAAACGCCGCTAACAAAGCACAGGCCCCGCAGGGTGGGAGTGGGTGGGGGGGCCTTGAATTTTGTCACCCTCCCCAGCCGATTGTCAGACACCGAGGCACCGGTCCTGCAGGGCTGATGCCTGGATGTCTGTGGATCGGGTGCTCGTTTGAATTGCTAATGAGCCTTGAAAGGCAACAATGGAGGGGAAACGCTTGGTCTCTGAGAGCACGCTGCGCAGATGGGTTTGTGTTTTCTTGTCTCTGAAGCACTTAGATACCACGCTGGATGGGCAGGGCTCTGATCTGCCAGGGCAGTGGCGGGATACCACGCTG
>ML675621.1:11721495-11828470 GCA_007922155.1 Mesoclemmys tuberculata
ATGGGCAGGGCTCTGATCTGCCAGGGCAGTGGCGGGATACCACGCTGGATGGGCAGGGGTCTGATTCAATACGCGCAGCTTATGGACTGGTCTGATCTGACATGTCCTCCCTGGGCCAGGGCAGTGGCGGGATACCACGCTGGATGGGCAGGGGTCTGATTCAATACGCGCAGCTTATGGACTGGTCTGATCTGACATGTCCTCCCTGGGCCAGTGGCTGACCCCATGGGAACCCCGCTGTTCTAACGGGCTCTTTCTCCGACCTAGGATAATCTCCAGCAACCGATCACACATTGTGAAGTTACCGCTCAGCAGGGTACGTGGCCGCTCCCCTTTCAGGGTACGATCTCCTTCCTTTTGGGTCAGGCTGGCTGCTTCCTCCTGCATCTCCCCTTCACACAGTCCTGCTCCGCACTGCCACAGCGGGCCCAGGCTTCCCCCAGTCCCGTTCCCAGCCCACATGGCCTGGAGCCAGCTGCCGTGGGTTGGGTCCTGTGGGGTTCTGAAGCAGAACGTCCAGTGCCTGCTCCCGAGGGGGAGCCTGTGTGTGGGCAGCTGGCAGGAGACCCGCCAGGGGGTGGGGAAGCAAATGAGGCCCCCAGGGATGTGTCCCTATGTACCCCCTGTGCTTCGCCCTTACTGGTAACTTCAGCAACGGGCAGCCATAAGTTCCCTTCCCTCTACGAGATCAGGGGGTCCTCAGACCCCTAACCACCCAATCCCTCCCCCTCCTGGCCCCCAAGAGCATCCTCTGCCCCTTTGGCCCTCCTAAGCCTCACCTGCAAGCAGCCCCCCAGCTCTGCCTGTGGGCAGCCCTTGCCGTGCGTGTGACTCAGCCCTGCGTGGTCCTGGGATCTGGCCAGGGGCCTGCAGTCCTCTGACACAACGTGGGCAGAGCAGGCTTCCCGCACCCCGAACGCACCTTGACCCCCCGGGCTCTGCCTGCCCATGGGGGCCTGGCCAGTCCAGCAGGAAACTGGGTCCAGCTCACTCACTCCTCGGTCACCGGTAACAGCCTGCGGGCCCTCCCGAGTGAGGCAGGGCTGGGAAGGTGAAAGGCTCCGTGGCCATCGCCGCCACGAACCCAGCAGGGAGCAGCCTTGATTTGCTTCCTCCCCGCCAGCTGGTGGCTGGAACCCAGCGCTCCGAGGCACGTGGAAGTGTCCTCCCCACGGCCCCTGCCCTGGCTCCTGGAGATGACGGTGGGGGTGGAGAGGGGGTCAGCGGTGGGATGGGCTTCCTGGCATGATCTCTGGCTTTTCTCTCTCTCCTCTCGCTCGCGCCCTCCCTTGTCTGCTGCTCTGTTTCCCTTGGTAGCAGCTGAAATTCATGCACACCTCACACCAGTTCCTATTGCTGAGCAGCCCGCCTGCCAAGGAGGCCCGTTTCCGCACGGCCAAGAAGCTCTACGGGAGCACCTTCGCTTTCCAGTGAGTCTGCCGGGGGCCGGGCCCCTTCCCGCTGGGGCAGCTCCCCACTGCTGCTTCCTGGGGGTGCCCTGCTGCCAAACCGGCTGGCGCTGCCACCCCTCGGGCGCTGGTCCTGCTCTGCAGCATTGCTAGTGCCCAGAGAGCAAACCCAGGCCCCGCCGCAGCAGACGAGAGGGTGGGCGTGACAGGCAGCTGGGGGAGCGGGGTGGCTGCGACATAAGGACGGTTGAGGCCTAATCCAAAGCCCCCTGGAGTCAGCGGAAAGACTTTTGAAGCCAGCCTGGCAGTGGCGTGGCCGTGCTGTGGGCTGGGGATGGGAAGGTCCCTCTGGGTCAGATCAGAACCAGCTTGATCCATTGCTCAGAACCAGGACTCCAAGCCCCAGTGGCCTGAGGCTGACAGGGCCTAGCTAACCTGCCTCTGCGTTATTCCCTTGCCCTGGGTGGGCGAGGGGTGGCCAGGCCCAGACGTAGCCGTGCCCCGTACGGGGACGGCTCTCCCGGGAATCCCAGCTGGCCGCCTCACAGCCCAGAGGCGCAGAAGAAGGATCCAAACTTCCCTGCGCTCAGTGAGACGTTCCTGGCCCAGCTGTGCATCCAGGGGAGGCAGCCCTAGGACGCCCCAGCGGAGGCGAGAGTTGTGTGGGATGTGCCTCGAAGCTGAGTCCCCTAGGGGAGGGCATGCCTATGGGCCTGGCTACCCTGGAGCGAGAGGGATGGACACACCTGGGCTAGCTCTGGTTTCACGAGCACGCTAAAACCAGCAGCCTAGCTGCGGCCATCTGGGCCACGGGAGCAGCTAGCCGCCCTGGGGATGTACCTGGGATCTCCATGGCCAGCCCCTGCTGGAGCTCGCAGTGCCGCAGACACGGCTGTGCTTAGCTCACTAGCATGCTCGAAGCGCGCACGGGTGTGTCTCTTCCAGCCGGAAGTTCCACCTCTGGCGTCGCCTCCCCGGGTGTGGGTGTGTGGGGAGGGCGGGGTGGGTGCTGCTCCCGTCGCGAGGGAGAGGCAGGTCCTGTGCGTGTCACATGTCAGTGAAGGAGTAGAGGGAGGGCATGTGAGGGGCTGGGTGTGAGCAAGGTGCGCGTGTGTGTGTCCGGGGCGCAGAGCATAGCATACCATGCAGGGCCGGGTGTGAGCCGGTCCCTGTGTGTGTGTCCGGGGTGCAGAGCGTAGTGTGCCGTGCCGGGCTGGGTTAAGCAGGGGGTGTGTGTGCAGGGCTCAGAGTGTAGCGTGCTGTGCAGGGCCAGGTGTGAGCAGGATGTGTGTGTACAGGGGCGTGCTGTGCCATGCAAGGCCGTGCGGTGATGTGCCGGTGCCTTTCTCCCACAGCGGATCGCACATTGAGAACTGGCATTCCATCCTGCGCAACGGGCTGGTCAACGCATCCTACACCAAGCTGCAGGTAACAGTCCGGCGCCACCTCTGCCAGCACCCCCCGCCGACCACACGGTGTCCTGGGCCCTCCTCGGCATCGAGCCAGACGGCGGGTCTGAGAGCCGGGCTCTGGCCTGGCTGGCATTAGAAGAGAGCCCAGCTTTGGGCCCAGATTAACCCCTAAAGGACTAGGCTGCAGGGGGCACATAGCGGCAGAGTCTCCCATCAGTGGGGTTGTGCCTTGGGGAGACGTGTCCGAGGGCTCCCTGGGGCAGGGGATTTTACTCACAGGCCTCCCGGAGGACAGGCTGCTTCTTGCTGACAGAGCTCACCCAGCCGGCCACCTCCCAGCTTGGGTGGGTCCAGCAGATGCTGCAGAGAGAGGCCCAGAGACCCTGGACATCCCTTGTCCCAGAGGAGGGTCTCACGCCCCGGGCTGCGCTTTGTCCCTTTCTCAGCGCAGCTCAGCCCCCGCATCCGACTCTCCCAAACCCGCCCCGCTCCCAGCAGCGCCCAGCCGCCAGCTCTGCTGCTCCTGAGTGGGACAAGCGGACAGAAAAGCAGCTGGCCAGACTGACAGGTGGGGAAGGGGCCTGTAGCCTGGCCAGTCATTAGCTGCCAAAGGCTCTGCCCTGGGGGTTTCTCCCTGCCCTGGCCCCAGGCCAGGCTGATGCCGTGCCCCCCATCCCAGTACATACCGGCATCCTCTGCCTGTGTTGCTCACGCTGGTGTTTTCCTGCAAGCTGCATGGAGCAGCCTATGGCAAAGGCATCTATCTGAGCCCCATCTCCAGTATTTCCTTTGGATACTCAGGTAAGAGGCTCTCCCGTATCTGTCTGTCTGTGCACCTCACGGCGCTGGAGAGCGACACCTTCCCCTCCACGCCCCCTTGCAAGCCCTGCCGGGAGGGCCACTGCTGGGCCCACGCAGGGGGACGCAGCTCTGGCTGGAAGAAGCACATGCAAACAGAAGCCACGTAGCTCCCAGGGACGGTTCTGGGCAGGGTCCCCCGTCATACGGGGCCCTGCACTGCAGCACCAGGTGTGAAGCCTGTTTGCACCTCCTGCTTCTGGCTAGAGCTGTGTGCAACTGGTGTGAGCACCCCGGGGCCTGGTCCGCCATCCCGTCCTGGCTGGCTGGCCAGGCCATGCCAGTGGCATGGAGGCAGGTGGAACCGGGGTCCTGTGAGCTCCTAGGATTAACCCTTCCTCATGCTTGCCTTCTCAGAGACCCTCCCGCTCGGTACCAGCATGCCTGCTTGGTGGTGTGTTTGTGCGCGCGCCAGTCTGAGCCGTGGCAGTCCCCATGCATCGCACGGCCCCCACATTCTCCCCTCCCCACTTCTCTCTCTGTGCGGGCCTGGGACGAGCCTGCAGCCACTGGCTGGCCATTCCAGAGCCTCCGTCGCTCTGATGGAGTCTTCTTTGATGGGAAGACCCTGGCAAGGCAGGTGTCTGGGGTCACAGCCTGCGGTGCAGTTGGGAAGGGGCTCCTCGTTCTTCTCCAGCATTCTCTGGCCCTGATTTCGGGACGCGGCCTCCCATGCCTGCGCTCTGACTGGTGCCGTCCCTGTCTCAGAAACGGATGGAAAACTGGGTTGGTGAGAAACTGAACGGTACTCCGCAAAGTGGGAAACGTTGGTTTTCATCCAAAAGCCAAACCCCTCCTGGGAGCTGTAGTTCAGGTGCGTTGTGTCTCCTTTCTCTCGGAGCCAGGACCCCTAGCCAGATTTTATTTCTCATGATGCATCACCCACCTCTCCAAGAGGGGAGACCAGTGCATCATGGGAGATGTAGTCTGACCAGGGAGTTTGGGTCATAAAACATAAGAATGGTCATACTGGGTCAGATCAATGGTCCATCTAGCCCAGTATCCTGTCTTCCCACAGTGGCCAGAGCCAGCTGCTTTATAGGGAATGAACAGAACAGGGCAATTATTGAGTGATCCTGTCGTCCAGTCCCAGCTTCTGGCAGTTGGAGGTTTAAGGACGTCCAGAGCATGGGGTTGAGTCCCTAAGCATCTTGGTGGATAGCCATTGAGGGACCTGTATTCCATGAACTTATCTAATTCTTTTCTTAAACCTGTTATTATTTTGGTCTTCATAACATCCTCTGGCAAGGAGTTCCACAGGTTGACTGTATATTGTGTGAAGAAATACTTCCTTATGTTTATGTTTATACCTGCTGCCTATGCATTTCATTTGGTGACCCCTAGTTGTTGTGTTCTGAGAAGCAGTAAATAACACTTCTTTATTCCCTTTCTCCACACCAGTCATGATTTTATTGTTCTCTATCACATCCCTCCTCAGTTGTCTCTTTTCTAAGATGAAAAGTCCCAGATTTTTAATTTCTCTTCGAATGGAAGCTGTCCCAAACCCCTAATCATTTTTGTTGCTCTTCTCTGTACCTTTTCCAATTCTAATATCCCTTGTTTGAGATAGGGTGACCAGAATTGCACACAGTGTTCAGGGTGTGGGAACCATGGATTTCTGTAGTGACATGATGACCTTTTCTGGTTTTTTATCTATCCCTTTCCTAATGAGGCCTAACACTGAGTTAGCTTAATAACGGCCGCTGCACAATGAGCGGGTGTTTTCAGAGAACTCTCCACAATAACTTCAAGATCTCTGTCTTGAGTGGTAACGGCTAATTTAGACCCCATCACTGTATTTGTATAGTTGGGATGATTTTTTCTAATGTGCCTTACGTCGCACTTATCAATATTGAATTTCATCTGCCATTTTGTTGCCCAATCACCCAGTTTTTTGAGATCCCGTTGTAACTCTTCGCAGTCAGCTTTGGACTTAACTACCTTGATTGATTTTGTATCATCTGCAAATTTTCCCATCTCACTGTTTACCCCCTTTTCCAGATAATTTATGAATATGTTGAACAGCACTGGCCCCAGTACAGATTCCTGGGGGACCTTGCTATTTACTTCTCTCCACTGTGAAAACTGACCATTTATTCCAACCCTTTGTTTCCTATCTTTTAACTAGTTACTGTCCATGAAAGGACCTCCCCTCTTATCCCATGGCTGCTTAGTTTGCTTAAGAGCCTTTGATGTGGGACCTTCTCAAAGGCTTTCTGGAAGTCCCAAGAAAACTATATCGACTGGATCACCCTTGTCCACATGCTTGTTGACCCCCTCAAAGAATTTCAATAGATTGGTGAGGTTTGATTTCCTTTTATAAAGCCATGTTGACTGTTCCCCAGCATATGATTATGTACCTGATCATTCTGTTCTTTACTATGGTTTCAACCAATTTGCCTGGTACTGAAGTTAGGGTTACCAGCTTGTAAATGCCAGGATCACCTCTGAAGCCTTTTAAAAAAAACAAGCAATACGTTAGCTATGCTCCAGTCGTCTGGTCCAGATGCTGATATAAGTGATAGGCTACATACCTTCAGAACTCTTGGGTGAATACCATCTGGTCCTGGTGACTTATTACTGTTTAAATTAGCTATTTATTCCAAAATCTCCTTTACTGACACCATCATCTGAGACGGTTCCTCAGATTTGTCACCTACAATGAATGGCTCATGTATGGGGATCTCCCTTATCTTCTGCAGTGAAGACTGATGCAAATAATTAATTTAGCTTCTCCACAATGGCCTTGTCTTCCTTGAGTGCTCATTTAGCACCTCGATCATCCAGTGCCCCCACTGATTATTTGGCAGGCTTCCTGTTTCTGATGTACTTTTTAAAAAATTGCTGTTAGGATTTTGTGTCTTTATCTAGTTGCTCTTCATAGTCTTTCTTGGCCCGTCTTCTTATATTTTTAAATTCAACTTGTCAGAGTTTATGGTTTGTTCTATTTTCCTAATTAGGATTTGACTCCCAATTTCTAAAGGATGTGTTTTTGCCTCTAACCACATATTTTATTCAACTGTTTATCCATGGTGCTCTTAGTGGGGTTTTTTTTATTTGGACTATGCATTTAGTTTAAACCTCTATTATGGTGGTTTTAAATAGTTTCCATGCGGCCTGCAGGCATTTCACCCTTGTGACTATCCCTTTTCATTTCCATTTAAAGACGGGCCAGCGAGGGAGAAATAGAACTCAGGAACAGGTTTGGTGCATTGGATAATGAAGATGGAGCACAGCTGGTGCTCGCTGTAGGAGAGAGGGCAAGGAAAAAGAGGCGAGCGGCTAGTCCTGCGGGAGGAGGGGAGGAGTCGATGGAGGCGACAACCAGTAGGAGCCCTAGGAGGATTGCGAGGGCAAAGACGAATCGAGAGGGCTTGCGGCCAGCTGGTGCCGGGGATAGACTGGAGAGTCACACTGTCGCCGGGAAAAGGCAAGTCTACGTGATTGGAGACTCTTTACTGAGAAGAATAGACAGGCCCGTAACTAGAGCTGATCGGGAGAACAGAAGGGTGTGCTGTCTGCCGGGGGCTAAGGTACGGGATGTGGACCTGAGGCTGAAAAGGATCCTAGCGGGAGCGGGAAAGAATCCGTTGATTGTCCTTCATGTGGGAACGAATGATACGGCTAGTCGCTCCCTGGACTGTATCAAGGAGGACTATGTCAGACTGGGGAAGACGCTCAAGGAAATCGAGGCTCAGGTGATCTTTAGTGGAATTTTGCCGGTTCCTAGAGCGGGGCAGCAAAGGAGCGACAAGATTATGATGATTAACAGATGGCTCAGGCAGTGGTGCTATAAGGAGGGCTTTGGGATGTACGGTCATTGGGAAGCGTTTACGGACAGACGACTGTTCGCTCGGGATGGACTTCATCTAAGCAGGGAGGGAACTGGACTTCTAGGATGGAGGTTTGCCGACCTCATTAGGAGAGCTTTAAACTAGGAAGTTGGGGGAGATGGTTGGGAGATGTTCAGGAGATCTCCACGCCGGAATTTAACCTGGAGAGGGAAGCAAACAAAGTGAGAGGGGATATCCTAGTGGACCAAAGAATTGACCAAAGGGGGAAAAGCGGAGTTGAAACTAGCCAGACGGGTGATGGTGGTAGAAGGTCTGTGCGTGACGGGGGAAAGAATGTCATTGACGCCAAACGTCAAAAATTAAAATGTCTGTATACTAATGCGAGGAGCCTAGGGAACAAGATGGAGGAACTGGAGCTACTGGTGCAGGAAGTGAAACCGGATATTATAGGGATAACAGAAACCTGGTGGAATAGTACTCATGACTGGAGTACGGGTATTGAAGGCTATGTGCTGTTTAGAAAAGACAGGAAGAAAGGTAGAGATGGTGGAGTAGCTTTGTACGTCAATGATGAGGTGAATTGTAATGAAATGAGAAGTGATGGAATGGATAAGACGGAGTCTGTCTGGGTAAAAATCACACTGGGTAAAAAAGCTACTAGAGCTTCCCCTGAGATAGTGCTTGGGGTGTGCTACAGACCGCCGGGGTCTGACTTGGATATGGATAGAGACCTCTTTAATGTTTTTAACGAAGTAAACACTAAGGGGCAATGTGTGATTATGGGAGATTTCAACTTCCCGGATATAGACTGGGGGACGAGTGCTTGCAAGAATAATAGGGGTCAGATGTTTCTGGATGTGATAGCGGATGGATTTCTTCATCAAGTAGTTGAAGTACCTACGAGAGGGGATGCCATCTTAGATTTGGTTTTGGTGAGTAGTGAGGACCTCATAGAAGAAATGGTGGTAGGGGACAATCTTGGTTCGAGTGATCATGAGCTGATTCAATTCAAATTAGATGGAAGGATAAACAAACATAGATCTGGGATTAGGGTTTTCGACTTCTCAAGGGCTAATTTCGAAGAGTTACGGAAATTAGTTAGGGAAGTGGATTGGACGGAGGAACTTGGGGATTTAAATGTGGAGGAGGCCTGGAATTACTTTAAGTCGCGGCTGTGGAAATTGTCGGAAGCCTGCATCCCAAGAAAGGGGAAAAAAGCCATGGGCGGGAGTAGTAGGCCAAGCTGGATGAGCAAGCAACTCAGAGAGGGGATTAGGAAAAAGCAGAAAGCTTACAGGGAGTGGAAGAAAGGCGGGATTAGTAAGGGAAGCTACCTTAGTGAGGTCAGAACGTGTAGGGATAAAGTGAGGAAGGCTAAAAGCCGCGTAGAACTGGACCTTGCGAAGGGAATCAAAATCAATAGTAAAAGGTTCTACAGTCACATAAATAAGAAGAAAACAAAGAAAGAAGAAGTGGGGCCGCTATACGCTGAGGATGGAACGGAGGTTAAGGATAACCTAGGCATGGCCCAATATCTAAATAAGTACTTTGCCTCGGTCTTTAATAAGACTAGTGAGGAATTTAGGGATGATGGAGGGATGACGAACGGGAATCTGGATGTGGTGGTGGATATTACCGTATCTGAGGTAGAGGCCAAACTTGAACAGCTTGATGGGACAAAATCGGAGGGACCGGACAATCTCCACCCGGGGATATTAAAGGAGCTGGCGCGTGAAATTGCGAGCCCGTTAGCGAGAATTTTTAAGCAATCGGTAAACTCGGGGGTTGTGCCGTACGACTGGAGAATTGCTAACGTAGTTCCTATTTTTAAGAAAGGGAATAAAAGTGATCCGGGTAATTATAGGCCTGTTAGCTTGACGTCTGTCGTGTGTAAGGTCTTGGAAAAAATTTTAAGGGAGAAAGTAGTTAAGGACATGGAGGTCAATGGTAATTGGGACAAATTGCAACATGGATTTACTAAAGGTAGATCGTGCCAAACCAACCTGATCTCCTTCTTTGAGAAGGTGACGGATTACTTAGACAAGGGCAATGCGGTAGATCTAATTTACCTCGACTTCAGTAAGGCGTTTGACACGGTTCCGCATGGGGAACTGTTAGTTAAATTGGAAAAGATGGGGATGAATGTGAAAGTTGTAAGGTGGATAAGGAACTGGTTAAAGGGGAGACTACAGCGGGTCGTACTGAAGGGTGAACTGTCAGGCTGGAAGGAGGTTACTAGCGGAGTCCCTCAAGGATCGGTTCTTGGACCGACCTTATTTAACCTTTTTATAACTGATCTTGGCACAAAGAGCGAGAATGTGTTAATAAAATTTGCGGATGACACGAAGCTGGGGGGTATTGCTAACACGGAGAAGGACCGGGATGCTATTCAGGAAGATCTGGACCACCTTGTACACTGGAGCAATAGTAATCGGATGAAATATAATAGTGAAAAGTGCAAGGTCATGCACTTAGGGATTAATAATAAGAATTTTACATATACGTTGGGGATGCATCAGTTGGAAACGACGGAGGAGGAGAAGGACCTTGGGGTATTGGTTGATAACAGGATGACTATGAGCCGCCAATGGCTGTTAAAAAAGCAAATGCGGTTTTAGGATGCATCAGACGAGGTATTTCCAGCAAGGAGCAGGAGGTGTTAGTGCCGTTATATACGGCGCTGGTGAGACCCCACCTGGAATATTGTGTGCAGTTTTGGTGTCCCATGTTTAAGAAGGATGAATTCAAACTGGAACAGGTTCAGAGACGGGCTACTAGGATGATCCGAGGAATGGAAAATCTGCCTTATGAAAGGAGACTCAAAGAACTTGGCTTGTTTAGCCTGGCCAAAAGAAGGCTCCGGGGGGATATGCTTGCTCTATATAAATATATCAGGGGGATTAACGTTAGGGAGGGAGAGGAATTGTTTAAGTTTAGTACTAATATAGGCACGAGGACGAATGGGTACAAATTGGATATTAGGAAATTTAGACTAGAAATTAGACGAAGGTTTCTAACCATTAGGGGAGTGAAGTTCTGGAATAGCCTTCCGAGGGAAGTAGTGGGGGCAAATGACTTATCTGGCTTTAAGACTAAGCTTGATAAGTATATGGAGGGGATGTTATGATGGGATAGTTTAATTTGAGCAATTGATTTTGGATTATCAGCAGATAAGTCTGCTCAATGGTCTGTGGGAATGCTGGATGGGATGGGAACTGAGTTACTGCAGAGAAATCTTTTTTGGGTGCTGGCTGGTGAGTCTTGCCCACATGCTCAGGGTTTAGCTGATCGCCATATTTGGGGTCGGGAAGGAATTTTCCTCCGGGGCGGATTGGCAGGGGCCACGGAGGTTTTTCGCCTTCCTCTGCAGCATGGGGCATGGGTCGCTTGCTGGTGGATTCCCTGCAGCTTGAGGTCTTCAAATCTCACTTTTGAGGATTTCAATAACTCAGTCATGGGTTCGGGGTTGTTATAAATGTGTATGGGTAGGGTTTTGTGGCCTGCCTTGTGCAGGAGGTCAGACTAGATGATCATATTGGTCCCTTCTGACCTATGAGTCTATGAGTCTATGAGCTTCCTCGTTTTTGTGTAGTTCCTCTTTTTGAAGTTAAATGCTTTTGTGGTGGGTTTCTGTGGCATTTTCCCCCACAATTTATTACATTAGGGACGCTATTGCTGAGCGGTTCAGCTATATTCAGCTCTTGGACCAGACTCTGTGCTCCACTTAACAGAATGAGAGCACGACGCACCTGAACTACAACTGCCGTGGGCAGTGCAGCTGCACTTCCAGACTGAACTATTTTGGTTTCCAGATGAATTTGTTCAGTTTCCCATTTTTCAGAGAAATAACAACATTTTCCATGGAAAAGTTCGACAAAAATGCCTTGTTTAGTTTGTGTAGAAATTTTGCCGTAGAAAAATAACCAGTTTTCCAACTAACTTTAATTAACATACTTCCCCTGCTGCATCTCTGCCAGGGTGCACGGCTTCCTGGCTGACCCAGTTCTCTCTGCCTTTGCATCAGCAAAGCAAGAAACCCGATGCAAACCAGGAACCCCATCCTGCCTCCTTTGCATAGCTGATGTTTTTGTTGGCTTCAGTGGGAGTTTTGCTTCCGCCAGGAACCCAGGAGTAGGGCCCTCGTCTCTCAGCCCATCACCTCCCGGGTCTTTCCCGCACTGGGGTCGCTTTGTTTAGTTGATCTGCAGAAGTCTCTCCATGGGGACTCTGAAAATCGGCTTTATCTCTTCAAAAGAGCTCAGGCTTAGATTTTCTGGGCCTGGGCCAGATTTTCCAAAGAGCCCTGCACCCACCGCACTCAGTGGGTAGAGCAAATCGGGCCCCTCATTTGGGTACCTCCCTGGGAACTGTGTTGGAAGTGCTGGTCAGCGCCCCGGCAAGCTGAAGACCAGTGACTTGTCCCCTTGCATTTCCCAGGGCTGGAGTGAGATTGGCCCCTAGGTCTAGTCCAGCCTTGGATTAAATCAGGTGCCGCCCATGCATTATAGAGCAGGGACAATTTAAAGCCCCTGAGTGCACGGTCTGGAGAGCAGTCCCGCCTGGGGAGGGGATGATTTTGTGCCTTGAGGCCGTAGGAAGTGCTGTCACGTGTGGTGATAGGTGGGGGGTAACCCTGGGTTGGTTATTCCCGGGAGTGTCACACACCGGTGCCGGAGGCCGTGATGGTAGATGGGGAGAGGGGGTTCCTG
This sequence comes from Mesoclemmys tuberculata, assembly GCA_007922155.1. NCBI lineage: Eukaryota > Metazoa > Chordata > Testudines > Chelidae > Mesoclemmys > Mesoclemmys tuberculata. Next base: position 11,733,678 of record ML675621.1, read on the forward strand.
CAAAGCACTGGTGTGGCTAGATCTGTTATCTGCTCTCCCTGCCTCTCCCTCTGCTCTCCTGGTAAATGGGACGGTTCCTGTTGCGTTTCCATTGGCCAGCACTTTGACTCCCCTTCCTCTGCTGTGGGGCGCCAAGGGGAGTCCAGCCAGCCAGCCTGGATGCTGAAGCAGAGCTATGAGGAGGGGAAGCCTGGCCGCCTGTCCACATAGCCAGCTCTGCCCCTCTCCACACGGCTCACTGGCCACGCCGGCAGCAGCTGTGTGGGGCAGAGGAGCTGCCCTGGGCGGTCAGTCGCCCCAGCCCCAGGCATTCCTAAAGAGCTGCAAGAAAAGCTGCTGGAGGCCGTAAGATCTCCCTGCTGGAGAAATCTCAGCACAGCCACGGGCTGGCATCACGGCTACTGGCAGGGCACTTCTGCCCCATGGACAGCCCTGCTGCACCCTGCAGGCAGATGCTTCCCAGCCAGGTCAGATCTTCGTCTGGATCATTCAGTGGCAGTGCACGTTAGGGGGCACGGCTGCGGTTCATCCGGTTTGTGTGGATCGAAGCTGCCCCCTGGCAGTTTGAGGGGAGCTGGGGGAGATCCTCTCCAGAATTCGAGCTCCAGACTGACTGGGACGCAGCAGCTCCCAGAGACAAGGCTCAGACCCCGCCTAGCAGCCTGTCACTCCAACCCCACCCCGGTCCTTCGCGATGGCCCAGGCAGCCCTTGTCGGTTTCATCCCGGCTTTGCAGCGGCTGGCTCCGACCTGCAGAGTCTCCTACTCCCTGGGTGCCTGTGAGCGTTGTGTTACAGGGCGGGTATCACGTCGCCAGTGCGGGACATTTTCAGGCTAGGACACATGGTCTGGAGGAGCAGTGTGCCGGGCTGGAGCCCAGGAGACGGGTTCAATTCCCAGCTCAGCCGTACGTGCCTGTGCGTCTCAGTTCCCTGTGCGTACCAATGGGGCAGATCGTCCCGTAGAGGCTGTGGCTGAGGGGCTGCGTTAAGTACCCAGCTCACCGTTACCTCTGACTGCCGATGAGCAGGTGATCTCCAGGGATCCGTGACCCTGGGCGCTGTGTGTTCTGCCAGTCAGCCCTGGTATGGGGGTTCCCCCGGGACGTTTGTGCCCCTCTCTATGACAGCGTTCCTGCACCCTTTCATGTTCTTCATGGGAACTTCCGCTGGGGTCACGGCACAGCTTCGTTCTGCCCTGATGTGTTTGAACACGGCCTCGGGGGTCGCAGTGTCTTGCAATATTGATCTCCATGGGGAGCTGACCTCATCCTTTCATCTCCTTCAGCAAGCACCCGGGCCCCATGGAGCACCCTTGACACAGCGAGAGGAGGGCAATTGCTGACCTGTGCTGTTCTTCTTCCTTTGTTGTCACACAGGGATGGGGAAAGGACAGCACCGGATACCCTCAAAGGATGAGCTGGTCCAGAGATATAACCGAATGAACACCATCCCCCAGGTAACCGGCGGTATCGCGTGCTGGGACTTGTCCCTGGAACCCCAGCCAGGCACAGCCTGGGTTTGTCCTTCTAGCCCCACATCTGCCGCAGGGATATGTGCAGGCTGGCGTGTGTCATGCCGGACGTGTGTTTGAACACCAGTCACTGATGCGTCTGTGCCTATGGGGAGGGACTATTGTCCAGGGCTTAGAGCAGGCAACTGGGATCAGGGCGAAGGGGGTCTGTTGCTGTCATGTTGGATTTTTGGCAAGTGACATAACCTCTTTGCCGGAGATTTTCAAAAGGTGCCTCGTGCTGGCGTGACTCTGCCCCATAGGTGTCAGTGGGCATTTGGATTCAGCAGAAGCAGAGCTAAGCCACACTGAGACCCCTCCTTCTGGGCCTCAGTTTACCATCTGTAAGACGCATATCGTCAGCCTCCCCTACCTCTCTGGTTAGCGCCCTGAGTTTTCACATCAGGAGACCTGGCTTTTTAATTCTATTGCAGGCGTTTGGTGGGATTTATTCTGGCTTGCTGTGGGGCAGGACCAGGGCCATGACAGCAGGGGCTGTGAGGCAAGGCTGGCTTGCATTGGCAGAGCTGGGTGTGTGTGTGCACGCATGTGTGTGCACCAAACCTGTACAGCCCTGCCTACTGTGAGCCCAGCCTGAGCCGGCAGCCTCTCCATTTTGCACACATCCAGTCCTGGCCCTAACATAGGAGCAGCGAGACTGGGAATTCCCCGGTCGCCGTGAGTTGGAGTGGGCAGCTGGCTCTTAGGTTGTGCACCGCCCTGGGGGTTTGAATGCTGAGAAGAGGGTGCAGAGCCTCCTGGAGGAAAAGACCCACCCCTCTGGCACACCCTGTTCAGAACCGTACGCCTCCGAGTTACCCCTCTGCCTCTGCAAGTGAGAGCGGTGCTGGAGCTGACACTGAGGGTCCGATCCTGGCCACCCCGGCCTGCCCACCTCCCCACACACTCCTCAAGGCTCTGCCTGTCTAATCCTTGCCTGGCCAGTACCAATCCGGGAAGCCCCGTTCCTGGGTTCTCGGCGCCGTCTCTGCAGTGTCCAGCCCCGCTCACTGGACACGGAGTCTCCAGAGACCGTGCACACAGTGCTCTCTTCGGCGATCAATGCCTACAATGGCTTTTTGCTCCCTCTTACATTTTCCAAATCCACTGTCTTTGTCTCCCGGCTTCGCGGGCGAGCCCCTTCCTCCATTGCTTGTTGGCTTGATGCCTTGTTCACCTGACATGTCAATGTCCTGTCCTTGTCTTCTGCCGCTCATCAAGCCAGTCAGCCAGGTGAACACACGTGGCTTTGCCTAGGGCAGACACTCCCGACCCGTACAGACAGTGATGATCAGTGTATGTACGAGCCCTCACATGACACCTTTTAGAGACACATTGGGACGACGGATGTTGGGGTGGCAGCGAGTGTGCCAGGCCAGACACGGGTTACAGTCCGGGGGGGCTCTGCCAGTGGGGGGAGGGGCGGGCTCTGCATCCAGCCCTCAGATGAGAGCTCAGGTCTCCACAAATGACAGAGGACAACAGGTGGCGAAAGCGGGGCCGGAGGTCCGGCCTAAGGCCAGAGCGCAGGCTCCAGGCGTGGGTTATACCTCGGCTGTGGTCTGTGCGCAGAGGTTGGCTGCTCTGCTCGGGCTGTAAAAGGGGCAGGGCCCGCTGTGGCCAAGGCAGAGCCGCGATGCCATCCACGCGGGGTGCCGGGCCAGCAGCGACGCCCCTGACGCTGTGCTTTGGTTGCAGACTCGATCTATCCAGTCCCGGTTCCTGCAGAGTCGGAATCTAAACTGTATAGCGCTTTGTGAAGGTAAGAGGCAGAGGGGGGGTGGCCTCACTCCCGGCACTGGGACAAGGAAGGCGGTTTTGGAATGGTGGGTGCCCAAAACCTGTCTGCCTGTGCCGGCTCCCCGAGTGCAGACTGTCGCAGCGGGCCATTGCCCCATCCTGCGCTGGGCTGCTGACCGGCTCTCTCCATGCCCATTCAGTGCCGTGGCCAGCCTGCTGTCCCCTCTGCCACCTGTGTAGGTCACCCGGCCACAAACATGGCCTGTGGTGGAGCGTCCCTGGGTCTGTGCTGGGGGCATGGCTACCCCCCTGCGTAGGAGCATCTGTGCCAGTCTGGGGCAGGTCTATGGAGGGGACAGTGCCACATTGTCTCTGGTGGAGCCTTGGCTAGCGTCACTCGGGTGTATCTCCCCTGATGCGGGCACCTTGGCTGGGCATTTTCAGTGCAGCGCTCTAGGCTTTGGAATTGGCTTATGCCCTCTATTAGTTTGGAGCCTACTGAGTTCTGCGCAGGGGGCCCGGGGCAGGGCGGGTTTTGCTCAGCAAGCAGGGCAGGAAGCAGTTTTCCTGCCCTGTGAAAATTTGAGCTTTAGACATTTCTTCCAGTCCTAACAGGGATGAAAAGTCAAAATCTCAAAAACGTCCATGCACCAAAAAGCCAAAGCCATTTTGGTTCGGCTCCGGCATGCCTTTCATTGCCAGAATGGCAAATCAGTCTGGCCCCTTTTCACCTTTTTTCTCGAAATGGCTTCAACTTTATAATGAAAAGTAGTTCTGAACTGGAAAACCTGGAATGTTTTGTCTGAAAAATATCCAAATGGGCATTTAGACAGGTTAGAAACAGTATTTTCAAATATTCTTCGGAATTGAGACAGTCAAAACTTTCCAAGCGGAAGTTTCGGTTTTGACAATTCTGCATTTATTTTTTTTGACAAAAAAACATTTAACTGAAACAATTCCAGCTAGCTCTGTGATCTTTGCCCGCTCCATTGGCTGTTTCCTGGCTTGTCTGGCTGAACTGCAAGCTTTTGGGGGCAGGGACGGTCTCTTGCTTATGTTTATACAGCTCCTAGCGCAGTTGGGCCCTACTGGGAGTGGGGGCTCCTAGATGACCCAACAATACAAGTAAATAGTCATAACAATATTTAGTTCGGGGCCTTGGGGTAATCCTATTGACTCCTAGAGTTTTTAAGGTCAGCTGGAATCATTAGCTCATAGAGTCCAGCGGTTCTCAATTGGAGGGCCGTGGCTCCCACGGCGCCATGACCAGGTTTCAGGGGGTCTGCCAAAATAAACCAGAGGGCAGGGCCAGCACTGGACTCGCTGTGGCATGGGGCAGACAGCCGAAGCCTGAGCGCTTTAGCTTTGTGGGGCTCCCTTGTGGGTCCCGGGCAATTGCCCTGCCTGCCTCAGGCTCACACCAGCCCTGGCTTCTCATTGACTGGACGTGCAGAAAAGCAGTTGTGGCACAGGCGGGCACCCCTGTCTAATGGGCATCCGTCAGTGAACGGGTTAAAGGAGGTGCCTGGCCGTGACAGCAAGTCTGGAGCAATAGGTGTCAGTGGGACAGTCGCTTGATAATGGTGCAGAGGCCCCGGAGCTGCACGACAGTCACAGCCTGGGTTAGCGCCAGAAGGATTCGCATCCAAGGCAGGGCTCCAGCATGGCGTGTGAGCCGCGAGGGCAGCGGGGGGGCTGGCTCGCTGGCGCCAGTCTGACCTCCCTTTGCAGTGATCACCTCGAAGGACCTCCAGAAGCACGGGAACATCTGGGTGTGCCCGGTCTCGGACCACGTCTGCACCCGCTTCTTCTTCGTGTGAGTGCCGGGGTGCGGGCAGGGAGGGGCCTGGCTGGGGCAGCTCCCCCTTTGGGGTGGGTCGGGCCAAACGGCACTGGTGGGGGGTGCCAAGAGAATCGCAAGCTGTCAAATCAGCATTGCAACCCAGCCCCCGGGGGAGGAGAGAGGAGCGCACAGCGCCCACCCCCCCACACCCACCTCCCAGCATTGCCCCTGGTCACAACAGTGTCCTGGGTGCCACCAAATAGTTGCCCCCATCCTCACCGGCCCCTCCTTCTATGCCAGCCCCCCCATTCAGTACGACCCCCTCCCCCTGCGGGAGGGGATCCCCTGCCCCAGCCAGCTCTCAGCAGCGGGAGGAAGGCGAGTCCCAGGGCCTGCTCCCCCTGGCTCCGCACAGCTCAGGGCCCGGTGCCCTCTGGCAGGGGGCGCAAGGGGGTGCCAGGGCCATGTGTGGCGCTGGGCGGGAGGTGCTGGCAGGCAGAGCCATTGCCCCATTGGCAAACCTGGGCGGTTTAGATGGGGCTCTCATCTCCCTAGGGGCCCATCTCCCTCCAGATGCAGAGCGAGGGGCCTGTCACTGCCATCCGAGACCTTCCCTTCTGTCCAAGGGCACTGCAGACCCCAGCTCTGCTCCCCATGTTTCAGGGCTCAAGGGTGGGGCAGAAGTGGGCGAGGTTATCGCTGGAGCAGGGAGACACTAGTGTCGGGCACTCTGGGGAGCCCTGGGTGATCTCTGAGCCCCCCCATGCCCCCGGCCTCTCCCCAGGTACGAAGACGGACAAGTTGGAGACGCCAATATAAACACTCAGGACCCCAAGATCCAGAAGGAAATCATGCGCGTGATCGGAACTCAGGTCTACACAAACTGAGGGGCCCCTGCGGAGCCCGTGCTTTTCCTGTGGGGAGCTGGCGAGCCGCTGCCCCGGTGTGGGCAGAGAGGAGCCAGGTGTCCGAGGCTGCCCCGAGGTGCAATGAAAAGACTGGCTGCACGAAGGAAATGGACAGACATGGGAGGGCGGTGCGGGGCCTCAGCCTCCTCTTTGGAGGAGGACTCTGCTGTGTCAGCCAGTGCCACATCTGGAGGGCGACAGCTCCGGTGCCACATCTGGGAAGCAGAGGTGCAGGTACGCATCAGCTTTCCCAGCTGGCTCCCTGCTGCCTGTGCGCAGATGTGAAGCAGAGACCGTGGCCAGGGTGGCTTGTTGATATTTCCCCATTTTGCACCCCCGTCCTCAGCACCCCATGTCCCACCACTGAGCAGGAGCCAGTGGGCACGTCCTGCCTCGTGCCTGCCCTTGGACTGAGGCGTTGCCCTGGGCGCGTGGCCATTCTCAAGTTTACAGCAATGACATTTTTAACAACAATACACAAAACGAAGCAAAACAAAATGGTTTTAGCTTATTAAAGTTCGTTAAAAAACTGGCCCTGTCTCGATCGTTGTGTGATGGGCCTGTGACGGGAATGCTGTGCCCACCATGCAGGGTTGGGCCATGCAGGGGTAACAGCCTACTACTGCAGCGTTACAAGTGCTTGGGACTGGTGGGGGTTCAAAATGCTGTGCAAAACGCTGGGGCTGGTCTTTCAAATGTTCACAGCTGCACCTTGACTTAATACAGCTTTGAAACTTCACTGCTCAGAAGAAAAACGCTGCTTTTAACCAGCTTAATGGAAACGAAACCAGCACGGCCACAGGTTCCTGCCCTTGGCAAAGGTGGGTTTTTAACCATGGCTTGTGTGTTTTTCGTCGTTTACGGTTGACACTGGCCTGCGCCGTAGTGGCTTTCTCTGGGCTCTGCCGCTGCCTGGCTGCAAAGGGCCGGTTCCAAACAGGTGTGGGGCTGGTGGGTCAGCGCGGGCGACTGAGGTTTGACTGGACTGCTAGGGGCTGGCTCCGATGGAGCGTCGCTCAGCAAGGACCACCTGAGTCCCGCCCGCCCTGTGACGCTCAGCTGCCTTGGTGGAGGGGAGAGAGCCTGGGCGAGCTATCCCGGCCCGGCTTGTTGGAAGTCCTGGTCAAGGACCAAGCCCAGCTTCGCCTTCAAGTCCTCCAGCTCTTTAGTGCTGGCTCTATGGCAAGGCCTATTGGGCGGGAGGGGGGTTAAGGGGACATTGAGGGCTCGGGGTGAATTCCGACCCTATTGACGTCCACTGGAGTTGTGCTGGCAAGGGCGGTGGGGGGTCTGCGAGCCTGGGCTCTAGCCTGAGCAGGAATGTCTACGCTGCTATATTTAGCCCCTGGTGCAAGCTCTGTGAACCCAAGTTGGTTGCCCCGGGCTCTGAGGTCGCTGCTGTGGGGTTTTTTACAGCGTAACCGTCCCCACTCACCGCTCCCGTTGACTGGCTGGGCTGGCGGGGCCTCAACCCTCTGCTAATCACGTAGGTTAGCGTCTGCATCCTCCCTGTCCCTCCCAAAACGGAGGGGCCAGAAAACTCGGGCCTTCACCAGACACCACCTGTCAACCTGCCCCGACAGCTGCTCCCTAGCCCCGTTGCCATGCGTATCGAAGACGGCAACACGGTCCAGGCTGGTGAGAGGCTCTCTGGAGCCGTGCGGTGTGTGGGGAGAGAGATTTCTTAGCTCGGTACCAGTGTGCACTGGCCTGGGAAGAGCTGGGATCTTTCCATCCCCCACGTCTCCCTGTCCCAATAAATCAAACCTGCCCTTTGCTGCTGTGGCCTTGGCAAACTACATGACAGGCCTGAAAGGGAGCAGTAAATGTCAGCAGTGCCTTGGGGGGGAAATTCAGGAAAAATGAAATCAGGAGCGCAAAGAGCTAGCTCAGGCTTGTGGCAACATGCCCATGGAAAAAATACCGGGCGGCTGGTCCCAAATGGCACCATGGATCAGGGCCAGATGCGTCCTGCAGCTGGACGAAGACACAAAAGATTAATAAGCGACTTCCACATGAAACAATGCAAACGCCCACTGGCCTGTGCTTTATTCTGGCCTAAGCAGAACAGCATTAGGCTTCCTTTATAGCACAAGGCGATCAAAATAAGACTTATTCAGAATAATTGGAACCAATCGGAATCTCCAAGCCTGGTGTGGGCTTTTCCCCCACTCACCCACTCACTCATCCCCCCCCCGTACACCCCCCCGCCTCCCCAGGTCACCCATTCCAGGGCTTCGCCACCCACCTAGGGAAAAAGCTTTTCCGACTTTCCACCCTAGACCTCCCCCACCACAACTTGCGACCATTGCCCCTTGTTCTGTCATCTACTATCATTGTTTGGCTGCCTACGAAGGCCGGTAGGTCATTACTTAGGGGTCAGTAGCCGTGGGCCAGAAGGCTGCAATGTCTCCCGTGCGCCGCTCAAAACAAGGCAGGTTTTAGGAGTTGCTTTTCAGCCTTCCCGCCGTGAGTGTGAGGCACTGGGGGCAGCACTGCGTGGCTGTGCCCTGGGTTGGGGCAGGGACCCCGGACAAGGGGTGCGGCAGCAGAATGCGGGCGTTGGCTTGAAGCCAGGGGTTGCCACGCTGCATTCCCAGGGGCACAGCTGGGAATTGGCAACACCCGCCCAGAAAAGCTGTGACCGGGGCAGGGGTGGCGTCAGGGAGCACAGTAACTCACAGGGGATCCCATTTCTAGCCACAGTAGGGCTTGGGGAGGGCGCCTAAGCTGACGTCAGTCCCCTGGGGGGAGAGCTGGCTGTCATCCCTCATTCATCTCTTCTCCCCAGTGCAAGGGGCTGGGCCAGGCAACAGCGAGGGGGTGAGAACGGTGCAGGACTGCCCCATGCAAAGAGCGGCGTCCTGCCTCTTACTGCCCCACTGACCCCCAGTGGGGGCTCCGGCCCACTCCTGGGCACGGGCGCTGGGCAAGGGGGCAACGCGCCAGGGCGTGCCCAGTCTCTGGCTAAAGGGAGGACTGGCCCAACGGTCCTGGGCGGGGCCGTGGCTGGTTGGTCTCCGAGGCGCCAGCCCAGCGTGGGGGGAGCTGAGACGGAAGGAAGGCGCTCGACCCTGAACGGCTCCTGTAGCCCAAGGCTGCTGACAGGAAGCCTGGCGGGGCCGTGCTGTAGCGGGGGTGGTAAGGGCGAGGCACTGGACGCTGGGGCTGGGAGCCAGCAGCCTTTGTGCCGGAGGTGGCGTTACGGCGAGCAGGCCCGGTGCGTGCCCGGGGCAGTCCCTCGAGGGAGCACTAGACTGGGGCAGCAAAAAACGAGTTGTAGCACCAGCAGGCAGTGCTGGGTTTGTGGTCAGTGGCCATGAGGGGCAGCTCGCCACGGACGGAGACCTGGGCGCACAGGGCTGCGTCCACACATCCGCACGCACGCTCAGCCCTGCCGGGGCTGGGAGACAGCAAAGGAGCCCCTGTGCTTCACACACACACACACACGCGCGCACACACACTCACACGCGCGCACACACACACACACACACACACACACTCACACGCACGCACACACTCACTGTTAACCAAGCGCCAAAGGGTTGTGCTGACATCCCCCCTCCCTCCCTGTGACCCAAAAAGGGAGCCAAGTGCAAGAGGGTCTTTCTGATTCAGACAGGGACGTCCCCCCACCCCCCAGTCACAAACCGCCAGGACATTTGACCCATCAATTCTCCATGCTACCCCCTGTCTGCGGCCAGCGACCCCCCCCCCACGCGTTTCTTTTAGGAAACTTGGGTGCTGCAAAGGCATTTTTTTGGTTCTTGGCTGAGGCTCGGTCGCAGGCTCTGCAGTTCTGGTTCCTTCCACGTCACTGGCCTGTGGCCACCACTGAACAGTCGTGGGACTGGGACGTGTCCCCCCTGGGCTCATTTGCAAGGACTGCAGGTGTACAGAGGAGGAGAAATTACCCTGGCCTACCCTGAAAACAAGCAAGCCAAAAATAAATAGAGCCAAGGTCTCTTCCCCTGGGGCCAGCAGCGGGTGCCGATGGGGAATGCCACGTTCTTCACTGCACAAACCCAATGCAATGATTGCGTTTTTTTTTTAAACCATGGTTTATAAAGCAAGTGAAGACCAGAGTTAAAAGATCTGTTGATTATGTACAGTCGCTGGGGCTAGCGGGTAGGTGTGCGGAGGCGACGCCAACAGCAAGCCTGCGGGTGACAGGCCTGGCTGAAATCCACCCCCCCAGCCCAGTGAGTTCAGCACAGATTATCACCCCCAGGCGATGGGCAGGGACGGAGGAGTCGTTGCCAGGCAGCAGAACTTGCCCCAGGTCATCCAGTGAGTCTGTGGTGAAGACAAAATGTGCCCCTCGTCCCATCTTTTCCCCACGTGCTTCGACGCACAACACGCTGCCTGACACGTCCTCCCCGCCGCCCTGGTCTGTGAGGCTGTGTTGCGGGTTGCCATTTTGCCTCAGCCCCGTGTCAACGACTGACTCGGGGAGTTAATCCAGTGATAAAGTGCTGGCCGTCTCCACCCGGGCTCTGGCGCGTTGCCTCCGCTCACGCTCGGCGGAAGGAAACGGTGCCTGAGCGTCTCGTCGCACCGTGCGTGTGGCTGAGGGCAAGCGCGCAGCCAGTGCGTCTGGTGAGCCTCCCTGCTCACCGGGCGAATGCTCAGCATGAAAATGCGGCTGAGAGCAGCATGGCTGTGCCGGGACCGGGCCTCTCGTCCACCAGCCCTGTGCTCACTGTTCCTCGCTTCTGCCCCAGGCCTGAAAATGGTCCATGAAAAGGGACCATACAGAAGCCCTGGAGGTGGGAACCCTGGATCCCAGGCCTGTGTGCCTTGGCGTTACAGCCAGCCCCCTGGAGTGTTGCTCTATGATCGTGCCAGCCGCATTCCCACCGTAGAAATGGTGTTTTTAGACACCTCCCTGCCGAAGCCCTTCCCAGCTGACTGCGCTTGGCCACCTGGGGGCCCAGAAGGCCCCCCCTTCACTAGCTGCACAGCCCAGGTGCGGCGCCCTTATTAACATGCTTTGCTTAGCAAGAAACGCTGGCCGTCGGCCTGGCCCCTAGACATGCGTGATACCTAGACACTGTCAGCTAGCAGCCGGACTCAGCCACGCGCTGTTGGGACTCGGGCCTGCTTCCGCGCATGCATCTGCTGGGAATTACTATGTAATATCAGCCAGGGAACTCCTGCCCTCACCCAGCTGTGACACCTAGCCCGGGCCTGCCCTGAAACAGCATCCGTGCGGCTCCCAGACGGATCCCCCCCAGCACGTGCCGTAGGGCGTCTGCCAAGGCTGACTGTTCGGGCGTGGGTGACTGTGCTGCAGCATGAAGGCAGCAACCGCGCAGAGGTTAGGCTCGCACAATAAAGGCTCCGCCACACGCAGCAGCCCCGCGGCCGCACAGCCCTTTCCAGACGCCTGGGGAAACTCTTCCAATAGGAACGATAACCTGCCCCCCTTGCTTTCTAATGTTGCCATTTGTGTTATTTTCGGTTGAGTTGTGCCACAGACTGACTGGGAGCCTGTCATCTCGCCCCGGGTGTCGGCTGCGTGCCCGGCTATTGCTCCGTCAGTGCGGCTTAGCCTCACATTTCACAGCGAGGGGCTGGGCCTAGAACCGCCGACCTTTGGAGACGCCCCCACGTGGGTCTGACTACTTGGGCCCATCCCTGGTTATTTGCAGCGAGGGCAAAATGCCCCAACCCCTATCTGCCGCTGGGAAGGGTGCGAAGCAACTATGCCCCTGTGGGCCCCCTCCCATGTTCCCTCCTGCCCATCCCTGCCTCAGTTCTTACGGATGCCTCTGAGCTGGACAAAGTTAGAGGCACGCACAGATCAAGGCATCTTTATTGGGCCTCTTAAAATGTGTATTGATAATTAATATATTAATAATCACAGCTCATATTGCGGATCATGTTTAACCCTTCATGGGCCTGCTTGGCCCCACGGTTACACTGCTTTGACATCAGTGCTATGTCATTGACGTCAGCAGCGTTACTTCTGGGCTGTGCCAATGGGTTGAGGAGTGGGCACTGTACGGGCATTATACGGGTGCAGGGGCAGCTTGGCAACTCTCCCTGGCTGGGCAATGCCAAGACTGGCTGAACCAGGATCACGAACTGACTGAAACGGGCCGGTTCAATCAGTGTCTCGCTGCCCTCCTATCGTTAATGGTGGCCTTGGACCTGGAACCGAGTGCCTGTCGTGGCAGGATAGCAAAGCTCATTACAAATGCATAGTGTCCGATTCTGACCCCTCTTGTCTCCTGGGTAAGTCACAACCAGACAGTAACTGTAACAGACGTCACTGGAGTTACATCAGTGTGAACACTAGAACCAACCCCATCTGTTCAGGGAATCGTGTCATACCGTATTGAAAAGTGGCCACATTTGCACAAATTCCAGTAAGGGCCATCCATCGCCTTTAGTTGCTCTGCTTTGGCTTCTGGTGAAGTGTCAGGAGCCCCAGGAACTAGCAGAGGAATAGGTCCCTTCTTCTGCTCCAAAACCTCCTGGTAATTGTCAAACTGGACCAGTAGAAACTAGCTGAAATTCTGCCCCTGGAATTTCCATGAGGGTGGATGGAATTTGACTCCTAGGTCACTGGAAGCGTTGGTGCCAAGGACTCAATGGTTGATATTTCTGCATTTTTGGCCAGTTAATTTACCTGCTGAAGTCTTTATCACCATAGGCGTGTAATGGAAAGATGCACAGACCAGAGCTTCAGCTGGTGTAACACAACGTAGCCAACAAATTCAGCTTGATTCAGTGAAGCTACACACAGTTAAACCAACTGAGGATTTGCCTCAGGACTGTCCCCCCCAGGCATAAGGCAATGGACCAATCAGTCAACCTTCTATGGGTGAAGACACTGTAGTGACTATTTTATGTTGGGCAAGAAGATGGTCTGCTCTTTAAGAAATAAGAAGCAATTGTTTTTTCAGATACAAAACATGCTCTGGGACCTGGCCGCTGTATTGAGCCAGGAGGTGGAAAATATCACCCCTGGTATCTGGCAAAACCAATCAGCCAGTAAGGGCTGTGGTCAGCTGCTGGTGAGCAAAATCTGTTGAAAATCTCACCCAAGTAATTGGCCCAAATACGTTCCATGGACCTTTTGTACCATGGAGTCTGGCCAGGGCATGGTCTTGCCTAACTTTGTTTGCTGCTGGTGAATCTACTAGACCTTTGAAGTCAGAAGAGTTGAGGTGCGCGTTCTGCGCCAAACAAGGCAGCCTAAGGCTGAGGTTAGATCATGGCCAGCTTGTCAATGGGCTGGGAGCCCACCTTCCCCCACGGCTCTGACCGGACTCAGTTGTTTCCTTTTCTCTTTTAGGCCATTCGGTGAAATGGAGAAAGAGGAGTGTTACACAAGCAGGCCCTTGTCGGTTCCGGCTCAGCCTTCCAGGAACGCTCTTTCAGCCTGGAGCCTAAAGGGGTTAAGCACTCAACTGCCCTTAAAAGTCAATGGCCATTAGGCTCCTACTTTTTTTAGGCTCCTTTGGAAATCCCAGCCTATATTCCTCCCCTGCTGAAATTATGAACAAACAAGGAAAAACTGGTATTTCAAGCCAGGATTAGCCACCACGCCTGGGTATCCAGAGTTACAATCGCATGTGGACTTCGTGCTACAGAAAAGGGTCTTAGGACCAACCCTTGACCAGTGAATTACAGGAAATACTCAAATAACCTTAGACTAACAATAATTGCTTCCTTGCATCCTTCATTCCCTGCTCTCAAAGCATATTACAAACATACCTTCTCCCCTGCCCTCACTGAGGCAGAGACGTACAGTAACAATTCAGTGATCTGAATTTCCACTATCCAAACCTCCTTGTCTATTGCTTTCCACTTACTCCATCGTAGTTCTATACTGTTCTAGTCAAGTTCTTATGCTGTGCCAATCATCATGGCATCTAAATGTCTATTTGGTGTTGCCCAAACCATTAAGAGTCCAGGAAAGTCTTGATTTTGCTCATGCTAGACCAACAAACCGGTTTTTAAGCCAGACTAGCTTTACTTCCCTTAGCCTTCATACTAAATCTGGTTTAACAGGATCTGTAGAACATCCGCCCCTTTGCTCTGCACTGTGGTTTGATTCCCAGCAGTGGGCCAGGGCAGCAAATCTGATCTCACGTCACTTTGTCAGTTACCTGCAGTTTGTGTCCCACATTTCGGGGCAGCTAATCCAAACCAAAATGGCAGTCCATGGGATATCAGAAGAGCATCCTGTCTTGAGATACTTACAACCTTTTCCCACGGTTGAAATGTAGTGGATCATTTGCCAAAGAACGCTCTTTGCCTTATTCATGCAACAAAAATTCAGTGGAGTAAGTTAATGGCTGGTCAGAAGACCCTGGGCCTATTTCTCCATTGTCCTGCATCGAGTGTTGCCATAACAAGTGGATATAAGATACAACAATTCTGATCTGGTAGAGGCCTTTGCAACCTGTGTCCTCATTTACACCTGTTCAATGAGCAAAGTGAAGGATAATCAGGGCCTCTGGCTAGTGAGTGCATTTCTTGCACGAGTCGAGATTTTCAGCTGCCCTTCACCATTAAAAGGAAACATTTCTTTATAGTATGCAATAAATTATGAATAAACAAGATCTCCCACTTACTGTAGCTTGGTTCTTGGTCTAATATGGCCTTTTTTAAGTCAGTGATTATAGATCATTAATTGCCTTCTAAAATCTAGGACTGTAGCTTCTTTGGGCAATGCAGTTTCTTTATGTAGGTTGCACCTGGATCTAAGCCATCAAAATCTCCTCTTTCCAGAAAGAGGCATGGATGAGTAAAGAGGAGACTGGGCACTGCACATACACCCTCTGATACTAGGCAGGAGGGAGCAGGGCATTGAATTTCTCAGGTCAGTTATCTAAAAACAAGGCTGGAGGCACTCATTAATGTTCCTGGAGGCAGCTGGAATAGCAGGGCTAGCACACCTAACAGGTCCCATGTTCGTTACACCAAGCTGCTATTTGAAGCAGAGCTTGCAACATGTTGTTCCCTGGTACTATGAGTAGCACTAGCACATTGTAACCCCTCTGTTGTATGCATTTTTTTTTCCGTTTTTTTTTTAATAAAAAAAAGTCACTTTCACATGATCACTAAAGTCGATTGTCTTTTTTTTGTTTTGTTTTCAAATGGAGAGTTATCCTACGTTAAATGCTAACGTTCTACAAAAGCATTCTGTTCTAAACCACTAGGAAATGTAACAATGAATCACAGAAAAAGGAGTCCAGTGGCCAAGTGACCATACCAGGGAATGTGAGCTGTGAAGGGCAACTAGACACATCTAGTCTCTTCACGTGCCTTGCCCATCCTGCATTCTGTTTGGCTGGGCCTTTCCTGAATTCCCTCTTGGGCCGTCTCTCCTCCCCTTGTGGCTTTGGGCAACTCATTCATGGGCAACCTGTACCCACAAAAGTCATCTCGTAAAGTGCCTGGTCAGTGGATCCTGAAGGCCAGATGTGGGTGAAGTTACACCAGTGCAGCTGACAGCAGGACCTGGCCCTTGGTTAATACTGCTCAAGAGATGCAGAGCCCACCTCCCTTCTGGGGTATCTGCGGGCGGCAGGGAGGCTGAAGAAGGTGCAAGTGCTGTGGAGTAAATGTTGACTCCACGAGTCAAAGCTAGGGTATGTGTTCATCAATGCTGTGACTCCCCAGAGCCTGGGACTGTAAGGCAGGAGATGGCCTGAGAGATGGAAAAAACCCAGGAGAGTTTGGAGGCAACCCTTAGTCTTTGCAATACAGAATTTCTGGCAGTGTTTATTCTCAGTACCATGGCACTAAACAGCATCTAGGCTTCCCAGATACCTCCAGTAGAAGCTGCTCTGCCCTCTTCGGTTTAACCTGCTTCCACAAACATTGGGTCATCCAGCTCCAGTCTAACCTGAATGCTCAACAGCCTGGCCTGCTTTATGCCACCAGTAGCATTTTGCGAGACGGAGACGGAGCCAGGTTGGGAGCGACGTCTTTTCATTGTACGTTCAGGGGGGCAGGCAACAGGCTAAGGCTAGGGGGCAACCTGCATTCACGGTGAAGTCAGTGCAAAGCACCAAAGGGATGAATGGATGGCTCCTACACCAACAGAACAGGATCAGACCCTGGTTTAGTTTAGTACGGCTGGAATAGAAGGTCTCTTTTGCCCAGGTTTGGGAGTCTAATTTTCTTGAAAGGCTCTGAGAGATGTACTTCAGGGCCCACAAAATACTTTTCACGTCTACCATGCGTTGCACGCAAAGATCTCAGAACACTTTGCAAACATCAGTTAAATAGGCCTCTTGTGACGGAGTTACTATTAGTAGGTCCAGCCAAAATCCGGAGCAGCGCCAGGCCACTGGCTTTCAATAGTTTTGCTCGTGCAATGAGTCGGCAGCAACGTCAGGCATAAAGCCTATGAGTCCCGCCTCCCGGTCCTCTGCTCTAAACACGAGGAAGAACTATGGTGTGTACACAATACATTCTGGACACCCCCCTCCCTCCGATCTGCAAACAATTTTGTTTGGGCTAATTTAGTTCTAAAAAAACCAAAGTTGGAGAGCAAATGTCAATGGCCACTGCATCTGGGGTCCAGCAGGTCAAAGACAATAGGATCTCCCGTAAACAGAGTGATAATTAACACCTCATTAACCTTAAACCTTCCCCAGCAGAACAGCCGTGAAGCCAAGTAAATGCACTGGTGGCATAAAGAAAGCAAACAACTGGCCAGAGTAGCTGCATGAAGAGTTCAGTGCCCAGCATTTGGCTGGTGTGTAACGTATCCTGTGGCATTTCAGTTAGTTACGTGGATCTGGATCAAAGAGATGTTGCTGCGTCCTAGCCCTACAGGTAATGCCAAGGGATGGAATACTGCGTGCCAAGGAACACTGTGCCAGGCAACACTACGGGGTGCTGCTCACAGGAAATGGAAGGCGTCCCATGCTGTGGCACGATCAGAGATATTGTCAGAGACGGAGATCTCTTGAGGCTTGGGCAATGCCCTCCTCTCCCATGTGTTGACCCTGGAGCACAATTCAGAGGCCTAGTTTTAGATCCTGAATCCTTCCTCTCTAAATCTCTAAGCCTTGCATTGATTCCTTCCAAGTGCTCGCAAGGTGGCAGGTTCAGGCACAGGGGATGGCACAGACCAGTGACCTATGGGAAACAGGCGTTATGACAGAAACTTAGACAAGAGAAGTGAGCGATGGGTGAAGAAATTTAAAACGAAGAGCTACTCCTTTAGAATCCCACCAGAGATAGAGGCTGGCTCCTTTAAGATTTCATCTGTCCTTTACGGGGGTTCCTGCCCCGCAGGGGGAATTCCATTGAATAACAATGAGTTCCTGTAAAAAAAGGACACTCCCTCCCTGCAGGACAGGTGGAGTTTAAAGGGCCGTGACTGCACATCCTCTCAGGCTTGAAGGCAAGGCCTTTCCCATGGTAGCAGAAAGGGAGCAAGCCATTGGCCGCCCTGGAGAATGTCAAAGAAAAGGAGTAAAGGGGCAGGTGAGACAAGCGTGATGTCCTCAGTCGCAGCATAGTGGTGTGTGTGTGTGTGTGTGTGTGTATATATATATATATATTTATGGGTGGCAGGGGATATCTGCTTCTATCATTCTGCCATATTATCATGCTCAATGCAGGCATCACGGAGTTATGCTGTAGATCAGATTCATGAACATGAACATCCCTTCTGGCCTACCAGTCCACAAGAGAAATCCTGATCCCTTGAAGTCAATGGCGAAACACCTACTGACTCCAGTGCAGTTCAGTTTTCATGCTATGACTATAAATCTCTGTGACATCAAAATCTGACCTTCCCAGAGGCTGCTGGTCTCTCGAAAGTTCGCCCTCTCCCTGGTTTTATTTGCTGGGTTTTTTTGTTCTGGACCTGGAAGTGCGGAAAGAGGAACATTTGCTTTCACGAGAGAGAGCTGGACTTGATAATGTCTTGCGGTCCCTCCCAGCCCTACATTTCCATGGTTATACGATACCACAGAGATTAATTCAGCCCTTGTTTAAACTTGATGGGCCAAATTTTACTCTGCTGGATGCCCCATACAATTTAATGGACCCCACTAGGTTTGCATGGAATATAAATCAGTGTAGAATCTGGTCCCCTATATTTAAGAATGGTTGGCTTCCGGCACTGCCTCTCCTGAATTTTACCTTTGGATGCGTGCAGCTATCAGTGAGATCAGCTAGAGGGGAAGATTTATATCTGCCCTTGAACAATCTGCTTCTCTGCTTGGAAATCTGGGAGGTTGGGGCGGGGGCGGGAGGGGGAGAGCAAACCTTTTGATTGCACCATGAAACATGAAGCACGTGGAAGGGATATATGCTCCATCTACAGATTTGGCATGGTCTGATGTAGTCTGATACTGAAGTGTCAGGTATCGTACGTCAGATATGTCAATATATCTGTAGCCTATGAACCAAATTCGGATCTGCTGTGCCCAGGTGATGCAATGACCTCAACAAGGGATGCACTGGTGTAACACAGTTTGGATTTGACCCTGTCTGTACTCCTCTCACGCACAGTGTAAACGAGAGGATGGTGAGATCT
Source organism: Mesoclemmys tuberculata (assembly GCA_007922155.1). NCBI lineage: Eukaryota > Metazoa > Chordata > Testudines > Chelidae > Mesoclemmys > Mesoclemmys tuberculata. The sequence goes on from ML675621.1 coordinate 11,752,144, forward strand.
TACATATCTCAGGAGCTAGTAAAGGCTGCAACACATTTCTCATCATTTTCTCCCCAGTCGAGCTGGTCAGCTTATTTCAACCCAAATCTTTTTTTTTTTTTTTGCTTTTTGTTCAAAAAGAGAGTTTGATCAAAATTGAAATGTTTAGTGAAAGCAGGTCAAGTCAGATGAAATTTTCAATTTCTCCAGGCCACCAAACAAAATGAAAATCTCTCTTAGAAACAAACAGCTTTGCTTTGTGTCAATTTTGTCCTTTGGAACCCTCCCCCCCCAATCTTCCATGAAAATTTTCAAATGGAATGAATTTCTTCAGTGTTCTTGGTGGAGATCAAATTGGATCTTTCGACCCGCTCTATTTACAAGCCAAGATCTTCGTTTATATTTTTTGTCTGGGGTGGGAGAGGGATGAGAGAAGACACATGTCATGATTCCACTTTCCACAGCCTTGGGAAAAACTACCCAGCTATTTGATCCTTTGGACTCCTACAGCTTATGCGGTCGCTGGGCCACTGGAACACACTACACGGCAAACAAAGCTCTTTCTAATTTCCCTCTATTTGTGTTTCTCTTTGAAACGCTTGTAGCTTTTATGTGATATTCCTACCTTTTTTCTTGTGTTTTTTTTTTAAATTAATTTATTTATATATATATTTAAAAAAGCAATAGTCCTTTGGTCCCTAAACTCTAAGGAATGATATGACTTTGAAAGAAGTAAATCCTATGTCCCTGTGCCAGCGATAAGCAAGAAGAGGAGAGCATCCTCACGCCCCGCTCCATGGTGTGTGTATCTATATATACCTATATATATATGTGTATATATATATATATTTTTATATATTTTTATATATATATAAAAACATATTTATATATATCTTCTATGAGTCCGACATCCACTTAGCCTTTGATTTCTTTTTTTTCCAGCCAGAGATGGAAAAAAACCCTCAATTTCTCTTTCCCTTTTAAAACAAAACGTTATCCAGGTGAAACATACAAGCCTGGTCCAATCCCACTGGCTTTGGTTTGTATCCATTTGGATCCTCTCTCCTAGTTCCTCGTTTGAAATTTGTAGCAGCAAATGAGCGCCTTAAAAAGGTAGCTTTCATCCTCAGGAATGAGCTGTTTTAGCTCTCAGTCCTCGCTCGGTTTGTTTTTCCTTCCAACAATCCCACTTCTCTACTCGCGAGGAATTCAAAGAGTCTTCCCCAGCAGCCGCCATTTCATAGTCTTATTCAGCAAATATCTGCACCTGTTTGCCTTTTTTCAAAGACAGTGTTGTGTCTTTCCTTCTTTCTTCTTTCTTCCGAAACAAACAAAACGGAGTCGAAAAGTAACAAAGAAAAAGAAGATACAACCGCAATGGCTCTCTTTTTCACCGGCATTTCTTCTCCTCCTTCGCTTCCTCCTCCTCCATGATATGTTGCAAAGAAAGAGAGTTACAAGTTTGGAGACTGTACTTGGGAAAAGGGTGAAAACTCTTCATACGCTGGAGGGCATCCAACCTGCAAGACAACAAAGGGCACGTTACAAGGCTCCGGGGATTTGCTAAACCCAGTGCAACGTACAACGCATGAGTGCCCCTGAGAACGGCTTTAATAACGGGTGAGTTTTAGTGCTTGGGAAAGAGAGGAAGAGACAGTCACTGAACAGCCACGTCATGATGGAAAAGGCCTCTGCAAGTTCCTTTATTTTCTGCACCTCTGCCAAGACACCTCAACTCTGTCCTGCAGCTCCACAACCGTCCCCCCTCTGCCAGTGTGCCTCCATCCTCAACTGAAGCACATGCTCTTCTGCCAGTCCTGGGTTCCCCTCACACAGCTCTGCCCAGAGCCATCCCCAGGGTAGGGCGGATCGGGGCGACCTTTCCAGGTCTCGTGCTTTGGGGGGCCCACTCCAGACCAGGTGGAAGGCAGGTGGTTGCGGGGTTGGAGCAGGGGAGGAGGTAAGTGGCGTGTTCCCCCTGTGCAGGTACACACCCTCCCCTCCCTGGGGCAGCTGGGGAAGTGGGGATCCCTCCTGTCCTGTGCACAGGGGGAGGGCATGAGGCCTTGGGGGGACCCAATGCAGGCTTGGCCCCCGGGTGCCAGAGACCAAGGGTATGCCGGTGGAGCTGGGCAGGGGGCCCACACAGTGTGGTTGGCCCTGGGCCCTGCACCCCCCTAGAGACAGCCCCGTCTGCCAATGACCGTCAAACCAACCTCAGCACCCCTGCTATTCCAGTCCTGGCTAGCCCCACAGATCTACCAGTGACTGCGTCTTAGTCCTGAGCTGCAGTACCCCATGTTGTTTCCGTCCTGGGCCCCCACCCCCCTCTGCCAATTCCCTTTAAACCTTGACCTGCAGCCCCTCGTTTCCCCACTCCTGGATTCGCCACCCGCCCATGCACCTCAATCCTGACCTAGCTCCCCCTGCTGTTTTCAGTCGGGGGGCTTTTCAGCCCAGATTACCTTGACAGTCTATAGGACAGTGGTTTTGCTATTTGGCGAAATGTCCATTAGGAACTACATTTACATCTGCTAAACACATTTCCACTTGGAATGGAGACTAGACTTCAGGCCAGGTCCTCAAATGTAAAAGGGCGAGGGCATGTCTAAAATACATAGGGCTCCCACTAACTGGTTAAGTGACAGGGAAGAGCACTTTCAGCTGGGTCATCACCCCATAACCAGCCCGTTGTTTAAAGAGACAGGACGTCTTCTTTAAAGTCTCTGCAAAATGTTCAGCAGTGAGAGAACATTACAGGCCAAATTCTCCGCTGGTATAACTCCGCGCAATGCAATTACATCAGCTGAGAATTTAGCCCTAGGCTCCTCTGAAACAACTAAAATGATCGGGGGGCTGGAGCACAAGACTTATGAGGAGAGGCTGAGGGAACTAGGCCTGTTTAGTCTGCAGAAGAGAAGAACGAGGGGGGATTGGATAGCAGCCTTTAATTACCTGAAAGGGGGTTCCAGGGAGGATGGAAATAGGCTGTTCTCAGTAGTGGCAGATGACAGAACAAGGAGCAATGGTCTCAAGTTGCAGTGGGGGAGGTCTAGGTTGGATAGTAGGAAAAAGTTTTTCCCCAGGAGGGTGGTGAAGTGCTGCAATGGGTTACCTAGGGAGGTGGTGGAATCTCCATCTTTAGTGGTTTCTAACCTGCGGCTTGACAAAACCCTCTCTGGGATTATTTAGCTGAGGATAGTCCTGCTTTGAGCAGGGGGTTGGACTAGATACCTCCTGAGGTCCCTTCCAACTCTAATATTCTACGATTCTGAATCTCATTTGGCTCTTTTTGTCACTGCGAATATGGGCTTCCTAGATCAGAGGAATCACAGACTGGCCACTCCGTCTCCTCTGATGAAAGTGAAAGTGATCTGATGTCCTAATGGGACAGGACGGCACTAGCTGAACCCGAATTGAGTTCTTAGCCCTCCTGTGTTAGGGAACGGGAGTTGAGCACTTAACTCCCACATATTCTTTTGTGCATCTCAGCCTCGGTCTTTCCTCATAACTCAACCTCTCCTGCTCCATCATTGCTTTCTGCTACTCTGTTCTGAGTTCCTTCTTGGATGGGATGAGAAGGAATCTTCAGTAAAGGAATACAAGGCTTCCATTCCAGCTCAGAGTGAGCAAACCATACTGCTGAAGGATCAACTTTGGGATTTTCCCAAGTGCTTTTTTGCACGCACTACGGCGTTTTGGAAACTATATTTTGCAAATAAAAAAAGAGAAAAGAATATGAAAAAAACCCCACTTCATTTCTTGTTTAAACTGAAATTAAACAAAACCCCCTTTTTCAGAAGTCAGACTGGAACGAAGAGAGATTCACTAACAATCACCACATTTCCCCAGTCACCACAGCCGTACAGTGAATGCGGGTGAAACACAAACACATATCGTTACGTTACAACAGAGAGAAAAGAAGAGAAGGCAGAGGAGAAGGTGGAGTTCAGGGGGTCAAAGGTCACAACTAATCAAGACTGACCAATCAGCACTCCAAAAACTATCCACCATGGGCTTCAATACGGCACTGCACAATCGCCAAAAGAAACGAACCAATACAGAACAAAATAAAGATATAGAAATAGAGATATAGAAAACTCAACGTCAAATCATGCAACAAGATTACAACCGGCCACATGGGGTCATCGCAGAGGACGATGACAACATGAGTTAGTCACTTACAGTTTCGGTTTATTGGGGAGAGATAGTTTTGGTCTCCCACAACAGCTAGAGGGTTGCTAGGCAACTGTGGGGCCATCTTGGAGCAATGATTGGCCTGGTCTGGTTAGATACAGTAGTGGTTGGGTTGGAGGAAACAAAACATAAAGAAAAGATGAATTGGTTTGGTGGAGTTTCTCAATTTCATTTTTGTTTCTGGTTGATCAAGAACAGCAAATGAGCTTTTGAGGACACTCAGTAATACTTGGTACTCCTCTAGCACCTTTCCCTTGATGACTCTCACAATGCTACACATCAAGGTCACGTCACTCGCAAGTGACCCAGTATTAATGTGCCCCTTGCCAGAGCTAACGGAATAATTTACAATGAATACGTTAGCTGATTAATTGAGTGTCTTCTTCTGCTCGCAGGATCCCTGTGAATAGATTTATTTATTCAATAGCTGGATTTATTCTACAATTACTTTTTGGAGCGTTTTACTCTTTGGGCTGATCACAGTTATTCACTTTTTGAGCTGTGATGCTCTGTTGTGATTGGTCAGAGAAGCTACCTGGTATAATTATTTTCTCCTTGACTGATGTGAGGCGGCAAATACATCCAACTGGAAAATCTGTGTGTGCAAATTTCAAAGTTGGCAGCCGCAAATACTCAGGATGTGACTTTGAAATGCACCACAAACAACTTTTTTTCTTTCTTTTTGCATTAATTGCTTTGCTCTGCCCATTTAGAGGGAAACCGAGGCATAAAGGTGGCAAGTGATTTGCCCAAGATCACAGAGTGAATCAGTGGCAGAGCTGGGACTGGAACCCTGGGATCCTGGCTCCAGATCCGTTCCCTCTAGCTATTACAGACACTGCCTCTCAGCTTAAATAGCTGCAAATTGAAAGAAAAATTGAACTTATTCACCTGTGTCTATGAAGGAAAGGTTGACTAGGTTATATTAGTCAAATGTATTAAGTGGGTGATGAAGGAAGAGTGAGATTGTACATTCTGGCTCTTTTCTCCCAGGAAATTTTGCTAAACACTTAACAAAAGTAATTACGGAAAAATTGCTCAGTTTTCAGAGACACTCCCCCTCGCTGCTGTTCTAGAATGAACAGTAGCGCCAGGAACGGCTGTCCTTGACCAGGCCGCTGCTTTCCTCTGACCACAAAAGTAAAGACCATGGTCTTCAGGACCCGGCCTGCCAAGCTACTAGATGAGCAGGGTCAAGGGGCAACACGTCACGCGGCGATCTATTTCTTCAGGCCACAGCTTCCTATTCTATACACCCAGGACAGTTGCAATCTGTTTTGCTTTGTATAAACGAGGCTCCAGTTAAGTGTGTCTCAGGGAGACTGCAAGCCCCCCGTTCCACACCCAGTACACGAGCAAGACACTGCACAAAGCACACGGGCCGCAGAGGTAAATGGGCTCTCGGGCTGGGCAACTAGGACAAGGCCACTGAGATCGGCTTGTCTGAGTCTTGCCCTGACTTTGCAACCTACAGCCTTGCAACGAGTGGCCTTGTGTGTCCAGGTTCCAGCCCCAGCTTTTCCGGGAGTTGGCTGAAAGCAGATGAAGGCTCTGCCCTGCTAGTAGGCTTAGCATGGCTGACAATGATGGGATGGAAATACACAAGGGATGGCCGACCCAGGTCAGATATAAACAAGGAAGATTGCTCACTGGTGGGGGCCGCGCTGTGTGCCCATTGCCTCTGCAGAGCCGCACCCGTGGGGATGCAGATACTTTAGGAGAGATGGATGGTCCCACACGTACATCTACCTGTGGAGCTCGAGGGTCCGTGTGAATTAATGCAAGGGCTGCAGATCTGACCGCCCTCAGCTCCTACCACCTGTTCAGAATGCTTTGTACGGGAAGGGGGTTGGCTGGGTGTGACTCTACAGGGGCAACGCTGTAGTTATAGGGGAGCACACTTTCTTCCTCACCCAGAATTGCCTCGGCAGATCCCCATGCTTGAGAGACTCACTAGCAGTAACAACCCCGTAGAAGAGGGTTGAGGAATCCTTGGTTAAATAAAGGTCGGAGGACTGTTCTCCTAAAATTAGCGCCATACTTGGCTCCCTAAGTCAAGGCAGATCAGTCACAAATGCCTGTATCTCACCCCATCCTCTTAGCTGATGTAAGGGCTTCTAGGAAGGTAGCTTTGTGCGACAGGTGATAAAGAGGATCAAATGGAAGGTCTCTGACCCTGCTAACTAACAGGCGGATGGGTGATTTTGTTTTGTTGGGTAGACATAACCTGAACCCTTGAGGAATCGCTTCGTAGTTGTGTGAAAAAAAGCTGGCATCCCTTGGACGGGAAGATGAAAACCTCTCAGCGATGAAAGGCAACAACACAAGTTTGTATAAGAAAAAAGAAAGCAGCCAGAATACAAGGAACTGAGGGAGACACATGATTTACATTGCTGCTCTTTGCAATCCAGTGTCAATTCAAGTGTACGACCAGTAGACAGCTGCCTCAATTCCAAAATATCTTGTTGCACCTCATTCAAGTTTTCAAGATTCTCATTTAAGAGAAGATCCACACTGCTAAATGGAGTGAATCTGGATTTGGATGAAAAATCTGACCTTGCTTCTGAGACTGCAAGTCAATGAATATTGGGAAGGGGAATGGTGGCTCTACTGCAAGGAGAAGAGAGCTGAACTCCAAAAATGAGTGTGCGAGTGAAAGGAGCCCTCTTTTGCTTCATTTAATAACACAAGAAAGCGAAGAAACTGGAGGGAGGACAGGAGACGCTTATTCTAGTCTATGAGGTGTGAACCTGACAAGCGGGCTGAATCTCTGCCAGCTCGTGAACAATATGGGTAGCTGGAATTGTCTTTAGAGGCAAAAAGATCCATTTTGGGATCCCATTCTCTGGCCTGGTTTCCACCACAGAAGATGGTGAAGAGCCATGGTACCCAGGACATAGGCCAAGTGAGAGATTTATTTTTTTCCAGCCAGGTTGGGGGTCACTGGAAAGCCCTGGTGAAGGATGCACCATTCCCCAAACCACCAGGCCTTGTCACATGAGCAGTGCTTTCAGACTGATGGGTGGGAACAGCCACGTGTTGTTACTGCTCGTTCAAGCTGGCGCCTGATGTGCGATCCCACCTTCGTGACATGTCATCGGTCAGGCTCTACGCTGCGTAACCCTGAGCGTGAGGGAGGAAGGCTCTGAGTCCTGCCCCTGTGGTCTTGTGCTCCAGGACCTCCCCAAGGTCACGCAGCAGGTCTCGTGAGTCTCAGTGTAGCGTCTTAGCCCCTGGGTAACACAACCACTAAATGAGACCTGGGAAGGTCCATGAGGCCTCCCTCACTGAGCTCTGAGGCATCTGTTCCTACCACCGACGGAGAAGGTGCGCCCAATGGACACCCGGAAGGACACCAGAAGGCACCGTGCACTCAGTGAGGAGCTCTTGAATTCGCGGAGTCACTTTCAGTCATTTCTGCAGACACGGTTCTCTCGCTGCCCTAGGAACTCCCGCTGACTGAGGAGACCGCACCGGCAAGGGGGCTTTGACCTATACTGTGCCTATACAGTCGTTCTCAGCCTGTTGACGGAAGTCAAGTATATGAAGGAGACCCTGACACTTACAAGCTGCAGCAAGCACCTGAGCCGGCCGCAAGGCTGCAGCCTGACCGAAGCTGTAGTTTTATGACTCCCTGCAACCCTTCCCTGCAGCAGGAAAGCAATCGTGCAGAAACCTGCTCCCCTGGAAGCAAGTTTCTGGGTTGGGGGGGGCAGGAGGCATTTCCCTGGGTGACCTTGCAGCCTGCACTTCTGCCTGCCGGGAGAAAGAGCCTCCTCGAGGAGATCGGGTCTGGAGGAGCCAGTTATCTAATGCAGATAAACACTCGCTACGGAGCCCTGCGGGGGCTGCCCTGACCACCGAGCATTGGTGAGGACATGAGGAGCTGTCGCTCCCTCAGACGGGACCACCTTGTGGCCATTTTCCACACAGACTCTTCGGTATAAACAGGTGCAGTGTCTGCTGACACATCAAGCGCTTTGGTCTTTACCCCTTGGGAGGGACAGGGGCTGAAAGCAAAGCGAGCCTGGGCCTGGACACAATATCTTGATACACCACAGGCCCCTCTAGGGGAATGCCTGGCCCACCATCATTGTCTTGGCGTATCCGCACGTATCTCCGGGCTGGGGATCTAGTGTCAGACATACAACTGTACCTGCCCGTCACCATCGGGTAATGTGGCGGGTCAGAGAGCAGTTAGATGAGCCTTATGACTAAAAGGGTCCAATGCCCACAATCCCGACCATGGGGAGCAGGACCTGCTGGGCTTGGATCCTTCCCAAGCTGCAGAGGTGAGCCGAGCCCTCAGTGGAGGGCATGCTGATGAAACCCTCAGATCCCAGCTGTTGTTCAGTAAAGGTGACCGGGTCTCTCTGCCAGAGCAGGAAGCGAGGCCAGCCTGAGCCAGAGGCCTTTTGCTGGCTTTAAGAACCGTTTGTGTATAGGAAGAACAGCGTTCCTTCTCTCCAATCCCAAGCAGCTTGTGCGACTTCCCTCTCGCTGTCCATCCTGGACTGTCTTCACAACTCCTGGAGCTGTTCAACCTCCATCTCCCCTCCCGGTGACGGCACAGTCTCACTTCCCCCAGTTGAGGTGTCAGTCTTTGTTGCATCACATACATCTTCCAGGTCCTCCAGTTCCTTCACCTCTTCTTCAGACTTCAAAGATCGTCCTCCAGGCTTGTCAGTGGAGGGAAAGGCAGGCTTAGGTGGTGATGAGGTTAGTAGAGAAGATGAGCTTAGCAAGAGGCCTCTCAGTGGATTGTCTTGTCTGGATGGGCAGATAGTGCCATTGTGTCATATCAGCCATGACATCTGATGGCCAGAGGTGACCTCTTAGGAGAGCTTCATGGTGAGGGAGAAGTCCAAAGAGCATGTCTCAGTATAACCTCACTGTAATACTGGGAGCGTGTGTCCAAGGCGCTAGGAGAGGGAGAGAGGACTCTCTCTCCCATCTTGCACTTGGGTTTGCTGGGAAACTTATGGACCAGAGAGCCACCAAGACAATTGTCCCCTCTTACCTGGGCTCTGAACTTGGGGCACTGAGGCAGGAAAAACCAAAGAAGATCTTGGTTTTTTTGGACCTGAAGATACCAGGGGATATCTGCTACTGCCCTGAGAAGGACAAGAGCATGGATCATTGTCTTCCTGAGCTTCCAGAAAAAACGGGCAGAGAGAGACGCAACATCAGTCACTGGATCGCAAGACTTGAGTTTGGGCAGCCCCACCGCCAACATCTACGGATCTGAAGTGCCCACAGCATCAACAGGTGCTTGGATCGGAGGTCTTGGTGATGCTTGCAAACCACCAGTTCCTGCACTAAGCCAGAAGAGAATGCATGGGTCTGCACCTATTCTCAGTTAAGGAAGAAGGCAACAGAGGGGGGATGTTTTATGAGGATTCATGGCCTTTGTTTTTTTCCCGTAGCCCTTAGCTTCCAAGGAGCATTGCAAACCAGTCACTCACTCGTAGCACTTCCCTTCTCCAACACACGGGGCTGGTATGGGCATTTTGTCACAAAACACACACCACTGAAATCTGGGTCTCTGTGGATAAATGTTAGGCTTTGAACTGAAGATGAGAAAAGGGTCAAACCCATGCAATGCCACAGATGACAAATGACCAGGCGCTCCGCAGTGAACCAGCTGAACTGTCCAGAACCTAGCAGCTAAGAAACCGAGACGCTTTTGAACATAGCTCTAGTCTTCTACAGCAAACATGTGAATCAGCTAATTAGCCAGAGCTAAAGGTGGAAAACCAACTCCTGCAGCACAAGCGGAACTGAATGGTGGTTCGGAGACCTGCTGCCTATGACAGTAGGAATGGAGCTGAAGGCCCCTGGCAGTCACAGATACTTCTGTAACCTTGCATCAACCAAGCGAATCCCAGTGGTGGGGCATGTGGCCCCATGACAGTCTGGGGCTCGCAATGCAAAGGCAGGTGTTTCAGAGGATCTGCAGAGGCAATGCTTAGTGGTTGGCAGCATCCGTTGGAATTTACACAGCACTTCACTGTGTGTGACGCTTTCAGGAGATCAAAAGCCATCCAGTCCGGGCCCAAAGAGCGGATGGTCTCGATCAGCCAAAGGGAAAGAGAGCAGACGAAAGGCATGGGTAGGGAAAGAAGGGGCGGGCGTGACAGCAAGGAAAGGTCAGGCAGATTGCACTGCACAGGGAGCCAATTTTGTGAGTTCTGGGTGTTTGGAACAGGCACCAGGGGCTGGGCACAGGGGAGGGGAGGAGCAGGCAGCACAGGGCGAGGCAAATGGAGGATTACAAGGAAAGGAGGGAGGTCACCTGGCATACGTGGGTCATTGATCCGCTATAGGGAGAGGAGAAGGGAAGGCATGAAGATGGGAAAGGAAGGGAGCAAGAATGGATGATAGTGGGCAAAGAACAAAGGGTTTAGACTAGGAGCGATGGCACAGGGCAAAGCCACAGAGGCAAGCGTAGAGCACAGAGGCTGGGTGGGCATGATGGACAATGAGACAGGATGGAGGTGGGGACAGAGCACAGGGGCAAGGCTAGGAGCTCTGGGAAAGCAGGGAGGAGAATTTCTCCATGGAAAATCATGCACAATCATCATCCAAACCTGGAACGACCCTGAACTGAGGATGGTGAGAACCACTTTGGGCATGTTTTCTCTCTGGCTTCCAGGAGAAACATCTCCCGCTAGCTGCGTTTCCAGCCCAGGTCACGGACACAGATTGGGCACACAGCCTCTTTGGGACAGAATGACCCTCCCTCCCTCCTTGGACTGAATGTCCATGTGCTTGGTCAGTTTCCCATGTGCTGCGCTGACCCATGCTGGACAAGGAAGTAAGACAAACCGAATGTCGTCCCCCTGCTCATTACGGGAATCCTGGCAGGGTGGGACATTGGCCCAGCCTGAGCCCCCGGCACATCCCAGCCACACTGTCTCCCAGTCACAGGAGGCCGCCATTTCTTACGACCCCATTTCTGAAAAGCCTCCGGTAATTCCAAGCGTCTCCGTTTTGGGTGCCCAGCTAGAGACATGAGGGGCCTGATTTTCTGCAGCCCCAGCTGACTGTACTGGGAGAGAAAAGTGCCCAGGCCCAAAGAGGGCTGTGGCAAGTGGGTCGCCCCAAAATGGAGGCCTCCAAATTGGTGGTTGCTGTGAAAATTTGAGCCTGTGGCTGGTAACACACATCCTCAGAGCATTTCATCCTGAAGGGTACTGTTGACCTGACTGGGATTTTTAGCTGGGGAAAGGCGAGCACCGGGCAGTATTCACAACCAATATCTGATCTGATTCCTGGCCACAAATGGACCCCCATTTCCACCGATTCGTTTGCTGAGTGAAATTAATCAGCACATGGCTTATGTGAGTGAATATCAGAAAGAGGCTCACTTACCCCCCGTGGGCTGTGTGTACTGCTTCAAGCGTATCACGTTCCAGCTGTGTAATTGGACACAGAAGTTACAGGGTATTTGCTATTCTTCCCTGACTGGATGAGCATAATGCTTCAAATCAGGTTTCCAGTGTGAGTGCGAGTTTGAAATGGGCTGTTGGTTTATATTCTCCCCTATTCCCTTAAGAGTTCCTGCCAGCAAACTCAGGGACAGGATTATCTGCAGAAAACAAATGCAGAATGGGCACAAACCCAGCTGAAGCCAATTTGTTTGCCCATTCAAACTAATTTTGGGGAATAATTTGTTGTTGTATTTGCCCAGCTGGACAAGATTAAATGGCAGTTGAGGCCTCTATGGTCTGGCCTGGTACAGCATACATAGAATCAGCTCATCCACCCCGGGCTGTGGTCACCTCTGTAGCTGCGTGTGTTTTTTTAGCAGTGATTGCCGGCAGTTTGGACAGGTGAAAATATTGTACCCAAATGAAGCTGCAACAGGCATTCACGTCAACACAATGAAATGACTTGAGCTAGAATTTGCCAGGGGCTGCCGCCGCGACGCGTGAGAAAAGAGCCAATGGACCCTTCCTGACTGCAGGGAGCTGAAAACTCGCTTTTATGTCGGATCTGAAAACCCACAAACCCGCAGCAGCCCAGTTCTTCCTGACCCCAGACAAGAGTCCTTGTGCCGTGCTCATTGGAGAGCACGCCCCTTTGGAGTCAGCCCCCCAGCCCCCATTACACGTCACCTTGATTTTCTATGCCCCTGGTGCCTAGGCTTGCCCCGGGGTAGCTTCTGGGCTCACAGCAGAACCCACACTTGACAAACGAAGAAACAGAGAGGACCAAGACAAGGGACTCTACAGAATGGAACACAAAGACCACAGGGGTTTTCCTGCGCTTGGTGACTCTCAGCTACACGCCCCCATGGCAAGCTGTTTGTTCCTCTTTCCGGGTGACGTGTGTGCCTCGGACTGTGCCCGCAGGGCACCGTACCAGCTCCCAGGCAGACAGCCATTTTGATGCAGGTAGGCGTGGAGGGGGAAAGCTGTGTAATGGCAGCACAAACCAAATGGCTCTCGGGGTCAAAGGACAGTGCACATTTCAGGTTGTTCCCCTCTGCACACCACAACAGAGAGCCATTTCCCCGCAGCACTGGTTCTGCTAGTGACAATAGCAGAGGAAGGATTAACTGGCGGGCAGCCCTCTCAGTAAATCAAGGAAGATCAGTGGATTGTACAGCTACGGACCAGGAGAGGGCGGCAATGCTACATCTCATTACGTGCCGTCACTCTCTGCTTATACCAGAGCAGATCACGGGGTGGCATGAAAACGGTGCCATGCAACAAGAAGAACGCTTCTCCCACACAGGGACCAATCCCACGGCCCTTGCTCTGTCTTTACAACTCAAGGCAATGGGAGTTTGTCTGAGTAAAATCTAAGGATATGCCTCTGAATAGGGCCCGCAGCTTCCACGGAGGATCCCAAAGCACTCTGTAAACATCACCTATGGCAATTCAGCCTATGAAGGGTAGGTAAGGAACCTAGATGGTTTGCGCCAGCCGCCAACGTCCTGGCCGGGGTCACTCGTGACACATGCCTGAGATGCCAAGACACAATGGTGTGGTATCTGTAAAGGGAAGGGCTGTTCTGAGACAATTCGCATGATCCTAGCATGCTGTTTGTACAGCTTCTTACAAGCTGATTATGAAGTTCTCTTACAACAGGAAGCTGCCTGGACCCTGACAACGTAGCCCATTGCTTGTTTTGCCTGCATGCCATTTTAAAACGGCCAGGAACAGAGCGACCTCATCTGGCAACAGCTAAACCAGCTGCCGACGTGGGGCATCTCTAGCACAAAAAGTGAGTCCTGGCAGATCCAAAAGGCATGTGCCCATGATCTGAATCTTCAGGGCCAGTTTTCAAAGTGCAGCCTCTAAATGTCGCCCATATTTCCAGGCATCATTTTCCATCCTCAGATTGGGGTGTTGCAGCCAGACGGAAGGAGTTGAGCAACGAGGCTGCCTCCTCACTCATCTCCTGCCTCCCTGGCTACAGCCCACAGAAACCGCACCCATCCTGTAGCCCTGTGAGCTCCACCTGGTCCCGAGGCAGTGGCTCTCTTCTGCAGCCAGGGGAATGGAAGATAGTGCTCCCCTCTCTCTGGCTCCAGCAGGGACCCCGGCGCCTAGGGACACAGGCGGAGATATTTGTCGTCCTCCCTGCTACAGCCAGAGGGAGGGGAGCACTGATCTTCCGTCCTTTCAGCTGCAGCAAGGAGCCTGCACCCATCTTTTAGCCCTGTGAAAACGCGCTCCGCCTGGGTCCTTAGACAGCGGCTCCCTTCTACAGCCAGGAGGGGAGCTGTGGGCCACTTTGAAAGCTGCTGCAAACCACTTTTGGTCCCCAGGCACAGGTTGGGAACCACCGACCTAGCAAATGAGTTCCTCGGTGTGTGTCTGCAGATTCCCACGTGCTGACCGGTATAGCAGCAAAGTGGGAGAAAGAGGACATCAGAGTCAGTCACTAGGACATTTGAGAGCCCTGCTCGACCATAAAACAGCTACAGAGAACACTGCCCTCCTGAAAAGTTGGTGCATTTTGGTTCGCATGGAGTCGGCACCATATGTGCTAGCAGTTACTGAAGCATCTGATGATATGTCACTGGTCAACGCCCACTGGGCACAGCAAAATGTGCTGTCTTGTTTCACTTGTAAAAGGATGAGGGTAGGAGCGGTGAGACGTCTCACTGCCTTGTCATGGTCTATCCTGCACGGATGTCTGAGTTCCCACGGCAAAAGCTGTCTCAGGGAGGCGGGCCACTTGTGGAGCTGGATAGCTTAGGAGATCGGAAGGACGGCTCAGAACTTTCCCAGTGGGATGCTCAAAAACGCCCAGTGTGTAGAACTCCCCTGGACTTCAGCGGAGCAGTTAGGCCAGCAGGGAGCGCTTTGGAAACGTCCCTCCTGGATGCCTTGGTGGTTGGATCATGTTCAGCACATGCGGGTAGCCACGACCTATTATTCCTGTCCCCTGGCTGCTTCAGAGTCCGTCTGAAATGGGTCGATGGCCTCAGTCCAATTCCCAGCGGGAGGACAGGCATCCACACCACAAGTGGCACCTCCAGCTGTTTTGGCAGAGATGCCCGGGACTGAATACTCACTCATCTGGAGAGTTGGTAACTGTAGGGCAGAACTGACTCTCAGTGGCTTGTTCTGCTACCAGACCTCTCAACCTGGCTCACGTTCATGGCACTGAATTCACGGAACCATTCAGGAATGGTTGAGGTCATTTTAATCCTCAGCCAGCTCTTCGTTTCTGCAGAGACCTGTTGCACTGATCCATGTAAATTTGTTTTCAAAGCACCTCTTTGGCACCGTCTCCCCCCAGTGCACAGCTAACACCAGAGCCTGAACCAAATCCCTAGGGCCAGCCACCCTCAAACTCTGGGGGAGTTTGGATCCAGATCTCAACTCACCTGGCCTCTCTCTATATCATGGGCCGAACCAAAGCCCTGGAGCCAAACGATGCTAACCGTCGGGAAAGTTCAGATCTGGACCTAAGGTTCGTTGCCTGTTGGGGCTCTCTTTACTCAACTACCACTGTTTTACAAACTAGCGACCAGCATATTTAGCTGAGGTTAGTCCTGCTTTGAGCAGGGGGTTGGACTAGATACCTCCTGAGGTCCCTTCCAACCCTAATATTCTAGGATTCTATGTACTTCGGAAACTATTTATCTAACGTATTTATCCGGCATCTGTAACCACAGCGTCTGAGCATCTCTCGATCTGAATGCATGTACACTCACAACATCCCCCTCCCCCAAGGTAGGAAGCAGTATTATTACCATTTTACAAAGGCTAAATGGGGCAAGGAACTGGGCCCATGTCCCCCGCAGAACAATCCTCTCTCTCCAGTCAAACGGATTTGGGAAGAGGTATATGAAGTTCAGTTTGGGGAGCTGCAAAATACATCCTTGCACCATTTTCAGGATGATGGTAGCACCTCCATAGCAAGAACACCGGGCCTGCTATAAGGCTGTTTGAAAGTTTTTCACAACACATTTTTTCACAACTTTTCTCATTTAAAAATGGCCTTTCTATAAAAATGCACCAGTTTGCAAAAAATCGCTCTTTTGCCGCACTTGTAAAATCAATATCTGAAATGTTATCCAATTTTTAATCAATCCTGCTCTAAAATCATTACTGGCATTTTTCATTTCCAGAAAGCCCAGGGATCAGGAAGAAAATGTGGCTTTCAGGAAACACAGCATTTTGCTTCGGGTATTAAAAAACGTTGCAGAAAATTCCATGGGACGGGTACGGACCGAATCCTGCAAAATGGAAAGAACTTTGAAATCTCCTGTGAAATTGTTTCCTCATTCTTCAATCAGCTCTGATCATTGCTGGGATGTGGGGAAAGAAAAACCCAGTGAGATGCAAAACACACTTGCGAGAAGGTCACCCAGTGGAGCAGCTGGCATCCTGGAGTTCCACGGTGAGCAAAAACAAGCCTAAACTGGCTACAAAATAGTCTTGCATGCTTGCAAGGCATGCACTTGTATCATGTGAGGCGTGAAACTGACTGCTTTTCACACACAATTCTCTCGTTGGGCATATAATGGGCCTACTTTTGGCCAGTCAGTTCTGTCTGCTCATGAGACATCATCCACAGAGCTACTAATTGTCTGGCGTGTGAGGAAAGTCAAAAAAGCAAATGCCTCTTTCACCTCCAAAGTCTGTCTGCTCATGAATTCCCAGTGCTGCCCTTTGTGCTTTCATAACAGCTCTTCCTGATGAGTCACTGCCCCAGCTTCATGTTTATATATTTCCATATTACCAACCCCAACCATTCAAAAATCATGAGGTAGGCTGCATAAAATCATGAGACTGGCTTACAAATCAGGAGATTTTTTTAAAAGCTGGTGTGCTTTTAATATACTTCCTGGTCTTTGAGCATTTTGGGTACACTTGGGTCTTGTTTTCATGCTTTTCTCTGCAACCAGAAGGGCTAGAAACTTTTTTTTAAAAATTAAAGCTGAGATTTTCATCGCATCACATGACTCCAAGAGTTGGTGCTTTAAGGAAAACATCAAATAGCACCAGACTCTCAGTGAAACCCTGAGGGTTGACACTAGTGTCTTTTGTAACACTGACTGCATCAAAACCACCTCTCTTTTTTCCTGGAGAGGTTGGCTGCAGAGGACGTGCTTATGAAAGTCAGAAACTGAATTATGCTGCTTTGAGTCAGGCCGAGAGCAGGCAGTGTTTATTCCTGCTTCCCCAGGCTCAGCCACCGGGATCGGTCCTTGGTCCTGATCTGCACAACCTCCTGCTTCTCTCCCAGCCAGCTCTTCCAATAGACCTTGCTCCGGAGATACAACCACTCTGCTGCATCAGTCGTGGGTTCCCCACGCAACTCTGCCAACTGCACGTCAACGCTGGCAGCGGCCCCTCCTATTGTTCCTGTCCTGGACTCATACACCCAACTCTGTCAATGCACCTCAGTCCTGATCTTCAGCTCCCTTTTTTATTCCAGTCTTAGTCCCCATTTCCCTTTATTGTTATGCTTGGATCTTGACCCACAGTGCCTTCTGTTACTGCAGTCCTGGTCCTTCCCTCCGCAAGGCTTGCCAATTGCACCAAACTGCATTACACTGCAGATAAACGTCTCCAAGGGAGCACAATTGCTCACCATTTGTCACCATGCCCTAAGTTAGATTCAGGTTCTCAGGTCTCCAGAGTGGAAAGGGTCAGCCTATAGTTCCCTTCTTCCTGTTGGAATTAGTTTTCCAGTTCAGCAATCTAATTACTCTCCGCTTGTACTTTTGCATCTTTCACCAAGCAAACACAAAAGCTAGGTGTCTTTAGCTATGTTTGCTTCGCTGTTTGGGAAAGACATTGTATGGCAAAGTCTACTGAGGTCTTGTTTCTTACAGTATGTCTGATTGTCCTTAGGTGGACAAACCAGCTAGTCCTGACATGAATCAAAGGGCATCAAGGGAATTGGTTAAAAAAAAAACAACTGTGCCACTGAGAACTATTTTGGAAAAGTCTCAGAAAGCTGGGATGGTACCAGAAGAATGAAGAAAAGCAAATCTAGCACTGATCTTCCAAAGCAGAAAAAAGCATGATCCTGACAACTGACACCCCGTAAGATTCATTCCTATTCCTAGCAAAATCATGGAACAAATCTTGAGAGAAGAAAAACCCACTGACTTCTAGTGTGTTACAGGATCATAACAGACACAAATCAGCATGGGCCAGGAGCCCACTGCAGCACTGCTCAGATAGCGACTTGTGTCTTAGTGGAGGAACAAATCCAGGAGTTGGAGAAGATGATACTAAACTTGCAAGTGACCATTGAGAGAAGGGGCATTACCAGTCATGGCAGCAGCGTGTATCATTGCAGGAGTATTGCACACACTTCTTTAGTGCAAGATGGGAGTGCCTTGGGGTGGGGGATGTGTGTGTTAGGATGACCAGATAGCAAGTGTGAAAAATCAGGGCGGGTGGGGATAAATAGGCACCTATATAGGAAAAAGCCCCAAATATCGGGACTGTCCCTATAAAATTGGGACATCTGGTCACCCTAGTGTGTGTGTGTGTGTGTTACAGAACTGAGTAAAGAATTGATTTTTCATTTGAGAAGGGGCCAAACCAAATAATCGGGGGGAAAAAGTTTAGTTTCAAACCAAAACTGAATTATTTTGGTTTTTCTCCCAAATCAAAAACTGAATTTTTTTGGTTTTAGATAAAGCTATCCCACTTGAAACTACATGAAAAAAACTGGGAAAAAATGTTTTTACGTGTGTTTGTCATATTTTATTTAGTTTTTGGGTATATTTTTATAATTGTTTCCCCCATTTTATTATTTAATTTTTCACCGTTTTTTGTGCTTTTGAACGAAATATAGTTAAACTTGGAAACAAAATATGATTTCAAAATGGAAAGTTGAAACATTTAATTTTAAAATGGTCACAACGAACTGTTTCAACTTTTTTTGGGGAAAAAAAATTCAATTTTTTTTGCTGGCCAAAACTATTCACCAAATTCTAGCTGAAAAATGCATGGACAAATCTACCGCTTGCAGAAAAAATGTCACCTAACTCGAGAGAGTGTGTGGATGTGTGTGTGACAGAGAGCTGGAAGAGCTTTGGTGCGTGTGCAGATGTGTATGCTGGGAAAGTCTGGAGAGTATGTGTGACTGCGTGTGTGTACTGGAAGAGCCTGATGGGGATCTCAGCTATGCTTGTATCACACACACACACGAATGAATCTACCAGCCAACTGTTTGCTAATTTTGGGGTGTCTCCTAGGGGTTCACTGATTCATGTGCTTCAGCCTTCTTGATGGGGATCACACCACAACTATCCGCCTTCGTGTAAAACCCCCGCCATCAGGCACTCCACTCCCTCTGCTGCATCTCCCTATTCAGATGGTTGGAGCTAGTTTCAAGTGAGAGTTGTGTCAAAGCAGGAAAACATGCCAGGAACTCCTTGTACAAGCTCGGCCATACTGTGAGGAGGGGCTACTGATGTCCTCCCTCCCACTCCGTATGGGGGATCCTGTGGCAAGATGGCCTGTGGATCTAAGACAGGCAAGTCCTGCCTCGGTGCACTACGATATCTGCTCGTGGTACCCCCTCCCTCTGGAATGCCTCTACCAGCCCAAGTGCATCTGTACGTGACCCTCGCACTTGGACTGGTGGAGCTGGAGGAGGAGGTATCCTTTCCCCATTTTAGCTCAGCCTACCCCCTGAACAGCACAGCCTGTTTTGCTGATGGCTGGTGTCCGGGTGACCTACCAAATGTCACTCACATTCGAACGGCCTGGCTCTGGGAGGTGTGTTTTGAAGCAGGGCGCAGATGCAGACTGATGCAGTACAGGCCGCAGGAAGACTGCTTAGCTGTACCCTACCGCTGAGAGCAGCGGGTGGCGACACAATGAGAAAGGTGGGGCTGGTGGAGAATTAATTTTTTTTAATCTCAAAACTTTGTTTTTTTTTACAGAAATTTGGGGTTTTGACAACCTTCGTTTTTCTTCAGAAAGCATCAGATTTCTGAGGAAATCAGCAATTTTGCAAGAAAAACTGAAACAAGTGAAAACAGAAGTTGTTTTGGTTTTCAGCCAATACCAACTTTTCTTTCTGGCTAGGCTGCGACCGTGCCTTATGCTCCCATTCGCCTCTAGGTCAGGACCCCTAGCTGGACTTGATTTCCCATGTGCACGATGGCCATGTGACTTCCATGACCTCCCCTAATCAAGAAGCGGGACCGCAGTGCATCATGGGAAGTGTAGTCTGACCAGGGAGTCTGGCCAAGTGAGGAGAATGGGAGTATGACACACCCAAACTACAGCACCCATGAGGCACTATGGCAGCATTTCAGAATAAAATTATTGCCATTTTTGGCCAAAATCGTTCAGATTTGTATTGTTCACCAGGAACTTGACATGCTCTGTGGAGCCCCTCCCAACCAGCTCTAACAGAGGGTCAAACTGCTGCATCTCCCAGCATTAGGAAGAGGCAGTGTCGTTATATAAAGACTGATACGTTCCCATGAGGATTAGCACAGCCCAGTGTCGCTCCTGGAGAGCCACATACTCCTGACTAACAGGATGGCAGTCCACAAGCACCTCCAGTCACTACTGCCTATGTTCAAAATAGTCACTTTGGAGCCAGGATTTCGGATACTCATCCAAACTCACCTAGCTCCTTGACTTGGCCGCTAGCTTAGAAATAGTGCAAGAAGAGGCTTTCTCACTAGATTTCTCCCACTATTTCCTAGTTCGGCTAAGTGGCGCATACAAGTGCCTGCTGCTTCCATACCCCAGCTAGGGGCCAGGAAGCAAATCGTGCCTGAAAATAAAATGGGAAAAGCAAAGAAAGCTCGAATAGAGCCTTCAAAACCTCTGCAAGGTCTGGAGGGCTCTGTTCCAGTTGCATTTGGGATGGGCGGTTGATGGTGGAGCAGCGGCTGGATTTATATTGTGGTTGGGGGGGCTCTGGTGACTATGGATCTTAGGGAAGATTCAGTTTGAAAAACTTATTTCATCCAGCATGGCTCAGCTATCTGCAGTTCAGGCTTGCCTTTCACTAGACAAAACGCCGTGTCCAGGGGCCTCTGGCTGGACGTGCTGGCAGATGATATTTCGGAAGCAGAAAGTCCAGCATACTTTTAAAGCAAGGAGAGACCCGAGCCAGCGCCCTGAATGCAAACACTACCCGTTCCTTCCCTCCTTGGGTGTTCAGATCCAAATTCTGCAGCTGGAGCCGTCTCTATAGGAAAGAACCCACTCTGTAACCGAGAGGGGATTGGCAGGCAGAAAGGTGACCAAGCGGTGCGAATAGGCAGGAGCGTGCGTCCAGGAGGGTCAAGGACAAACCTAGTGCTCATCCCTCTGATTATACTGTATGCATTTCCGAGCATACGTGCAGGTGCAGCCGTGCATTACAATAACCCGTACATGGTCAGCAGGGATCCCAACCTTCCGTGGTAAAAAAAATCAAAATTCTTGGATAAAAAACCATAAAAATCCACGTGTTCCCACGATTAAAAAGAAATGTGGAACTTTCCTTTCCCGAGCCGGCCAGAGGTGGGCGGCCACCAACTGCAGCGGGGAACTAAAGGTGGCAATGCACCTCACCATGCCAACCTTATTTCTACGCTGCTGCTGGCAGCAGTTCTGCCTTCACAGCTGGGCACCCGGCCAGCAGCCGCCGGTCTCCGCTGTGCCTTCACACCGGGGCGGCCGGAGTCGAAACTAAAGATTCTCTATAAAAACGCAAATTCTGTAGTTTTCTGCATTTTTCCGTGGCAAACAGATTTCTAGGATCCCCGTGGGTCAGGAACTCTGCAATGGTTTCGGGTTGCGTGTGATCCACACAGGACACTTTGGCGCTAGCCAGCACGGAAGGCAGCAATGATAATAACAAGATCTAGCTCTGAGAGATCTCAAAGCACCTAAAAAAGATGGTAAACCTCACTATCACTATTTTTCAGATGGGAAAACTGAAGCCCAGAGAGGGAAAGGGACATGCCCGAGGTTGCCCAGCTAGTCAGAAGCAGATCTGGGAGTGATCTCCCATCTCTCCTGAGTCCTCGTCCAGCGCCCTAGCCTCTGGACCAGACTGATTCAAACTCAGTTCCAAAAGAATAAGGCAGGACTAGAGGCGCAGCTCTGCTAGCTAAGTCTTAGGGAAACTGGTTACGGCTGAGCAGGTCCAACACTTTCCAGCAAATGGCAATGGGGCACAGATCAAGGGAAGCCAGTGCCATCCTGGTACGACCGGCACAACCGGAGATGCCATACTTGCCCCCTGGCTTGTACCACGGCTGGGGCAGTCTGGTCTGCCAACGCCTTACCTGTTTGCAGGGCCAGGGTGAGCAGGGGTCAGTAGGGTCTGTTGGCGTCTTTTGGCCTCTTTAGTTGGACCTTTAGCCTCTTCATGCCGATCTGGAAGCCGTTCATGGCCTGAATGGCTGCCTGAGCACTAGTTGGATTGTCAAAACTGACGAAACCTGGGGGTGAGGGGAGGGGTGAGAGGGGGGACGGAGAAGGAAGGACACAATTCATCACCAAGTGCACCAGAGACTCTCTCTGCTCCTCACCAATTCCACTCCATGCATCCACACGTAACTGCTGGGCGAGTGCGATGGGAACACCCCGCAGGCTCTGGTACAGAGAGGGAGATGTGATGCTGCAAATCTTGTGAGCACAGCCCTCTGCATTCAGCAACCCAGCCCCCAAAACTGGGATGTTTCAGATCACGTCGGCTGGCCCCCGACATCTGAGCCGTTAATGGTGGAAGCCGCCTGCCCTCACGTTGTGTGTGATCATTTGAGGGTCAAAATTCAACCTTAGATGTGCACACAAAAACGTGGGTCTCCTCCCTGGCTTTTCTGCGTTCCCTCCCCTCTCCCCTGGGCGGATCGGATGCCATCACAACATGCACATTCTCCATTTACTCTCCCCTTGTCTCCTGTCCCTCACCTGCCCCAACATTTTTTCTTCTTTCCCCCTCACAACTGCCTACTCTGCTCATTCTCCCCGTGTCTCCTGTGTCCAGCACCCCACAGTATCCCTCCTGCGCCTCGCCGGAATCCTTTCCTGCGCTCCACATTACCCCTGCATCCCCTCGGTCTCTCTTCTGCTTCCCATATTCCCCTGCACACATGCGTTTCCCTCCCACTCTTGTCTCCTCGCAGTCGTTTGAACCAAAGGTAGCTTGGCTTGAGTCCTATTGGAAACACTGGGAAGTGCCAGCCCATCTTTACTAGGGGCACGCTCACTTCCACATGGAAAAGCTGTTGGGAAATGGCCACTCTTTTGACCATAGGCCTCCTGTGGCTTCCATCCCATTTAATGTAATGGAGGAGGGCAGCCATTTTGAAAAAGGGCCAGTCTTTTCAAAAGCCACAGCTGCGCCTCACTCCCAAACACGGCCCCCAAGTCCTACCATGCCCTATGGCTAATTACGAAACAAGTCCCTCCCCAAAGAAAACAGACTTGTAGGAGTTCCAAGGAAAGCATTTTAAAGCAAAAGCCAGAGGCTTTCCCCTTGCCCTACCCCTGTCACGGGATGGAGCCATTAAAGAAGAAAACAACTCACTTTTAAATCCAAGAGGTTTATGCTTCCGTCACAAAGGATGTCTGGGCCGCTGTGGATATAATCAGATAAACATGCCACCACCCTGCCGCGCCCCACAGCTGGCACTGAACTGGACACCCTGAACTTTGGAGCTGCAAGAACTTTTTTGTTCCCCACCCAATTCCTGGCAGTGCTGCCTCTATCTCCAGCTCTTAGACCAAAGCATCGCTATGCCGGACAAGAGATGTCCCAGGCTCTACTAAAAGCAGAAAATACAGTACAGGAAATGCGCCTTCTCCCAAGACTTCTAGCCCAAATTTGCAAACGCCAGAGGGTCGGCTAGTTTAGTGATGGTTCATCTGCCAGTGAGAGATGGGCCGAAAAATGACACTCCATGTCGCCACGCCCCAAATTATGGGAGGATTTGGCTCTGGGTATGAGTTTTGTAAACGGGCTCTATTTTTATAATGGCCTCAGCAAAACCCAGGATCTGTAAACCTCTCTGAATTTCCAGAGCTTGAGCTCTGGGACCTGTTTCTCTGTCTTGCATTATCATTTACAGCTCTGCACAGCAGGTGCCCGGTGCCGTCACTTAGATTCTGTGACATTTTGCAACCACTTTGCACAGGAACGAATGACCACCCCGGGTGCAACGCCGTCAAGAACCAGGCTCCCGGAAATTGATTTGTCCTAATCTCTGCTGTGGCCTCTTTCGAAGTTTGCCCTTTGCTAACATAGCCCTTCCTGCACATTCACACAACCAGCTCCAATTTGCTGAGCTCTGACGGCTCCATACTTCACATCAACCCAAGAAGCACAGCTTCTCTTTATGTGTACAGTCTCCAAACCAACCGCCAACTACTTCAAAAAGAGTCCCTCCTCCACCCCCACCCCCTGCAAAGCAGCCCGCCTGCTCCCCACTTGGCTGGCAGACGACTTCAGCTAAGTCCAGGATCTGCGAGATACAGCCCGTGGTGCCTCGAACCTCCTGACGTAGCAGCCCTAGTCCCAAGAGGCTGACACAGTGGTGGTGTCCATCGGAAAGGGCTCCGCCTGTCACCTATTGCAGCATTTCTTCTCTCCATGGGAACCTCTGCTGCAATAACACAGTAACGTACGTAACCCGCAGAGTGACAGCGTGCACGACAGCTCCATTTGTCCCTGCATCTCCTGGGAGCTGGCAGCCCATCCCAGCAGGAGGCCGTTTTAATTGAACGTACCATTTTCACATCCCTGAAAGGGGGCAGGTCGAGGGACTGGATACTCCCCTTTCAACAGATTGCAGGTGGCAGCTTTGTAATTATTTCCTCCTTTCCTTTGGGCGTCGGGAAGAGGCTCTATGGAGCAGCAGCGGCCATCAGCAGAGCAGTGCGGGGGGCAGAACAACAGAAGCAGCAGCAGCGGTGGTAATGCTATGAGAATTGCGGCACAGCTGGTCTTCTTGGTGCCAATAATTTTCTTCACAGCATCTTCCATCCTCGGATCTCAACGCCCTGCACGACCCACGAATGAACGAAGCCTCAGCGTCATGCCAGTGTGAGTTAGTGAGAATCGGTGGCATTCAACCGGTGGGGAAACAGGCAGAAAGAAGGGAAGTGTCTTAACCAAGGTCACGCAGCATGTCACAGCCACAGACGGGACTGGAACCCACGTCTCCTGACCACAGTCCGTTGTTTGAATCACCAACCGGTGCTCCAGGTGCAAGGTGCAGGTCCCTTCAAAGCTCCCACTGAATCAGCATGATTATGCGGCCTCCGACTAAGGTGGCTGTCCATGCCAAGTTGCAGGGGGCAGTACCAATGTCGACTGCAAGCTGGCAGAACACCGTGTCCTGCGTTGACTTTGGGGGAGATGCAACGTCATCACGCTGTGGTGTTTGCCTGAATACGTGCCGGCCTTTGTGTGGCACTGCCCTCTGAAAGCGATGCGTGAATTGTGACAGGATGACGCTGGCCCGGTGGGGCAGTTCCATCTGCCCCCTGAATAAGCGATTTCAGCAGGAAAGAGTAGGTGTGGCTTGCTAAGGCAGAGCCCAAACCAGGGCTGTTTTGTGTCCCTCCATATTTAAAGGGTGGTACCATACCCCACAACCACACACACACCAGCGCAATGCCAAGAGCAGTTGTAATCCCCTTCGGAACATCTGGTGGGCACAAGAGGGCACGAATGGGCTGAATCATGCCGGTTAGTCTAACTTCGATGACCACCTTGTGCCAAGAATGATTAAATCCAAGATCGGTGCTAGAGGGATTAGGAGGTAGGTGGTTGAAACGCATTTGTCACCTCCATGGCATGGCTTCAAAGACAGCCCAGGTCTATCGCAGAGGTAAACTGTTCCCATCTGGTGTACCACCTCCCTGATGAACATCACCCCCGGCATTAATGGCCGCCGTTCACAACGGGTCAATGGAGAAATGAACAGGCCTCCAGAGTGACCCATCGTTTCACCCGCTGACGCAGTTGTTGGGGAGACAAGGTGGGTGTATCTTTGACAGCTGCCACAGCCCAGACCTGAAACTCGTTGCCAAGGCGCAGGACAAAGGACGCCTTGTGTGTGCATGTACGCTTGCCCTGCCACTGCCCACAGCCTCCCCCTTCTGTGAATTCAGAGGGCAGGCCTGGGTTCAGCGTTGGTTGTCTGGCACCTTCCCCAAACAGGATGTCCAGGGGAAAGAGAAACTGATATGGAGAAACTCGTGTCCCCGCTTCCAAGGTAAAAGACTAGCTAAGCATAAATTGCTGTGCACACGTTGACAAGCAAGTGAAAATCCAGAGGGAAACAGGACATAGCACTTACACATAGTACTTAAAACCCAGCGCAAGGAAGACTAAAGATAGCATAGAAGAGACACAGGGGCTCAGACATGCATTTGGAAGAGCTAGGCCCAGCAACTTGGTGTCAGTTGAAACAGTCAGGTGAACTTTCTAAGGTTTTTAGGTCCACTCAAGTCAATCACCGACATTTTCCCAGTGAGATCATGGAGAAAGGCCTTTCCAGGGTCTACGGTGGGTGTGCGAACAGTGTTAGCACAGCTCATTCACAGTGGGTCTCCAGCACCAACTTGGAAAGGAATCCTGGCTAAGCCCACAGCACCCCCTTACCTTCGTGTAACCCTTGGGGAAGCTGGCAATGTTCACCTGAGTGCCTGGGGCTGTCAACAGGGACGGAGATCCCAAGTACCCCAGTGGTGACATTAGACAGGTGGGAATCCTCTATCCACCCCTCTGCTGCCATCCTTATACTTATAACAAAATGAATCCTGGTGGTACCTGCACCTAGCTGGGCTGTGGATTCGCTCACTGGTGTGCCTTGGGAGCCTTCCGGGTATAAACCTGGGCTAATCTTTGCAATGGGGCTAACCCAAAATACTAATGATAAACTCTCTGCTGACACTACACTCTTAGACGCACCCTTACTTAATCTTTTAGAAAAACACTTTCGAAACAGCTTAGAAAAATGGAGAATCATAGAAGATGAGGGTTGGAAGGGACCTCAGGAGGTATCTAGTCCCACCCCCTGCTCAAAGCAGGACTAACCTCAGCTAAATCATCCCAGCCAGGGCTTTGTCAAGCTACAGGTTAAAAACCTCTGAAGATGGAGATGCCACCACCTCCCTAGGTAACCCATTCCAGGGCTTCACCACCCTCCTAGGGAAAAGCGTTTTCCTAATATCCAACCTAGACCTCCCCCACTGCAACTTGAGACCATTGCTCCTTGCTGTCATCTGCTACCATTGAGAACAGCCTAGCTCCATCCTCCCTGGAACCCCCTTTCAGGTAGTTAAAGGCTGCTGTCAAATCCCCCCTCACTCTTCTCTTCTGCAGACTAAACAGGCCCAGTTCCCTCAGCCTCTCCTCATAAGTCTTGTGCTCTAGCCCCCTAATCATTTTTGTTGCCCTCCGCTGGACTCTCTCCAACTTGTCCACATCCTTTTTGTAGTGGGGGACCCAAAACTGGACACAATACTCCAAACGCGGCCTCACCGATGCCGAATAGAGGGGAATAATCACTTCCCGCAATCTGCTGGCAATGCTCTTACTAATGCAGCCCAATATGCCATTAGCTTTCTTGGCAACCAGGGCAACTGCTGACTCATCCAGCTTCTTATCCACTGTAACCCCCAGGTCCTTTTCTGCAGAACTGCTGCCTAGCTCGTCAGTCCCCAGTTTCACGATATATTAGACAGAGAATAATTATAATGTCACAACCGCTTTAAGTCACTAGGGGGCACTTCGACAAATCGATGAATAAATGCTGGTAAGAGCAGTGAATAAAACGTATCCAGTGTTTCTACGTTTATCCTGCCACCAGGTACCACCAGAGTGGGACACTCCTCTTAATTTCCGAGTCCTAGACACTTGCGTGGGTGCACTCAAAGATCTTGAAGCCAGGGACTGTGAAGTGCTGTGGGTCCAGGAAAGCAGTCCAGTCAAGGCAACATGGGACAGAGGAAATCTAACTTGCAAGTTAGTGGAAGCTGCACAGACCCCAGAAGATGGGACCCGCTATAAACAGAGGGCAATAACTCTGGATCCAGGTTAGCCAATAAGACCACTTGGTCTCTTCTCACACTCAGGCTACCCCAAAGAGTTTCTTCACTGTCCCCCTTCCCCTGCAAGCTCTACCCCACACAAACAAGGCAGTGGTTACTCCTTGTACTAGGAGACCAACTTGGGACAGGGGACTTTTACCCCCCGACTAACCCTCGGGAGCCCTTTCTGCCTCCCTGACACGCTCTTCCAATGCCTTGTGGATCATGCTGCACCAGAGGGATTGTGAAGGTTCCACTGCATGACATGGAGAGCTCCCGACATTGTCAGTTACCTGTGCATCACCATCATGGTCTTATGCAGTGCTGGTCCCAGGACATGAGAGAGACGAGGTGGGTGAGGTAAGATCTTTTATTGGACCAACTTCTCTTGGTGAGAGACAAGCTTTCGAGCCACGCAGAGCTCTTCCTCAGGCCTGGGAAAGGTACTCACAGAGTCACAGCTAAACACAAGGTGGAACAGATTGTTTAGCCTAAGGAGTGAACCCATATTTCAAGGAACCATTCAAGGTGAAGTGGCCTGTTAACACCCCTCCAGTCATGGGGGAAAGGAAGAGGAGGAAGGCAGCTTGGTGGGGTTGTTAGTGAATTGTTGTAATAAACCAGGGAGAATCCAGGGTCTCCGTTCAGTCCATGGTTTTTAGTGTCTAGCAGAGTTATGAATTTAAGCTCGTCTCCTCTTTGGAAGGTGTTACACAGGTTTCCTTTGAAACGAGAACCCAGAGGTCAGATATGGGGGGTAGGTGTTCACCCACAGGGGACGAGTGTTTTGGTCTTTTATCATTTTCCTGTGGGAGTTCATTTGAGAACACAGCACATGGTTTGACTCACACAGTTGTTATTGGGCAGTGAGTGACCTGGATGAGGTATACCACATGTTGTGACAGGCTTACATAGGACCCATAGATCTTGAAAGGTGTGTTGTAGGGGATGTTCATCATCGTGGCAGTGGAGAGATGTCTGCAGGCCATGACCTTGGCATTTACTGGTTGTCATGGCATGCTAGCATCTCCCAGCTCTACTCCAACGCAAGGTGCCTCAGACCTTACCCAGAAACTCTCGACAGTGCCATGCCACTAAACCAGGCTTACAGAAAAGGCTCAACTCCCTGCAGGGCAGCCCAATGTGGACAAAAGCAAAGAGGACGGCTGCTGCAAGTCAGAAAGGCTGTACTTAACCCGAATGATCTGAGACATCTGCCACACTACACGCAACATCACCACCGCAGGACTGTCGGCCGCTAGGACCAAATGCTCAGTGGTGTATATTGGGGTTACTCCACTGATGTCAATGGAGCTATGATGATGTGTATGATGATTTAGCTGGGGTTGGTCCTGCTTTGAGCAGAGGGTGGGACTAGATATCCCCTAAGGTCCCTTCCGACCCTCATCTTCTATGATTCTAACTGAAGATCTGGTTCCTGGAGTCTTTCATGCCAATTTGAAAGGCTCATTCTCTCGCAAAGAAATGGTACCGTCCAACGTCCATGTAAGGATGTTGCTAAGTATGCCAAGCTCATCAGGCAGGATGCACCCCCGCTTTGTTCAACGATGTCCCCTTGACTTCAGTGATTTGCTAAGTAAGTTTCACAGTAAGTTGGGAGTGGAAGACCAGCAGCAACGCATCTTACCAGTGTGTCGATAGCTTATACGAAAGGATATGTTCCTAGCCCCATTCCCAGGATTCAACCCAAGCGTAGCATAAGCCCTGTGGGTAGAAGTCTATAGACATGATGGATCTGTGCCTAGTAACTGGCCTGAGACAGTAACTGTGTTTTGAACACTGGGTTCAGGTGTGCCAATGCTGAAAGCAAAGATAGTTGATCCCACACACCACAATAACAATATTTCACAGCTCAAAGCTTTCCAAAATGCTTGATAGACCAAACCACTGAACTACAGCCATCGCTGGGGCACAGCATAAGTAGAGAAGGCAGGAGAGATGGGCATCCCTCTCTCCCGAAGCAAAGGACCCTGGATCTTTGGTATACACACAGAAAACCTTGAGTTTTAAGGTAACTATACAAAGAAGGCCGGTCCCAGTGTAGCAGCCTCAGGCAGATGATGGGGTGAGGTGATTCTGGGGGAGGGAATGAAACAGGGGATCATTGCTGCTTTGGCGGGGACACTGTCTCCCGCTGGGATAGCAGCATGTACCAGGCCGGGATTTTGTCACGACTCTTATGAGTACAAGATTCTGAAACAATCCGTGACGCCTGCCACCTTCTTTTATCTGTGAGCTGAGCGCTGAGTAGGAGTGCGGGGAAAGGGGATGGCGACAAGTGAACCAGGAGAGATGCAGCGTGAATTGCTGAGGTGCCTGGAAAGTGAGAAGTTTCCCAGCACCTGGGGCTTCTTGCCACTTACTCCATTTCCATAACCTCTGCCCTTTCCACAGAAGCTTCCTAGTGCAAGCTGCTATGACATTACCCTACGTTCCTTTGATGTTGCTTACCTGTACTTTGATTACATCTATATGGCCCCCATGACCAGAAGGGTGCCTGGATTCCTTAATCTATTTCACTTCCAACACCTTGTGAGGCTGGTGAGAACTATCCTTTCCACTTCACAGAGGGGGAGTTGAGGCACAGAGAGACTAAATGACGTGCTCGAGGTCACACAGCCCCGTCCCCCGAGTAATGTCCCTAGCACCCGAGCTACTGGACCATCCTCTCTTTCTTACTGGACTGGTACCTTGTGGTGAGTTTGCTCAAATGCCTTTGAATCTTTTGGCCAGATGGGTTGGTTCAGGCCTGCAATAGCCATAAAATAACTGGGCTAGGGAGTCAGTTAGTGTGAACGGGTATAGCTCCTTGGACCTCAACGAAACAATAGTGTTGTACGCCAGCGGAAGTGCTGGCCCAATGTACGCATACATATATGTGACCGTACGATTCTGTGCTTGCTCATGGCAAGTGAAACCAGACAGACTCTGCCGTGCCTGTGTCCTATTTGAAATGGATCTGGGACACAAGCTCTCAGGCCCCTTGTGTAACTTTCTTTCTACGCAGCCCAGACGACCGTGTACAAAGAAATATTCACTTGATCTTGATGTTACACCTGTCGACTAAGCAGGTCCTGGCATGGGATAAACACAGCGTCAGGGAGTTGACATGAGGGTACTTCCATCCATCAAACAAGACTTCACCGTCAAGAAGGCGGCGTAAACGTATTCACACACACGCCATGCCGAAGTTTGTCTTTGCCCCTGCTCTGCTGGGATGTGGGAGCTTGTGACGTTTTACCTGAAAACATCTTCTCTCCCTCATTAATATACTTTCCTGCCCACCTAAAAAGCCACACCTGGTCCAAGACTTAGTGACCGTGCAGCTCAGAGCAAAGGACAGGAAAAATTCTCTAGGATAATATCCGGCACCAAGTGCTACCTGGCTCATCCCAATTCACTGGGAGTCCATCCATCCATCCATCCACTCTCCTACTGAGCTCCTCACCATATATCAGTCCTTCTCGTCTTACCTGGACAGAGGTATGCACTGCCCTCCAATTCCCTTAGCCACCGTTGCTCGTCACAACCTCAACAAACTGTGCTGAGGTATTAGGCTGCCCCACTGCCTGATGGGAATTGCGGTACTTGGCTCTACGCAACTCTTTTTGGGGCAGACCATTGACTAGAAGGCCAATGCCTGCCATCCTGCTCAAGTCCCAGTACCTATGTAAACAGGGCACGAGATCTTAAGGAGAAGTGATTTTGTTTGCCATTTTCTTCAGGCCAAAGTCTATGCAGTCGGCACAGTTCAGGCAACATGTAGTTTTCCTGGGAGTGGAAGGGGTGAGGGAGGAGAGGGGGTTGAATGAAAGGAAGGAAGCCCTGGGCATAATGGCCTACCAGTTTCACTTGGCCACAAAACCCCTCGTGTTTGGGTAAATTTTGTGTGGCAAAAATTAACTTTTGTCCACTTGTAAAGATAACATCTCAGCCTGTGGGACCTGCAAGCAGCCTCCCTAAACTGGAAAGCTCCTGTCCGAATGGAACGCACCAACACGCCGCCTGACGCCCGCGGCACAGAGCCCCAACACGCCGCCTCACACCTGTGGCACAGAGCCCCAACACGCCGCCTCACGCCCGCGGCACAGAGCCCCAACACGCCGCCTCACGCCCGCGGCGCAAAGCCCCAACACGCCGCCTCACGCCTGCGGCACAGAGCCCCAACACGCCGCCTCACGCCCGCAGCACAGAGCCCCAACACGCCGCCTCACGCCCGCGGGACAGAGGACCCTCCTGAAGAAGCCCACCTATGAGTTTTGTTGCCTCTTTAGTGGTCAGTCCTTTCAGACACGTTTCCAGCCTATTTCTGTACCAGTCTGGACATACCGAGACTGATGGGGATTGCAGAGGGGATGCGGGGGCTAGTCTCTCTCCTATTTATTCAGGCAGCAAGTGTTCATTTGCTGATTGCTTTGTGTGCAACTGGAACGGGATTGAAGAAATGTACCACGTGTTTCCCAAATAGCTCAGATTTGCTGGTAAGCCTGGCCACTGATTGGCTTAATGGCTCCTTAATGAAGCATAGCCTCACTACGCATCAAAATGATCTTCCGTGTGAAATGCACCAGGGAATCCAACTATCCAAAGAAGCCATTGCTGCAAAACTCCTGCAGAGAAAGATGAGAGCAGGTCCTTTGGTACTTACCAAAGCATTTACTTTGGTTGGTGGCACGGTCAACAAAGACTTTGGCAGAGATGACATTGCCAAAAGGCAAAAACATCTGCATGAGCTCCGCATCTCCGAACTCCTGGGGCAGGTGATAAATAAACAGGTTACATCCTTCGGGACCTGGGATAACACACATGCACACACAAAAACAGCCACCCATTAGCAAAGCGGCCACGTGTGCCTTCCTCGTCTTTCTCAGACTTGTGCAGTGTACTGCATCTGAGCTTTCATTGCAATGAGTAGCTTCAGCCCCTCAGTCATCTAGCTAGCCAATCACGTGTGCATCCTTCGGTCAGTTCACCCATCTATGTCCAAATGTGTCTGGCCACCCTTTACTCCAGTCACCCAGATGGCCCAGCATTGTTTCGCTTACCCCTCTGCTGACATAGCCAGCCATCTACGCCCACACGTTTCTCCCTGCATCGCTAGGTCTATTCATTTAACTGTTTGCCTATTCACCAATCCATCTAAATGTTCATTTAACAATCCATCTGTTCCTTTCACCAGCTCATTCAGGTCCCTCCATATGCCCCGTGTCCATCTGTCCAACGCCTCCACTCTGCCTCTCCATCTAGGTTTCCTTCCATCTTTTTCTTTTCATTTTTTCACCCACCTTTCTTGGCATGTTTCAATTTCCCCATTTCTCTATTTGCAGATCACCTATCACTTATCTTTCTTCTCATCCACCCTCTCCATTCATCTCCACATCATCCAACCACCAACCTCTGGGATGACATGAAAACACCTACCACATCCCACTGAGTGCTACCCTGAATTTGTCTCCTTCTATGATAAGGCTGATTTCCATTAAGCATCTCTGGTAGCATGGCCTTCCCACATACCACTTCCCACGGCCTGGGTAAATAGACATCCCCCTGGATATTTCCTTTCAAATTATAGGACCTGCTCATTTATCTCCTGTCCTGGAAATGTTTCCTTCTCAGACTTCCTATGGTCTTTAAAGCAGCAAAGTCTAACAGCATTCACTTACCTTTCCTTTTTAATGGTCTCTCTCTTCCCCCCCATTAATTTATTTACCAACAGATCCCAGATTTTTATGGTCGCTCCCCCACTCCAGAACAGCCATACAGCTGTGCATGTGATCAGAGCACACGCCCACCGACATGAATTCATCTTTGTTTAGCAACCACTCAGCCTGTTCCCTCCAGAACGTCACTCCCTCTTACCTTCTCTCTGCTGCTGCGGCATGATGGGGGCTTGCTGGGGAAAGGACTGGCTGATAGGTGCATAGGCTGCTGGGTATGCTGCTGGACAACAGAAAAACAAAAGGGTCAAGCTCCTTAGGGATGGTAGGTACTGTCTCTGACTATCTGCATGTACAGCACCTAGCGCAATGGGGCCTGATCACAGTTGGTGCTCCGGATGCTGCTGTATGACATGGAACAACACCAATGAACAGGGACAAAATCTGTCCTGGTGTAAACCTATTTCCCATTTCAGATATAGTTTATCCGTGCAATGGACTAGCATCTGCTTCAGTCCCACCAGTCGTGCTCTGCTGAATCGCAGGCGCTGGCTCAGTGCTGCAGTGTGTTTTAGAGAGCACGCTTTTAACAGAAATGTGTATTTTTCTGTACTGGGACAGAAAAACTTAATTAATTGGATTAAATACCCTTGAGCAGCATTTTTTTTTTTACAGCATTATTTCTGCAGAATTAAAAGAGGGCCAGCTGCTATTTCCTTCTCTAGGGAAGCTCTGAATAGCACATACAAATTGTCTGGAGTGAGGGGTAATTCCAGACATGTTCATTATAATGCAACAAAAGGAATCAAACCCCACAGTTTACAGTCAATTCCAAGAGTCTCTTTTCAGTGTATTGTGCAAACTTTTAGCCATGTGATTCCCTGTAATGGGTTGCAGAAAAAGCCCCACCCTGTCAGCAGATGATTGTCCTGCTGGAAAGGGTTATGTAGGATATGCTGATTCACTGAGACAGGTATTTCCTTACCCCTCCTAGATATTAGAAAGGTAGGAGTAGTTTTCTAGTGAGAGAGGACCAATGGTGCGAGCTGAGCAGAGCTTAAGGAGGAACTTGGGAAGCAGTAAGCAACAGGGAGAAGACTTATGCGCACTTCTGTGTTGTTTCATCCTTGCTATAAACTCATCTGAAGTAAACAGAGAAACACCAGGGATGAATTGGGCCTGCAGGGCCTGATCCCTATTTTGATCTCAAGTTACTCCAGATTTACGCCAATATAGCTAAGAGTAAAACCTGTCCCTCAGTTTCAATGTAAATAATCATTTTCTTTCTCTCTTTCTTTATTATTGCTCTTTCAGGTTCAGATCGTAAATGCAATCACTGGAGTTACACTGATTTACACCAGCTGAGGATCTGGTCCTCAGTATTTATACAGCATCACCATGCCTTCCTTCAAGGCCACTTTCTTTAGGCTAAATACATTAATACCGCTTCTTTAGTCTTTTCTTGCTGATGGAATTCTCGTGTCTCTGTACCACTCTCGTTTCCCTTGTTTGAATGTCTATCTTCTCAGTTTCTATTGTGAGAGACCAGAGACCAGACCTGCATATGGTATGCCAGATGCTGTCTCACCTCGGGTGTAATACCCCTGCAGTGTGCATAACTACAGTAGGCTTGAAAGGATTCAGTTTTAACCAGGAAATGTCTGTAACCAGGTAATTCTCCCCCATCCAAAAACCAAGTGAAGAATGGTTCCATTGGTGATGATTAACATTAAAAGAGAGCGAATTTTTAAAAATTAAATTAAATGTGAGGGCTGAGAAATGTGTGTGAGAGAGAGAGAGAACAGGCTTTCCCACCTTTCTGCACTTAGGTCACACACACTGTATTGTTTCAGCATGTAACCGCTTTCTAGGATTTGGTTTTATTCACAAACAGAATTCCAAGTGAAACAACAAAAAAGCTAGCCTCAGCCTTCTTGCCAAGCTAGGCAGCTCCCAAGATTCCTCCCTGGGAGTTGCTCAGCCCACACCCTATATCCTCTCTGACTAGAGAAACTCTTCTTCCTTTGTGTCTAGGTGGGGTAACAAGCCAGCTGCAACAGTGAGCCAGCAGAACCATTCAGAAAGGTAGGAT
This sequence comes from Mesoclemmys tuberculata, assembly GCA_007922155.1. Classification (NCBI taxonomy): domain Eukaryota; kingdom Metazoa; phylum Chordata; order Testudines; family Chelidae; genus Mesoclemmys; species Mesoclemmys tuberculata. The sequence goes on from ML675621.1 coordinate 11,787,585, forward strand.
GGTTGTGTGCTTAAGGCACTGGACTAGAAATAGCACCCACAGATTCTCTTTGGCCTTGAGCAAATCACTTCAATTTTTCTGCTCAGTTCTCACCTATGAAATGAGGATAACAATACTTTTTGCCTGTCCTGTCTAGTCTGATTGTAAGCGGTTTGTGGCAGTAACTGTCTCTTACTATACGTCTGTAGAGAGCCTAGCACAGTAGGGCTCCAATCTCAGCCTCTACGTGCTACCACTACTGCTCCGAAGAGTAACACAATTACACCCTGTCCTGCAGACTCCTTACCTGCTCAGAGGGCGAGGTTTTGCAGGTAAACCCTGCCTGCCTGTTAGAATGTGAGGGACTCTAGTAGCATTCCATAATGCTTAAAAATGAACTGTTAAGTTTAGAGCTGATCAGAAAATAGCTTTTTCCCCACTGAAAATTCGGGTAGGAGAAAAAAAAAAGATTACAATCTGAATATTTAGGCTGAAAACCAAAAACTGAAATATTTGTTTTTGGACATGCCACTGTAGTGCCTCATGGGAATTGCAGTTCAAGTGCCACATGCTCCCATCATCCCCTATATCCCAGGCTCCCTGTTCAAACTATATTGCCCATGATGCACCAGGGTGAGGGGAAGTGGTGCTTCCTGGGAGTCCCTGGCCATGGTACATCATGCAGGTGTATTCTGGGAGGGGAGCCTGGCCCACAGAGCAAAAAAGAGACGTGAGGTGTCTGAACTACAACTCCCATGAGGCACTGCAGCAGCATTTCCATGCAGAAATATTTCAGTTTTCAGGCATTTGGTTTTGGGCAAAAACAAAAACAGAAACAAAAAACAATTTTTGGGGGTGAAAACCAGGCATGTTTTGCAAAAAAATTCCATCTAGTCGAAAACCCAATTTTTTGTCAAAAAACCAATTTCAGTGGAAAATTTTCGACCATCCCTAGTTAAACTGTTATTCTCAAAGCTCATGATGACCTTACAACATAACTTTATTTCTGAGTCTGTGAGATTCCCATCTCCTACAATCACCATCTTTTGAACACACCAGGGTTATGAATATCGGAGGTTTTTTTCCAAAATTCCTGCTATTACAAAAATTGAAGCTGATAAAAGAAAAAATAAATCCCCAAAAAAACGACAGGAAACAAAGCCCTTTGATATGATCAACAGCAAATAAAACCAGAATCTTTGCAAACCTAATTAGAACCTCTTCTTTCTCTCAAGTGATCTCCCAGCAAACTCCCCTATTAGAACGGTACTGACCTGACCTTCAACCCAACTGACTCTCTATAGGAACTCATACTGAGTTGGTTCTCCACCATTACCCCACAACCCTCTCATGCTCTGTGGCTGCTTCCTCCTCCCTAGCAGTCTCTTAATGTAGGTCTGTGCTGTGAGCGATCTGTCCACTGCTGAATTATCTCAGGCTTATTTGCATTAACACTTTCATCCTACCCACCAGTATCTTAAATTAACAAGTGTCCTGGGGTATAGACATGTAAATGAACATGCCCAGCTCAGAGCGATTTCCTGGCTTCATTGCTGGGAATGGACCTTTTTCGGGAACAAGCAGAAAGATCAGGGTCTCACCTCTGCTTTTTTCTGGGTTCTTTGCAAGGCTTTTCCCATTCTCAGCCTCCTGACATTTACTGCACAGATTTACAACCAGAAGGGATCAATGCCATCTTCTTTCTAGTCTGACCTCCCACACAATCAAGGCTAGAGAGTTGCACCCAGTGACTCCTGCACAGACCCCAACCACCTGTGGTTGTATGTCTTTTCGGAAATGATCCCATCTTGACCTACAGATGCCACATGATGGAGAATCCATTGCTTTGCATAGTTGCAAGTAAGACGAGATGTTCACCAAAACATGGAGTTGTAAGATCTAGCTAAGTATTTCCTTTTCCTCCCTTGTTTCCCGCTCCCTCCCCCCAATGCAGTTCCTTTCATGCTCTTTTCACTTAAAAGCCACAAGGTGACAAAACAAACCACGAAACAGGGAAAGAGCGAAAGGCAGAGACAGAGAGAGAATTGCAAAGCAAAGTTTGAGACCTGCATAGTGCTGCATGCCTGCGTAGGCTTGTTGGAGGGGATCTGCCACAGTGGGACTTTGAGCTGGGAAGAGAAAAGAAGGGAGAAGGAAGAAAGAGTAAGCAAGATAAACCAGGGAAGAAACAGGTTTCGCGGCAGGAACAGCCAGGAGGAATCTCTCAGATCCAGCAGATCATTTGTCCTTCTATCATTTTCCTGTTGGCTTTTTGTCCCGTCACCTACCACCACTCAGCAAAGCAATCTATACTGAGAAACAAAGTAACGGACACACCCTGATCACTGTTAGTTACTCAGAAACGAGGGGAGCCCGCGTGCTCCCTCTGGAATATTTATACCTGACCATGTGAGGCGCCAAGTGCTCTCCCCTGTAAGTAATTTTATGGGAGTTGCGGGTTCTTAGCGCCCTTCAGGTTCAGATCTTCTTGCTCAGCAAACTGTGTGTGCAATTTCAAGGGTATTGCCAATCTCGAATCAGGACAAGCCGTCAAAAATGATCCATTTTGATCGTTCCAAAACAGTTCATTTCAATTTTGACCTCTGAAATCGAAATGCCAACTGTAAATGGACTTCCGTTACGACGCAACGAGTCGTTCTGAACAGAACGTTTCACCTAGAAAATGTTGCCATGGGACATTTTGACAGTTTCCTAATGTTCTCCCCAATTTTTGCCAAAACAGGGAATTTGTCAAAGCCGAACCTTCCCTGTGAGATTTTCCTAGGATAGAATGTGTCCCTGAAAAATTCCCGCCCAGCTCTGACAGCATACATCCTCTCCATGCTGCTCAGAGCCAGAACACAGCAAATGCAACCAGCAGAGACCCTGGGTCTGGACGCAGCCCCTGCCCTCAAGGAACGACCCACCGCTCTCCTGCCCTGCAGGGTGGCCCTCCCCAGAGCACCTATTAGCTAGTAGCAAGCTGCATGGCGTTTTCTCACTGAGCAGATGCTCAGTGGGAACCGGTTCTGGTCCTTCCTGAATCTGGAAGGATAGGAGCTGGCGAGCTAGAGCGGTCTCTTATCACCGATTGCCTGAGCCATCAAGCACATCCCCACACCTAAGCTCAGTCTGGTTTAAAACAGCGAGCCAGGAGTGCTCACTCTAGTACCACCAGCTTTTCTCTTTACTCCTTTCCAGCCACGCTGGGCCATCCAGGCACCGTCCCATGCCCAGGGTAGCATGGCGCGGCTTTGCTCTAGCAGGGAGCTTTGTGTCTCAGGGGGGTACAATGACGCCGCGAGTTCCTGAGGGTCAGAGCCACTGCACCCCCACAGCGGCAGAGGGTGGAGAGGGGCAGAGAACAGGCACAGCCCCCAATTCCTCCCTGCCACTTCTGACGGGGGCGCTAGCCCTCAGGAGGGGCAGTGGTGGCCTTGCCCCATGTGGCAGGCACCGGGTGGGGGAGGGAACGCTTGTGCATCCACACAGCGCTCTCCCTGCCACCCGTCTCACCTCCAGCAGCCAGGCACAAGCCATTCAAACAGCCAGACCGCTGGCTGGAGGACCTTCTCCCGGACCTACCTGGGTACGGCTGGATTCCATTGGTGTAAATGGTCTCTGACGTGGGCTGCCCGTTGGTCTGTGGCGGCAGAGGGCTGAACCCGTTCACCCCAATGGGCGTGGCTATGCTGGGGACGGGCGCTGAGCCGATCCCTGGAGGTGTGTTTGTACCTGTGCCCCAAAGAGACGGGGACGCCGGGGAGAAAGAATGAGAGCTTTAGCTCTGAGCCTCCTAGGGAGGGGAGGCGAGGGGGGTGCAGGGGCCGCGCAGCAGGGTCTGGGGGTGAGGGAGGTAGAGAGCGATTGAGAGCTTCTTTGCTGTAAACCAATTGTCCCATGGGCAAAGCTTGCTAAGCAAGGAGGCTGCGAGTCACAACGAGGACTTCCCTGGTCCAAGAGGGTCCACCCCAGCGGGGCTGACACCAGACGGGTGCAGGCCCTGGAAACCCACCTAAGAGAGACCGAGCCGCGAGGGGTGACAAATACCTGATGAGGGGGTCATAGGAGCAGCGACCAGCCCGCTGACGTTGAAGGCCGCCATCTGCTGCATTTGGGCTGCGGCGATGGCTGCCATGGGGTTGAGGCAGGTCCCTTGTGCTGCAGCCATCAGCGCCGCTTGCTGCTGCATTATCTTAAGGAAAGAAAGAAGGAAGGAGGGACGAAGCAGATGAGAGAGGGAGAAAGGGAAGGACAAAAAGGGAACAGTGAGGAAAGGAAAAGGACAGAGAAGAAAAGAAGGGAGAAGGAAGGGATGTATAAATTAGCTTTTCTCCTCTGTATCCACGAATCAGACACACGCTCCGATGCAGCTCTCTTCCCTGTGGCCTGCGCCGCCCCATGTCTTGTATGGAGCGATAAGCAGGGCTGGCCATGAGTTACTGACACTTTTCCCTCCGCTCCAAGAGGAGGGACGGGGGTTGGAGAGATTCATTTCCATTCTGAAGCATTTGGAACTGGAGAGGAAGGCAATGGAGAACAGTCAGCATGGATTCACCGAGGGCAAGTCGTGCCTGACCAACCTGATCGTCATCCGTGAAGAGGCGACTGGCTCTGCGGATGTGGGGAAAGCGGGGGAGGTGATATACCTTGACTTTAGCAAAGCTTTATACTGTTTCCCACAGTATTCTTGCCAGCAAGTTAAAGTAGTATGGGTTGGATGAACGGACTGTGAAATGGCTAGGGAGCTGGCTAGATCATCGGGCTCAAAGGATAGTGATCAATGGCTCGACGCCTAGTTGGCAGCCATAACAAGCGGAGTGCCGCAGGGGTCGGTGCTGGGGCCTCTTTTGTTCAACATCTTCATTAATGATCTGGAGGATGGGGTGGATTGCACCCTCAGCAAGCTTGTGGATGACACTAAGCTGGGGGGGTGGTAGATACCCTGGAGGGCAGGGCTAGGATACAGAGTGACCTAGACAAATTGGAGGATTGGGCCAAAAGAAATCTGAGGAGGTTCAACAAGGACAAGTGCAGAGTCCTGCTCTTAGGACGGAAGAATCCCATCCACAACTACAGGCTGGGGACCGACGAGCTAGGCAGCAGTTCTGCAGAAAAGGACCTGGGGAAAACAGTGGATAAGAAGCTGGCTATGAGTCAGCAGTTGCCCTGGTTGCCAAGAAGGCTAATGGCATATTGGGCTGCATTAGTAGGAGCATTGCCAGCAGATCACGGGAAGGGATTACTCCCCTCTATTCGGCATTGGTGAGGCCACATTTAGAGTACTGTGTCCAGTTTTGGGCTCCCCACTACAGGAAAGATGTGGACAAATTGGAGAGAGTCCAGTGGAGGGCAATGGAAATGTTTAGGGGGCTGGAGCACAAGACTTATGAGGAGAGGCTGAGGGAACTAGGCCTGTTTAGTCTACAGAAGAGAAGAACGAGGGGGGATTTGAGAGCAGCCTTTAACTACCTGAAAGGGGTTCCAGGGAGGATGGAGCTAGGCTGTTCTCAGTGGTGGCAGATGACAGAACAAGGAGCAACGGTCTCAAGTTGCAGTGGGGGAGGTCTAGGTTGGATATTAGGAAAAAGGTTTTCCCCAGGAGGGTGGTGAAGCACTGGGATGGGTTACCCAGGGAGGTGGTGGCATCTCCATCCTTAGAGGTTTTAAAGTCCCAGCCTGGCTGGGATGGTTTAGTTGGGTTGGTCCTGCTTTGAGCAGGGGTTGGACTAGATCCCTCCTGAGATCCCTTCCAATTCTAATCTGCTATGATTCTATGAATTTCGAGGAGAAGCACGAACTCCAGTGACGTCTGGCTGCAGCTCTGGTTCTAAACCATCCCCCAGTTCAGGGAGGTTTTCAATCTGTGGATTTTTGGCTGAGTTTGTCTCTTCCCTGGTCTGCTTCTTTGTGTGTTTAATGGTGTGCGAGGAAATATGGCACAGCTGACAGTGAGCAAGTCGTGTATCCTCCTTTTGGTCTGCACAATTCTATTAGCCGCGCCCTGTCTCTGCGCCAGAAAGACGTGGATTCAGCTGCCATTACAGGACTTTGGCTCACACCAAATTCTAACACTAGCCTGCAGTTCTCAGGGTAGACAGAGGCTTCTGTTGCATGGCTAGAGATGCAGAGCCTTCAGTTAACCAGTACCACTGAGCTCCTACTTTCTAGCTGTCCCTAGGTACTTTGCAGACTGAAATAAGAGAGTTGGTTCAGAAGGACGTTGTGCCAGCGTTACCTGCCTGGGTCACGCAGGTCTAAGGCGGTGTTCATTTCCAATCGCTGCATCACCATCGCCCAAACCGTTGCTCTGTCAAGCCTAGGCTGACGAATCTTGAGGCCCAAACAGATCATTATGATCATCTGGCCTCATCTCCTGCAAACCACAGGCCAGGGGCTGAGTAGATACAATGGTCATGAAAGCGAGAGGCTGACAAGCCCAGCAGTTTGGGCCGTTGTAGGGTGAACGCATCCTTCCACTGCACCCCCAGTGGGACCCGCTACCCTAGACCTGGGCCTCTCAGAACAAAGGTCCACAGAGCCATTATGGTAAATTGCACCAAAGCATATGGCAGTTTTGGAGATAGCAACTTACTCACTGCTTCGGGGTACTGCAAGGTGCCTCTATCAGCGGGACGCTTTAAAAACACACGTTGCAAAAGCAAGGCACAATGCGTTAGATTGAGGGCTTTGTTTTGGCTTGAATGTGAATTTGCCAGCGTTGACTGATAGCATTGCAATACGTTTCTGACGTGACTTCAATATCAGGGATTATCTGGTGTCTGATTAAACATGCCTGCCAGGCATGTCTCGTGCACACCTACTCTTGTGAACACCACGTAAGACAGTTGCCACAAAAATCAGAAGAGATTATTGGACAATAAGTCAGGTTAAGAATCTGCCATGGGGATTTTTAGTGAAAGCCAGGAACCAATCACGGGCAACAAACAAAAATTCACCGAAGCCGCAACCTGTCCCTGACTTTTACTAAAATGCCCTGGAGGAGGGAGGAAACCAGAACTGCTGGGTTTGCAGCTGCTTCAGCGTGGGCCCACCACCAGTCAGCTGTTGAGTGCCCAGGCAGGGCGCCCAGGCAGCTGTTCAGTGACCCCGGGGCAGGCCGCCAATCAGCTGCGCCAGCCCCGCTCCAGAAGCCATGGACATCCCGGAATCCATGACCAAGTTGGACCCTTAACAACAAGCCACTGGTTACGCGTTTTGGCCTCCAAACTGATGAGCTTGAAGGACGTGGCTGCTTCTACTCCAGGAGCTCCGCTGCGCCGGGATGGGAAGAGAGGGCTAGCCACGGCTGGAGGGAGTGAGCAAGGGTCTCATGGCGTGCCTCATCTTTTCCAAAGTGGTGGGCAGACCAGCTCCCATGTGCCCTGGAGCTTACTGTCCAATACCTGCACCTTTCTGGATACCAGGACACCCTACTGCTAAGAATTCATTATGGGCACCCTAAAGCTAGGGCATCTGCAGCATATATGAATGCCTCTGTGTCAGTGCTTTGAAGGACACCCATCTCTGATGAAGGATTCACCCCCTTCCCCCCATCTGAGCCGGCAGCATCTCCTACCGCTTGTGTATATGCCCCGTAGGCTCCAAACTGGATGGTCATGGGGTTAAAGATCCCTAGCTGTCCTGCCATCTGATGCATCCGCCTTAAAGTCCTTTCCTTGTCTGTGTCAGCCAACTTCACCACCAGGCTGGAGGAGGCACCCTAGGAGAGAGCAAAACCACGGTCACATCACATCTGGACATGGACGCTGGCAGCGGGCAATGCTACGTAGGCCTTTGAGGGGACGATAAATAAGGGTAATTAACCTGGCACGTAACATTTCTGATGGCAACTGGCAGGTTTCTTTACTCTCCATCAGGTTGTTTTATTAACCCCTGATCGATCTCTCCTTCTCTCTAGATGCAACTTCTGCGTGAGTGATTGGGGTCAGGCAAAGCTAAGCTGGTGTAAATCAGCATTGCGCCACTGAAGTCAATAGAGCTATGCCAATTGTCGTCAGCTGTGAATCTGGCCCATATGTCCTGGCGCCCTGCATAGGCCCAGATTTTTTATAGGATGTCCCTGGAATGTCTTTCAGGATAGCTGGAATGTCCCTGATTTTCATTGCACCTATCAGAATTTGTGGGTTTTTTAATAACTACAAAATGTCTGGTCCTGTAGTGTTGTCCCAAGTCAAATGTGCTCTGCATTTCCAGCAGCCAACAGTCCAGCAGAATGTTTTGAGTGATGAACAGAGTTTGGAGTGAAGGGCGAGGCTGAATGATCATAGATACTATCCACTCTGCTGTTTTGCTCAGAGAGAATGTTACACTCATTCAGACTCTTGGTTACTAGAAAAAAAGCTTCCACTCTGAGACACATGAACATGTCGCAGATGAGTCAGAAGCTGGCACACGTTAAAAATAACTGGACTTTTGGGGTTTTGTACAAATAAATCTTAAAACCTGTTGCCACAAAAGTTTCTGATTCTGAAAATAGGGTCACCTTAGTTGAGGTCAGGCTTGGAAGACCACGGGGAGACTTCCTTTTATTTCTCTGCGGTACGAACCCATCACCTGATTTATGCGAGTGACTGATCTTGTATATTCTACAAGCGTCAGATTGCAGGCATCATCTGCCCTGCATGTGACGATGCTAATTCATGTCCAGCGTGAGTCCACTGACTTCAGTGCAGTCACGCCAGGGAAGAATTTGGCCCAGCTTTCCCATCGCAGTGTCTGATCAATGCAATGTTTAATTGTAGTCGTCTTTTATCATCATTGCTCTTTCCTGGCCTCTGCTTCCTTCCTTTCCCATTCAGAATGTTGACCTTCATTGTTAATTAAATGGCAACTTTCTCTAACTTTCTCTGATTGAATTAACCCCAGCACCTGCCTGGAGAGCTCAGCGTTGATCAAAATGAAGGATGGACCTGGTGTTATTTTTACAACAGACAGTTTGATCCCTCAGATTTTGATCTAACTAAATGGAGGATCAAATTAGTCGGTGATTGGATTAATCAGCGAGCGCCATGCTGTGGGTGGAGGGAGAGGAAGAGAGCCTGGCCAAAGTGAGCGCCTGTTTCTATACCCCTTTTAGTGCCTCCTGAGACTGCAATTTTACACTAGTTTCCTGCCAAGGACACTCAGGCTTTGTCTACCCATGCGCTTATGTCGGCAAAACTTCTGTCACTCAGGGATGTGCAAACCAGCCCCCGAGCGAAGGATTGCTGCATAAAGCCCTAGTATTAGGGGTGACCAGATGTCCTGATTTTATAGGGACAGTCCTGCTATTTGGGGCTTTTCTTACCTCAGTACCTATTGTCCTCCCACCCCGTGTTCTGACTTTTCACACTTGCGATCTGGTCACCCTAGCTCGCGTGGGCAGCGCTATGCCGGATAGCTACTGCCATTCATTTAGGTGGTTTTATTCTGTTAGCAGGAAAGCTCTCTCCCATCGTTACGCAAACACTCTTACAGCTGCTCTGCTGTCAGTTTTAAGTATAGACTCGCCCTGAGATGCAGACGTGTGCGTGTTTGAGTGTGAGAGACAGAGAGGAGAGCTTCCTGGTTTCTCGGTGGCTTATTTCTTTCCCCAGAGCCCTCGTGAAATATAAAGGAACTTCACATTACAAGTGGTGCCCAACGTCAGCTGTGACAATGCATGGAACGGGCAGACTGCACTCTCGGGAACATCCCAGCTCAGCTGCAAATCTTTTCAGGCTTCAGTGGCGTGATGGAGCCGCCGCACCCCTGGCCTTTCCCCCTCTCAAAACGTGGTTTCAAATCCTGCCTGAGACCAGAGGTGAGGTCTGCTGGTCACGGGCTAGTGCCTAGCAGATTTGGTCCCACTTCACAACATCACCCCGCTCCCGGTCAGAATGGCAGGGATCGCTCCGGCCCGGGACTGAGGGCCATGGGCAGGGATGGGTGGGATGCCCAGGTTGAGAGCAGCAGGGGGCACTGCAGATTAAGACACGGATGGGCTGGCAAAGCTGTGTGCATGTGGAGGGATGTGGGGGGAGTAGACTAGCAAGAGGTGCTGGAGTTCAGGATTGAGGGGTAAGAACAAAGTGGTCTGGGGGAAACCCCCATGGCACCTGCCTATATTGTAACTGCTACTGGGAGCAACGCTGCACTGGCAAAAAGGGATTGGACTAGCTGGGGCCACGCATGCCTTTTCCATCTCTACCAGAGGTGCCAAATCAGATATTTCATGGGGAGGGCTAAATTCCTGTCCCCCCCAGCCAGGAACCCACTTTTGGTCCCTGCTTCCCCCCGCCCAAGCCCCAAGTCTCCCTCAACCAGTCTCCCTCTCTCTTACCCACCCAGAGCGTGAGCCAGTGCTGCCCGGAGTCGAGTTTTCAGCCTCCCCCATCCCACGCTCTGCTGGACAGGAATAAACTCCCTGCATGCCAGGTCGCAAGGCCGCCTGGGCCAGCCGCCCCTGGCTGCCACTATGGACAGTGGGGCAACCAGGTCACATTCCCATGGCGTTGCCACCAAGCAGTGAGAGCACGGTTCTGGCCGCTCCAGCAGCAGCCGCACGGATTGTACACGGGGCCTGGGACCATCGCTTAAAAGTGGTGCAAGCCCCGTCAATCCAGGGAGGCTGTAAAGGAGAGCGCGGGGGCCAAGGAATCTGTGCTCACAGAGGAGCCAGTTCTCTGCTGGCCTTATCCGCTGCAGCTCCCAGTGACTTCGCCTGTGCAGTGGAAGGGAACGCTCCGCCGCCCCACCCCAACACTTACCGGCATGGTCTGGCTGCCGTGAAGGCTGTTGATGGCTGCCTGGGCCTCCCCATGGCTCCCGTATTTTACAAAGGCACATCCTGGGGGAGAAAGGGCCACAAGTGATCAGCTTGGCAGCTCCAGAGAGAGGAGCATCGAGCTGCAGGAGAACGTGTGCCATGCATGTTGGCAGGGCACTAAGGAGCCCTGCACAGTTGCGCCCACCCAGGACATGTAGGAGAGGCATCGTCTAGCGGGTAGAACATGGCCTTGGGAGTCGAGGGTAATCACCCCAGCTTTACGTGGATGTGCTGGGTCTCCTTGGCACGTCCCTTCCCCTCTCCGTGCCTGCTAGGCCATCCATACAGAGGGGATGCTGCGAGACACCCGTGTGTGTCCAGTGCTTTGAGATCCTCAGCCAGAAAGTGCTGCATAAGTGCCAAGTAAAGGTACTGTTTACCAGCCTCGGACTAGGGGGACAGGCTGAGCTGGAGAGAGCCTTTCCGTGAGCTCCCAAAAGCTGGGCGGGTTGGGCAGGGAAGCTGGGTCCTTAGCTGCTGAAGATGGAGGTGACATAGGACTGGTGGGACGGGAGGTAGCTCCCGGGGGCCCACTTGGGGGGAAGGAGTGGGCCTCAATGCACTGACAGCATGTGGAGGTGAGGGCTGAGCAAAGGGCTATGATCCGGGCTGGAGCCAACAGGAGAACACTAGGGGGAGAGGCGGAGGGCAGCGAGAGGAAAGTTCCCAATGCGCTGCCTGGGCGCAGGCCGGAGCTGAGGGGTGGCTGCGGAGAGGGAGGAAGAGGCTGGAGTTGAGGGGGGAGCAGTGGCTGGCCAAGGGAGGCGGCTGCGTTTTGGTGCCAGCGTCTGAGCCAGGCCCAGGCCAGCTCTCTAGCAGAGAGAGTGCCATCCCCCAGGGGCGTCCCTTGGTGGGATGCAGTGCAGCTGCTTTGGCGTGGGGCTGAGAGGCTCCCTCCAGCAGGCCCCGGCCCTGAGCTACAGGGGTTCCTCTGACAAACCCATCTGACTGCTCCCCGTGGGCACGGAGCCTCGCACCAGGCATAGGGCGGGCACTGCCATGCAACGGCCCCACTCTGCCCCATCAGCCGGAGAGCCCTGCTAGTGTCATCCAGGCCCTGGTACCCGTGGCCCCCACCCCCCGGCCACTGTCGCTCCATACACAGGTGCCTGCTAGGAGCTCCTGGGACCCACAGGCCTCTCAGCTCGGCCCCACTGCCCTGGACGGTTGCCTGAGGACCCTGCCCAGGCTGCAGGCTTGTGGAGCAGAACTTAAGAGGCCAGTGGCCAGTGTTGTGTCTCCTTACGATGTCTCAGCTCACCAGCCGCTGTCCGGGCAGTGACCCTCAGGGCCCCCGGAGTGTCCCTGGCACAGTTGTGTCCCATCCCGTAACGAACGTGTCACTTGTGGTACAAACGCTTGTGCCTGGGCGAGCGCTGCACAAAGGCTAACGGAAAGGCGCCCGCACAAAGCCAAGGCACGCGGCCACTGGAGCGGCCGTTGGGGGCTGCGTTTGCCCAGCTCGCAGGTGGGTCTCGTCCAGCTCCCACCTTTGCTGGCTCCATCGGGCCCTCTGAGGATGGTGCATTCTTCGATCTGGCCGAAGGGTTCAAAGAGCCGCCTGACGTCATCTTCGCTCTGCTGCTTCCCCAGCATCCCCACAAAGAGCTTCCTGTCTTCTAAAACCAAACCACACGAAATTAGCTGACCCGGCAGCATGCACATGGCAGCAGTGAGCCGGGAGGGGGGGACGGGTGGCGCCCCAGAAGCGGAGCAGCCCTCACGCATTACAAACACGCCGGCTGGATGAGTATGCGGCACTGAATCAATAGCCAAAGCCTGGAGCAACGCGGAGCGGCTACAGCCAGGGATTCCTCAGAAACGCTCTCCAGTCTAACTCTGAGCAGACGGGGTCGCGCAGCTGGCGTCCTCTCCGCCCCTCGGGACACCGTGGCCCATCCATTATCCCACACGCGTGAAGCAGGTGTGCCGACCCTGCGCACTCAGCACTCATGAGTCAGCCCCACAAAATCATCAGATTGGCTTAAAAAGAATGAGATTTCCACAGACAACCAGCTGGGGGTTCTTCTAGTTACTGCTGGTTTCTGAACCTTAGGGGTGACGGGGGTTGTGTTTTCTAGCTTTTCTCCATAGCCAGGAGGGCTAGAAATGTGCTTTTTTTAAAAAAAAATGAAAGCCAAGATTCCCATATGATTCCCTGACTCCAGGATCTGGGGTTTCAAGAAAAACACCAAATATCACAACTAAGTCACGAGAGTCGGCAACTCTGTTTTTGGCTGTTTGTCTGCCAGGACTGTAGGCCAGTGGTTTTCAATCACTGGTCCACGAACCTATGAGGGTCCAAAGCTACGTCTATGATTTCCAAAGGGCTCTGCACCTCCATTCAACATTTCTTTAGGGGCCCACAAATGAAAAAAGGTTGAAAATCACTGTTGTAGGCAACCTAGGGAAGCTGGGGTTAAAATTTTGAAGCAGGTCAGAGGGAAAGGGAATGGCAAAAGAAAGAGGAACCCATTCCTTGCATTGGTCAGTTTTGTGTAGTTCTAAACCATCGCTGGGCGACTCTGGTTATTTCAGGAGCCTTCCCGTAATAAAGACAGGACGCGTAACTTTGGCAAAGAGCTGGTGCCTTTGAGTTTGGCTCTGGTACGACCCTGTTTGGCTCAGTCCCTGAAACTCTGCCTCTAGCAGGGATGATTGCATCTTGCCAACTGTCCACTGCTCTTCATGGGACTGGGGCTGAGCGCTGCCCCGGGATGGGCATGTCCGTGATTTTAAAACTTGGGTTTGTTCTGAATCAGAACAAAATGTCAAATTTCAAAACTTCCCCCAAATGACATTTAAAAAATTGTTTTGGGTCCATCCGAGTTTCCTAGGTAGAGAAAAATGCCCAATTTTGTTGCTATTTCAACATTTTAACATTTAAAAGATTATAACAGAAAATTAATTTAAAAAATCAAAACTGTCATTTTGAAAACAAGTGAAAACATTCTGTTCAGAAAACATCAAACCAATTCTCTTTGGACATTATCAAGAAGCTCTGCTTTGATTCTTTTTCTAAATTAAATTGCATCAATATTGACAAATTCTCCTGGAAAGTTTCAGTTGTGATCAAATGGCATTTTCTGATGGACCAATATTCAGTTGGAAAATTTTCCCTCGTCTCTACTGGGGTGAATGATTCCTAATCCCCTGTGATCACCTTACGTCCCGAGGCAGGAGATATCGCTGGCATGATCAACTCATGGATAACTGCGAATAATCTCTTACAAAGTGAGATGCAAATAAAAGAGACCACCCTTTCCTAGTGTGAATGTCATTGTGAAGGGAGATATTTCTGGCACTGTAATTGCAATAACACTGGTGGGTCCAGATAGTGCTGGAGATGAACAGGAACGGTTGGTACAGAGGGTGTCTCCCAACTAAGGTGAGATTCCTATTCTCCCCTTGATAGCCCAGACCACTTAGAAAGTCTTGTTCTAGGATATGCTCTCTCGGATGGAAGCCCAGTCAAAGCTGGCTCCCAGCTATAGCCGACTTTTCTTTTCATTGCCCTTTTATGACTGTCAAAATGTGCAGTGTCCAGGGAGGGCATTATAAAGAGAGCGGTTTTTAGGGAAAACAAAGGATGCAAGAACAGCATAGTCTGTGGGATACGGTGCCTCTCACAACCTAGTTTCTGGTTCAAATGAAGCCCACACCATTACTGCTCTGTGGCCTCTAGAGGTGGGCAAAACATTTCAGAGGAAAGTTTGATTGGACCAAAGTAAATTGCGGTGTGGGAATGCATCCATTTAATCAACATTTGCAATGAAAAGTTATCGGCACACTTTGTTCCAACGTTATCGTTTAGATTTTTACGTATAATTGCCCCGTAACAAAGGCCGAAAGCCTAATGTCCAAAGGAAGCGTGCCAGTGAGGTGATTTTGGTATTTCTGAAACAGAATTTTGCAGAAATTTTGTTTCCCAGGAAATTTGGAAATTTCAACTTTTCGTTCCAAACTTCGTTTCCAAAGGGAAATGTTGCAATACCCTGCAGAAGGGAGAATCCACATTTCAACCCACTCTAGTGCCCTCCCAGTCCCTTTGCTGCAAAGCAGGTACCCCCCTAACGCTAACAGAGCTGCATCTCTGCCGGCAGGCTCGGTGGAGAGGCCGAGATGCGCATGGCCCATGGAAGGTAAACTCCCTCTCCCCCGCCCTTCCTCTGTAGGGGACAGGGGGCACTAACAAGGACAGCGTGTGGGGTTTTGTGGGGACTGCATCAACTTTGCTGGGGAAAAAGCGGAGTCTCCAAGCTAACAATCCCTGAACTCCAAGAAAAGGAGCCCATGGAGGGTTTCGTGATCACCTCTGGAGACCTGAGGTTTGTTCTTTGTTCCTCAGGCCACATCCTCGTTATCACAAAATAGCCCCCTGGCTGGAGCAGCAGAAGTGGCTGGAGGCTGGGAGTGACGGGCACCAGCAGAGCTGGGCGGATGTGAACTCAAGGCTGGGGTAGCAAGACACTGCAGGGCAGAACTGAGAGGCATTGGCAGAGCTTTGGGGGTGAGAGCCCCGGGGCTGGACCAGCAGCTGGGGGCTGTGGATAAGGACTGAGAGGCGCCGGCAGAGCTGCATGGATGCCCAAGACTGGCCCAGGAAAGGAAGCAGCAGGCCAGAGATGCACTGACAGGGCTGCAGGTGGGAGCCCAGGATGGGGCCAGCAGGCGCAGTGCATCCGGCAGAAGAGCACGGGGAAATCTTGCCTGGGGCCCATTTTTCTGCAGTGCCTTATCCCTTCACAGCCCACACTCATTCACACAAACCAAAGACAGAGCACGCAGGGCGAGGCGGAACGTGGCCAGGGGTCAGCGGCGGGTGAGCCGGGGAAACAAAGAGAGACAGAGCGACTATTAAACAACAGTCATTGCCTTTCTATGATTGACTATCAGAATAACCCACCGTCTCCGGCCAGACCCAAGGGACATAAATAACTTAACCACGCTAGAAGTGATGGTAAATAATGAGAATTTCACGATTATTACCAGCATCTGTCTTCCGCAGCCCGTGTGCCTGTGCGGAGGCTAATGGCATTTGACAAAGAAGGTGTCCTGTCAAAGCCGGCTCGGAGAAAATAAATAAATAATGACAGGGAAACGATTCATACTTTGTCAGTTATGCCACCAGAAAAATTAGTTAAGGGAATAGGGTTCATATATTGTCTAGTTAAACATAAACCATCTCGCTAAAAGCCAAGCTTCGATTGAGCTGTAGGATTCAATCTGGTTTAAATTTTCCTGACAGCTCCATGCCCCAGCTTCGCTCTCCATCCGTCCTCAGATCTCTGGTTGCCTGCAACTGGGACCGCTGTCCTTTCGACACAAGAAAGTTATTCCGGACTAAGGCAGGGGGTGTATTTACAGAGGAATCGTTTGCTTTGGAATAACACCACGTGACTGTTTTATGTTGGACTAGACGGTCGATATAATGGAAGGTAAGAAACATTTTTAAAAAATCTGAACAAAGAGTCCTTTCAAAACTGTCACTACAGGATTTTTCAGCAGCCCACCCGTCTCCCCGGATTTCTTCCCTAACACAACGTCAGTGAAACTGACCCGATTTCACAAGGCGTTTCAGTTCCCACAGAACTGACCTAATCCGTGCCATGGACGTGTCTCTGCCCAACCCATGGGTCCATCCATATGCCACCGCCTCAAACAGGAGAAAAGGAACCCTCGTCATCCCCTCAATCTCTGAGACGGGTGGGCCCATCCGAGACGTGTAAGTCTGACCACACAGAGACAGTTCCCCACACCAAAGGCACATCACTCTCTATGCCTGGACAGCCCTATCTGGAGATGTGTGCACGTGCCCATTTAATGCCCTGACACAGACATGTGGCTACACCTGGACGTGTGTGAGGACAACCCTATAACATGCTCCACGGAAACCCAGTGGTGTGCTCAGACCACATGGCTCCACCCACTGATGTGTGGCTGTACCCCTCCAACACCCCCTCAGCAAGGGGGGGGGTACACCAGATAATGGCTCTTCCTGGGAGGAAGGGTCCTCAGCGAAGTGTAAGCCCAGCTATCGGCTGTTCCTCGGAGATGGGCGAGCACAGCCACCACAGGGTGCCCCTTATGAAAGCCCCAGCCCACTGATACTCGGGCACGTGGAGATCAGCCTGCCCCGAGATGGGCAGGACCCCGATCGAGGCCTCTGCACTTTACGTATTGTGAACAGGGCTGGTCAAACGTTTGCCATGCAAACCCGGGTCCAGCCAAAAATGAGGTTTTCGACAAAAGGAGCTTGTCCATGGAAAGCGCCTGCCTTCCACAGGGAGCTTTGATTTGTCCGTGCAAAACCCCCAAATATTTCCATTTGGAAATGCTGCAGCTGTGCCCCACATGGGCTTTGCTGTTCAGCTGCCTTGTGCCCCCTGGCTGGACTACATCTCCCAGGGGGCACCATGGTGTCCCTCCTGGAGCCTGGCTGGCCCTAGCTCTTCCTGCAGGACCTCCTCCATCACAGTCCCTAGGCCCCTTGGGCACAAACAGACGCACGCCTTCCTGTTGATCTTCTGCTGCAGCCAACTGTTGGCACTACTCAGCATTTCCCTGACTATTCAGGCAGGGGTTTAGCACCTCATCCTAGGGTGATTCAGCAGAGAAGCCCTTTGTTCCTAGAAAGGATCTTTGCGTCTGCCACCAATGAGCCATGTGTAATTATGCATGGTGGATATAGGGGGAATCAGCTCTCATGCTTCAGGGCAGAAGCTGGTCTCCCCAGAGGTCAGGAAGGAATTTGCTCTCCATGTGCAGAGTCACAATTGGCTAGTGGGGTGTTTTTAATGTTGCCTTCTTCTGATGCAGCAGGTTTTGGAGACAGGATGAACAGACAATGTGCCAGACAAAACTGCATTCGATGGCCAAATGCTCTGAGCCACTATGGCCAGATGTGGGACAGCAGCCTAGATGGTCCTTGTGGCAGAAAAGAGACAGGACTCGATTGTAATGAATACAATACCGAGGCTGCTGTGCTGAGCACAGACAAACCACGTGGTTCTCCTGAGCTCCCCGCCTGACTCTCACAGCTTCTTCTGCCTAGTCTATTTAAACCCTGGCCTGGACTCAGTAGTCATGGCCAGGACTGCATGACAACTTCTGGGATTTGGGAGTCCACTGGTCAGATCTGATCCGATTCATGGCGTGGCAAGGCTGAGGTCTTTGCTAGCTGGCTGTCATCGCGGCATATTCAGGAAAGATCCAGGGCCCTTTAATTCAAGGCACCGCCAAGGACGTATGGAGACAGCAAGAGGATGGAGGAGGTGGGGGGAGCTGAATATTTTGGTTCAGGGAGGAGCGATCTCCTACCTACCTGGGGTTTCTCCTCCACCGAGCAATGTGTCGCGGCCAGGCGAAGGTGGCTTGCTCGCACTCTCCCTCCTATTGATTTTTATTCCCTCACCGATTACATTCTGTAAGTGGGTAATTTATTTCCCGGGTCCCTCTGGGATATGCTAGAGGTGTTGCTCGTACCCACAGAGTTGTGTTTAATCACGACACCGCACTTTGAATACACAGTTACTTACTCCCACTATAGAGATTTCACACACGCAGCCAGGGAGAAAAGACCGGCGCTCTTGAAAGGGACGGGAGCCTACGAGGAACACAGCTGATCCCGGGGGCTTCGGACCCTGTCCAGATCCCACCGAGATCAATGGCTTTGAGCTGGGGTGGTGGGCGTGGGCACAGGTGGCAGAGGCTAGGCTAATGCTACTTCCTTATCTCCTGTCCCCCTCAGCAACCTCTCAGTGAGGGGGGCCTGATCTCCTTCTAATGTCTGAGGAACACCGAGCACAATGGGGCTGTGGCCAGGTGGGGTTCTCTGGGCACTACCACAATACCCAGGACAATACTAGTGCAGATGGGGAAACTGAGGCACAGGGAGCCAGCAGTCTATACAGCAGGCTAGTAATGGAGATAGGGATAGCACTGTGGTTTCCTCATTCCCAGTGTCTGGTTCTGACAGTCAAACCACAGCCCAGAGTAACCCGCAGAGGAATCCTGATTCCCAGGGCTGGGTTCTCTTCTCCCTTACCCAGCCCGACACTGGGACAGCTCCCCCGACTTCAGTACAACAACTCCTGTGTAAACTGAAGATCAGATCCACAGGTTCCTGCTTTTGCAGCTAGGCCATCCTTCCCACCTCCAGAATGAGGGCTGTACTCTAACCACTAGACAACACTGCCTGGACCAGCACGTGCCCATTGCTTGTGGCTGACACGATTTTCATTGCCTGGCGTAGCAGCGGAGTCGTCCTGCCGGCGCGTGAATAGGAAATACCTTGCCTTAAATCCGCTGGAGGCTTTTATTTTTAAACACCACAAGCTGCATGTGCCAGTACATTTAAATTCTTAATGCTGCAGGTCTCTGCCCGGATTTGAAATGAATCCAGAGGGCTGGAGAAGTGCTGCCCATTTGGTCAGCTGCCTTTTCTTGTGTCACTTAGGATGCTGGCGCTAAATAATGATGGCTTGGAATAGGAGACATGAGCTCCACTTTCCCCACATGATGATCTGTTTCCGAGCCCTTTCCCTTTTGTTCTTTGGCAGCACAGACACGAGGCGATGTTGTACGACAACAGCGTCACCAGCCCATCATTCCTTAGGTCAGCAAAGTGGCGGGGAAAAGACCGCAGAGCCTCCTTCTCCAAAAACACAGCTCCAGCCACTTGCACAGAAAGAGAATCCCCCTTTGCCATTCACAGTACGGGGCCTATGATACTGTAGAGCAGATAACACTACACTCATAGAAAACAAAATGAAGAAGCCATTCTCCCCTTAAATAAGTTTTGATTGGACTTTTCCAAGCACCTTTAAACACGAGCTAAGAGGCACCTAGCTGTGATTCTAGGGGACTGCTCAGAGAGGGAACCCGCACCAGAGCCTGGATCCAGACAGCACCGGAGCCATCCCAAATGGGGCAGAGTGGGGCCAGAGGTACTGCTAAAAAAGTGTTTTTGGGGGGGGGGGGGGCGCCGTGTGCCTGCTACCAGGAGCTCTCACGGGGACAGCAAACCCTCCCCTCTTCTAGGGCCCAGGCCTTCAGAGATGCAGTCTAGCAGAGAAATGATTTCTGGATTTGCAGCTTTAATTCTGAGAAGAGGGTGTTTTAGCCATTGTGGGGGCAGGGGGAGCATATAAGCATACCGAGCTGAACCTGACAGCACGGGGCCAGTGCAGGAGAAAAAAAATGCTCTGGTCAGTGAGAGGCAGCACAGGCTGGTGGTGGCTAGCGTACTGGCGTAGCGGCTCTGTCCCCTGACCTGCTCTGTGATCTTGGACAAGTCATTTCCTCTCGCCGTTCCCTTCCCACCCATGTCAGTCTTGGGCGCTCTTTGTGGCAGGGACCGTCTCTGACTCGGTGGCTCTGCACCCAGCACAATAGCACTGCTTTCAACGGGGCACGCCAGGCGCTGCAAGGCTAAGTTTCGGGGTGATGTGTTGATGTTGTCCAAGGAAGGACCTGCCTTTACCACGTGTCTATACAGCGCCTTGCACGAGGGGGCGTGCTCTTGGTTGGGGCTGCTGGGATGCTATTTGCAATACAAAAAAGGGGAGGGTGTCAGGAAAGATCTGACAGTTCAAATTTCTGCCTCTTTCGAGGCAGCTGGCAAACGTGAATTTCGTCAATCCCCAGTTTAAAATGTCACATTTCTAGGGTCGGAGGTTTTGCTCATTTCACTGGTCAGGAACGCTGCCCAGGCTGACTTTGAAATCAGCTGGTTTCCCCCAAACCGACAAGAAACACAACACTTGAAATGTTGTGCTTTCCAGCTGCAGTTGTGGATGGTGCGCAAGGTTCTACAGGCCGGCAAACATCAGCGATGACAAGGATCTTCAGCGGTCACATTGCGTTTCTTTTAATAACCAAATGCAAGCGAAGCTATTTTAACTACAGTGGACCAGCTCATGGGCCCCAGGCTGGTTGCAGGGGGATTTACACTGGGGACACTGGACTCGGTGTGGGAAACTCCAATTTAGAAAAATACGTTAATATAGAACTATTGTAACCTCAACCCCAGCCAAGGCGCTGCTTGCACATTGTATGAACACGGTGTGTAAACGGTGAATGATCTTCAGACCCCAACCCCACGTGCAGCTTCCCCTACTACTGCTGTCGTAGTGTCCCACCAACAGCTCTGCCATTTCCCCTCAATCTTGAATTAACCCTCCCTCCATTCCAGCCCCCGATCCCCATATTGCAATGTCAATGCTCTGCAGTCTTGACTAGCCTCCGTCTGATTGTTATTAGTGCTGCAATAACACCTGCGGGCCAGAGACAGGGATCAGGCCTCACTGCGCTAGATGCTGTACACGCAAAGAACAAAAACCCAGCCCTGTTCTGAAGAGCTTCCAATCAAAGCTGCCCAGCTGAAAACTCCATTTTGCAACTTTTGAAATTTGTTTTTGTTCCACATTGGAATGAAAACTAAACCTTACTCATGAATTTTGTCAGGATGGAACAATGTTAAACAGCCATTCCTCGCTCAGAGAAGTCAGGTTTTTTATTCGCTCTCTCTCGTCAGAAGTGACCAGGGAGCTCCAGATCTCAGAAACCTGTCCCGCCAAAATTTCCCTGAAATCCATACATCTGCAGGAAATGGTTCGGTTTCAATGAAACAGAACATTTCAGTGAAAATACAACAGATAGAGGGGGGAGCCCATGGTGACCAGGAGGAGTCTATAACAATGTATCTGCTTTCAGCTGTATGTTTGTACAGCATAGCCAGCATCCGCCTGCCTGGAAGCGAAGAAAGCTTAAATAAAAACCAAAGAGGCAGCATCTGTTCCCACAGCCTGTTGCTCAGTGCATTCCCTACCCTGCTTTTGGGTTTCTCTCACTGATAAATCCCACGCTGAGTTCAGACTTTGCCCCCATATCCCTTTTTTCACCCCTCTATCCAACAGTAGCAGATGTCATGGCTTTGCAGGTCGACATCCCACTGAAAGAGGAATCAGTGACACCGCGTCTGGGTAAATTCTTAGTGCAATTTATTTGCACCCCACACACATCCACCCCAGTCCTGGAACAGAGATGGTCACAAACAGGGTACAGACTCTCTCCTCTCTCAGGAACCTCAGCCCAAACACCAAAGCCAGGTTTCCAGGGAGCAACTCTCTCCCAAGAACGGACCCTGGTTAGCAATCAAAGCAAGATGTAACCGCCCCAGCTGCTTGCTACAGCTCCTCACAAATGCTGCCCACCACAAAATTAAGAACAATGCAGCATTTCTTCCAAGACTGACCCATTCGCAGATGCTAGGAAAAAGTACTAGTGCAATTATACGTAACAGCACCACGTAGTGACTCCTGCCATAGCCACCCCATTGGGAGCCAGCCTGCAACCCTGCTACATCAGACCGTATCAGAGGGTCCCTACCCTCTCAGTGGTCCCTCTGCCCCGCGCTTGGAGCGGGTCGGTCCACGAAGCGAGGGCTGTTCTCACCAGGGGCGGGGACAATGGGGCTCAGGGAGGTGGCAGCCACGGTGAATGGGTGAGGGCAGTGCGTGCGCTGGCTTTCCCTGGAAGCTGCCAGGGGGCAGGGGGCCTGGTCACTGGCTGGGGGTGTCGGCTGTAGGGTGAGGAACGGGTGGGCTTGTACCACAGCAGCTGTGGCAAAGGTGGGGGGGGTTGGGGTTTTTTCTTACTCTTTAAAGAGTGAAAAACACATAATCACCATTATACCTGCAGGGGCGGCAGGCATTCTCTGTCCATCTGGGGGGGACACGACGACACGGTGGAAATGTGCCCAGTAGTGTGGGATATTTGTTCATGTGAGCTATGGAAGGGATGCATACAGTGTGTGTGTAAGCATGGTGTATTGTCCATGATGCGCGTGTGTGTGAGAATACGTACCGTGTATTTGTTCATGATGTGTGTGCATGCATGCACAGAGGGGGGTTTGTATACGTGTCTGTCTGTCAATACAGTATATTGTTCAAGATGTGTTTGTGTGAATACATACAGTGCATTTATTGTGTGTGTGTGTGTGTGTGTAAGGGGTATATAAATGCCGTGTGTGGTGTATTGCCCAGGATGTGTGCGCGCGTGAATGCACACAGTGGATTTGCTCCTGGGATGTGTGTGCAGAAGGGGTATATAAACTCCGGCTGTCTGGAAGTATGGTATATTGCCCAGGATATACGCGTGTGGTGTCCAGGATGCTCAGGTCGCTCTCACATGTTCCTCATTAAGGGGGTACCTCTCCCCGTGGGTGGGATTTTGCTTTCATTCTTATAATAAATTACCCTCAGCACCGGTGTATGACGTGGATGGACTGATCCTGTTTGTTAGCTGGGCTACAGAATTCAGCCCTGGAGACCCAAAGTGTCTTCTATTTTTGTATCCCCTTCGGGCTCTTCATCCCACATTCCCCCCTCCAAATCACTTGCACCTTTGCAGCCAGAGAAAAGCGTTGGTGCGTGCATGTGTATGGTGGCACGGCCCGCCCACGTGTGTGGGGGGCTGGTTTGGGCTCTATAGCTGTTGATGTGTGGAATGCCCTCCTGGTGCGGTTTGTGTGCTGTGTACTCGAATGTGAGCGCGTGGGGGGGAACGCAGGGGAGGTAGCGCTGCCTGTGTGTGTGGATGCAGCCTGCACTGTGTGCGCCCTCTGGATGCGTGTATTT
Organism: Mesoclemmys tuberculata; assembly: GCA_007922155.1. Lineage (NCBI taxonomy): Eukaryota > Metazoa > Chordata > Testudines > Chelidae > Mesoclemmys > Mesoclemmys tuberculata. Next base: position 11,811,015 of record ML675621.1, read on the forward strand.
GCCATGCTGCAGGACAAGCATTTGGTGATCATTTATGAAATTAACAGCCAGCCCTGCTCCATCTTTTGAAAGCCACTGCTGCTCTGCTGGCTCTGTTCCTGGGCAGAAGGAGCTGGGCCTGGCCTCACAGGAAAGCTGTCATTCCCTGGCCCCCAGGTTTTGCAAGGCTGGCCGGTGTGCCAGATGGAGAAAGCCATCCAGGCCCCGCACTGCCATGCAGAGACGGGCTAAATGTTAATCACCAAGATGGAGAATGCAGCAGCCGCAGGGCATGTTCGGAAATTCACTGTAGGCCAACCCACATGCGCTATGCTGACTGATACCCGCTGGGGATCCCCCCCCCCCGCTGACATCCCATTTACACAGCTGTCCTGAGAGCAGGATTCAACCCCACGGGTGTGACTAGCTCTCTCACAGCAGTTGTAGACTGATGTCATTTCATCACAATCAATGGACTGACCTCCGCTTACAGGGGTAAGCGAGGGGGATGAGGACAGGGTATTTACAGCGCTGCATCAGGACTTACGGCTCTGAAGCCAGAGGAATGACAGGGGGGTAAAACTGATCTGGGAAGGGAAGTGGGATGACTCACTGAGCGTGAGACCAGGCGGCCCTAGAAAGTTTAAGGCCACATTAGGAAGCATGGATGGGAAACATTTACTGGGCCTGATTCTCCGCTGTGTTAATCTGTGCTGTCACTGATGCTGATTTATGTCTGCTGATGATCTAGCCTGTATGTTCCAAGGGGAAAGGACAGGGAAAAGAGGGACAAAGAGCGACAGGAATGAAAAGGGAGCAGCCCTGAGACAGAAACCAGCCGCCTGGCTGGAAAAGACAATTCAACAAATTGCAGCAAGATGGTTCTAGCAGCCCCTGGCTTCCAGACGTGGTATAGACAAGCTGGGTGGGTGGGAGAGGAAAACTCCCATGCAAATGCACTGTCCAGGGGCAGCCCACCTCCCCACGCAACCCACCCACATGCTAGACATAGGGAGAACTGATCAGCAAGCCTTATCACACCGGATCGGCGCTTGTGACCGAGGTGAAATCTCTGCTCATCTCCCTGATGCCTTCCACACCTGCCAGCCATGGATTTCTAGATCCCGCTGGGCAGGAGAAAAAACAGATTGCGTTTAGAAAACAGCCATTGGCTATCAGGCGTTATCAGAACCAATCAGTCCAGCGCCAAGACAAGGGAAGCGCGACCCCATCACAGAGACATGGTCATGAAGAGGAGCAGGAGGGGGAGATTAGCGCGCGACTCTCTGCAGCGTTGCTCCCCAGACTAACAGCCTGTTCGGGGATCACTGGGGACCGGGGCAGCTCTCATGGGGACCGCCGGTAGCAAAGTCACAGGGCTGCCCACTTCAGTGCTCGCCCGCCCCCAGCCAACTGAGGCCTGCCCCTTTGCCAGGAAGGGGCGTTGCCAAATCAGTAGGTGGCGCTTTTCCTTCCAGGAGTGCCTTCCATCAGGAGATCCTGGGGCAGGGAGTGTGCCCAAGGACGTGTTTGTGCAGCACTGACAGCCTCCAAGCACCACTGCACAATCACTACGGAAAGGAAGGAACAACAAAGCGCTGATCCAATACCCTGCCCGGGGCTGAGGTGCTCTATGGAGTGGGAGCTGTTGTCTGCCAGATAAGGGGCCACACTGAGGTCCTGACTCCTGGGGGCCAATGCCTTTTGCACAAGGCTCAGCCCCGGTGCACCGGCCCAGTTCCAGCCTGGTGAATCACATGCGGCCTCCTCTAAAGCCCCCACCCTGGCAGTGTCGATTGGAGAAATCATTTTCACTTGGATTTCTAAAAAACCCAACCCTGCTCCGTAGCACGGTGCGTGCAGCAGGGCGGTGGGCTGCCCCCCAGAGGTAGCTGCATTTCAACACTGGGGCGTGATGCCATTTCCCCAGTGCGGGACTTTCGGAAGCTTGCCCCGCACACCGCAACAGAATCAGGAACGCCGCCGTTAGCACAGCCCGATCTGCAGCCCCGCGTCACTATGGGAGAGACCCCAGGGCGATCGCTAGCTGCTCCCCGGGAGGGCTGTTCAAGGCTGGCTTGTCACACCGTGGTGCCCACTCGTGCTGAGCAAGGCTGGAGCATTGGCAGAGCCGGCGGGGGCCCTAGCTGAAGGAGAGGCAGCACGCCAGGGTCCTCAAGGGGTGAAGGCAGGGGAATGGGCTAAATCTACTCACCCATAGTTCACAGCCCCAGTGGAGACTAGGAGGGTCCTTGCCCCACGTCGGCAGCCCTGCGTCTCTCCCTGCGGGTGCTGCCGTGGGCCAGCCACAGAGAACCCGCCTCTTACTAACATGTGAATAGCTGGCAGGTCCTCAGTGCATCCAACTGGCCCAAGCGCCCCACCCTCCTGGCACCACGGTTCGGGTAAAGCCTGGACTGGACCCTGAAGGGCCTGGGTTTGCTCTGGCATCAGCACATGGGAGGGTGAGGGGGCAGTTCCATGTGTTGCCTTGCTGCATGTGACCCCCACCCGTCCGCATGGCAATGCCAAGCCACGGGGAGCTCTGTGCTCTTCCTAGGGGGTTTATTAGCCAGCAGTCACCTAGGAAGAGGAGCAGGAGGAGAGGGAGAGAGTAAGCTGTAGAGCGGCCGGCCGGCCCAGCCCTGGCTGGAAGCCAGAGCAGCAGAGATGGGCAGACCAGGCTGGACAAAGCGGGGGGCCCTGGCCTGCAAACAGGCTCCCCTCCTGCTCAACTCCCACAAACACATGGGGGGGAACCAGGGGCTTCTGTTCCGGAAGCATGGCCCTCCACCAGCTGAGTGGCCAGCCCTGGACTCAGCCGCACGCCCTGTCTCCACCACGGGACCATCTCTCCCCAGCACGGTGCCTCCCCGAACACCGCCTCCTGCCACAGCTTGAGCCAAAGGAGGAGCAAGGGGCTCGCTTACGGCTCCCTCAAACCCAGGTTAGAGGCTCTGCATGGCTGGTCGGGGGTTGGACTAAGACACGGATTGGAGCCTGCATTAACGGTGCAGCGAGGACATTCCCTAGGACGATTTCAGACACCCTTCTAGTGCTTAGAGTCATTTCTATAGACCCATTGAAGTCTCCAGGGCTTTTCTGTAAGGGTTGATTTCTATAGCGCTCAGATTTAATTAGCACTGGCGTCGTCAGGGATTTTCTCCTTTTAATTCTCTGCTGGCACAAAACCTCCAGTTGATAAAAATCAAAACAACCCCCGCCCTTGGGAATAAACATGGATATTCCCTGTCAAAATTCATTACAGAAAGAAGGCTCGCTCAGTTCCACGGCTCCCTGTAACCTCTTGCTACCACCGCCATGGGACACAGGAGCATGCAAATGATTCCAGGGGCACGGCAGGGTTACCTGCCCTGCTAGCTGTCTTACACAAAGGCTGTGGTCTGGCCCTGCCAGGCTGCTAGAGAAAATAAGGAGTGTAGAGACCCACCACCCCGCGGGTTTCTCCTAAGCGGAAATTGACTAGGCCGTGGATCAGGTCAGAGCTCCATCAACGTAGGAAATGTTGGATCAGGAGCTCAGCGCTTGGATAATGAAACAGAGGGAGAGAAAGAAAGAGCCCAAAACATTTTTCAGTTCTCACAGAAAACTGGAAGAGAGGAAAAAAAATGAAAATTTACCTCAAAATTGATTGTTTTCTGAACAGGCTATTTTTTTTCTCCCCCTGAAAACAGTTTCTCCTGAAACACTCGGAGCAGGTCCGCTTGGGAGTCCAGTGGCCTGCAGTCTCGCCCTCCATGACTGAGAACGGTAACTATCATCACACAAAGGGCAATTGACAACTCCAGGCCTTCAGCCACACCCAACACCAGGGAGACAGGCACAGCGCCCCCACCCTCCCCGCCAGCCCATCTCTATCAGAGGGACTTCTCAGGCCCATCACCGTCAGAACTGAATACCCCACAGCCTTTCATGCATTTCTCCTAGCAAAGCCCCAGGATCAAGGGCAGCCCTGTGATCTCCATAGCACAGATGGGAAACTGAGGCACAGAGCGACCTACAGACTCATGCAAGGTCACCCAAAGGGTCTCTAGCAGAGACTTGGCTTGAAGTGGGAAGGGTCCCCCAGTGGATGCTGGCACCCAAACCTCTAGACCAGCCTCTCTGCTAGGCCACGTCTTGTCCCTTACTCCCTCATGCTGGGTCCCAGGGACGGCACCACTCTGCAAGGAGTGGGAGCTCCACTTTGCTCCTGGAGGGAGTGGGCCAGGCCCCTGCTCAGGCTTGCCCACGTGGCCGGCAGCGAAGCTGTGGAGCAGACTGCCGCCTGGGGAGAATTGCGTTTGATGGAACGGGCTCCTCAATCTACGGGGAACCGGGCCAAAGCCAAGTTCTGATCGATTCCCGGGCCGTTCAGCTCTGCATTTGCTGGGCATCGCGCACGGTAATCACAGTGCCCTGATATTTTGGGAAGAGGAATCGGGTTGAATGCCAGAACAGCTGAAGGGACCAGCCAGCTGTCCCCCGGCTTTAAGATTCAAGACTTCTCCATACGTACGTGCCCTGAAACAGCACTGGCCTCTCACTAGCAGAGAGAGAGAGAACGAACTCTCGTCAAGAGAGCATTTCTCCACCTGCAAAACACGGGCTCTGGTCTTCAAGGTCTGCTTATTCCAGGCTGTGAGAAACAAGAGAGCACAGTGTGTGCGTCTCCTTTGGAACCCGAGCTCCGGCAGACTTCCAAGAGCTTTACAATCCTCCCAGCTATCATGCTGAAGGGTGCAATATGAGATTTACCCAGCGGCCGAGAGATTCCCACGCAAACTCTCATTAGGCGCGGGGTTCCCAACTTTTTCAGCTTGAGGGCCACAAATATTTTTACAACCCTGAAGAGCCACGAGTCTATTCATTCATTAAAAAGAAATGTATTGATGCATCCACCATTAAGGACGACAAATCACCACCTATTTAAAGGAAACATTTTGATGCTATTCATTTTTACATTCACTATTTTACACCCACAAATGACTCACGCTGTCACACTCACAGCCAAAGCCCTCGTGTAGATGAGGGCCTGTCACTACACCCTGAAGCACATGGCCTGGCAGCAAAGTCACGGTGGGTGGCCTATTAAGTGCAGCCCAAACCGGAAGGCCCTGATTTTTAGAGTCCTGCCTCTCCGCAAGCATGGTGGGTCCTGGCTGCTCCAGCAGTCCCTTCCCTCTCCCCCTCGCTGCAGCCAGCCAGAAGGAGATCAGTGAGGAGGCTGCCTCCTTGCTGCTCTCCTGGCCTCTTGGCTGTTCATGCATCCTGTAGCCCGGTGTGCTCCACCTGGGTCCCTAGGCAGTGGCTCCCTTCTGCAGCCCAGGGGACAGGAGATCAGTGCGCCCCTCCCTCCGCCTCCAGCAGGAACCCCAGCCCTAGGGACCCAGGCAGAGCGCTTTGCCGTACTCCCTGCAATAGCCAGGGGGAGGGGAGCACTGGTCTCCCATCCCCTTGGCTGTACCAAGGAGCCTGCAGTTAGCAGGAGGGGAGCCGCGGGCTACTTGGAAAGACCCCACAGACCACTTTTGGCCCCGGGCCACAGGTTGGGACCCACTGGGCTAGGGGGATTGTACGCGCCATCTCTAGGAGAGTGCTCTTCTATGGAGTACTCAGTGGCTGACCGCAGGTGGGAGCAATAGTGGTGCCCAACTTCACAGGGAGGCTGCACGGCTTACTTCATTCGCTCGGTGCTTTGAGATCTTCTAGGGTCTGCCATGGTCCGAGAGGATCCTCATTACAGCCTCCCAGCCCACAAAGGCCAGGACACGAGGTCACCACGCCAGCATTCAGAGCCATCGCCTGCAGCTGCTGCGTGACATGCCATGTGGATGGTGAAGGGGGGGGGGCATGGCTTTGGACTATCACAAATTGGCGGGAGCATGGCAGCAGAGGGGCATGGGGCTGGCCCACTTAGCGCCTGTCTACACTGGCTCTAACAGGGCTTGAGACTCTCCCATTCGTGGAAAGAATAGTCCCAAACGCCAGGAGGTTGCTGGTCAGAGGCCTGGAGCACCCCCAGTGGCCAAACACAGAACTGCAGCCCCCTACCTCAGTTTCCCCTTCAGAACTCCACCCAGCCCCAAAAGGTAAAAGACAAAATTCCTCTGCTGGGGTGCTGCTTTAATAACACCAAATAAACTTGAAATGAAGTCTTCGGCCCAGACCCAAAATAAGGGCTCCCTGTAATCTCTGCCCTTGCGTTCAGGGGTGTGGCAGAGGGGGAATTTTCTGTACCAGTTGTGAGGCTTGTGTGTGCCTCAGTTTCCCCTTTGCATGGCTCCCTTGGGGTGGGGCAGGGCTAGAGAGATAGGTGGGTGAGCATCAGGCTGTCTGAGCCTGAACGGGTCATCAAGGAAGCGCTGGCCAAGGCCAACCCCACAAGAACAGAAGAGCCGAGACGCCAGGCTGTGCCGCTAGCAGGAGACAGTTCCCCAGCCAGGCAGGGTGAAGCTCAGCACAGCCCCCAGCTGGAGAGCGAAGGGTCTGGAGGTGTAAGCGGGGGTACAAGGGTCGGGGGGTCTCCCTTGCAAACAGGCTAGGGAGGCCAGACTGCGAGGGAACCCCTGGCTGGGCTCTAGGCTCGCCCACATGGAGCTCTTCACCACCACCTTCCTGGGGGCTAGCCACAGGCCAGCAGCTGCCATACCTGCCTGCAAAGGCTGCCGCAGCTGCTGGGACACACCCAGAGGGGAGCCAGGCAGCCCCCAGCAGGCGTCTGGAGCCAGTGCAGCAAGTCACAGGGAGAGACAAGGATTGCAGGGGCCAAAAGCTGGGCCCCAGAGCAGCCCCATGGGCTCTTGCCGTCCAGCCCCCTAACGGGGCCCTTCCAGGAGCCTGGCGACAGGCTGGGACCAACAGCAGAGGCTGGGACTCCACAGCCCAGAGCTTGGGCAACTCACCGGTCACAGGCTCTCAGCAGCTTCCTACCAGAGCCCTGACAGCACCCACGCTCGCCAGGAGGAGCAACCCACCCTCCACCACCCTTCTCCTGGTGTCTGCGGAGCCGCATTTATACAGCCAGCTCCCCAGCCCTGATCCTGCCCCACCCCTTCTACCAGGGGGCTGGTGCAGCCCCTTAAAGGAACAGTTCCCCAAGCCTTGCCTATTCTCCTGGGATCGTCTTCCTCTCCCCAGCCCTGCCTCTGCCCCTCCCTAGGTCTCAGGCCGCTCTGAAAGCCTGAGGACTTAAAGGGACACACCGTGGAGCGGGTGTTGACTGACCACTAGTCTTCGCTGCCCTTAAGGAGCTGTCTCCCTGTTCTAACATGGTGTGAACAGGCCAGGTCCTCATGCCGGGGCTTTCATGGCTCCACTGACAGATGGCGTCATTCGGCGAGGCAGCTGCCGCGCGCGGTGCCCCACGGTGCAGGGCTGGCGCCCCGGGATGCCGGCGGGGAGTCCCCGACATCGCTGTGTGGGGCTGGCTTGGGAACTCGCAGACTTTCCGGCCTAGTCCTGGATTCGTTCCAGTAGGGTGGCCCCTGGGTGGGCTGTGCGGGATTTGGGGTGTGTATGGGGCAGTGCTCTCATCTCCTGCCCCTCCCTTTCCCAATGCCCATCTGTACCTCCAGGCCTGGCACAGGGGCACTGAGCTGGCTGGGCAGGGGTACCAGCCTGATGAGTGGACGCAGGCCCTGGCAGGGCAGCTCCCCAGGGCGGCTGCCTGGATTTCTCCCCATGCCCTACGCCCCAGATGACGGCTGCAGGGGGTAGGGTGCTGGGGCACCCATGTGATTTGCAGACAGCCCCTCTCCTCCCCCACCTGGGTCCCCCCCAGCATCCAACCCCTCCCACCCGTGCCTGGGTCTCCCATCTCGTGACTCCCAGCCTCCCCTCACCAACCCCCAGTGCACCAGGGTCCGTAAACTGTGCAAGCCGAGACCGGCTCCTGCCACGGTTCCTACAGGCGGGCACCACAGGCCACCGACAACACATCGCAACTGTAGGGCACCGGCAGCTTTTGGCTGCTGATCTCTAGCCCGGACCATGCACCTCAGAGAGTGCAGCTCCGCCCTGCTCGGTGACAAGGTGGAAGCTGTACGCTGAGGGTCCTGGGGCGTAAAGTGGGGGTCAGTTTAAAACAACCTCCCGGCCAAGCAAAACAAACCCAAAGTTGCTCTGAGCGTCCTGTGCCCGACCCAGTCCTGAGGCCAGCCGCATCCCCATGGCCCTAGGGGCAGGCGTCTCTTACAAAGGGCCTAGCAAAGGGACAGCAAACCCAGGGCAGATGTGTGGATGTCAGGGGATTTCCTTTGCATGCTTTGACAGGTGAGGTGGACAAGTTATGCATTAACAGTGAGGAAGCTTTAGCTTTTTAAATCTCAAATTTGCTGACCCCCCCTCCCAATTTCCCACAACTGTGAACATTTAAATCAATACAAATCTTTACAATTGCTTAAAAACAAAGATCAATGTATGTTGAAATTAGAACAAAAGCAAAACTGAATTCTGCCAGCCCTAATTAGACAGGACACACAGCACGTGTGTAACCCTCAGGAACTTTGGCTGTCACAGTTCTGGCCCTTTATAGGACGAGAGGGGTTAGAAACACACCCTGCAGAGAATCCTGTGGGGGGGGTTCTTTTAAATGGCTTGGCCTGGCTAGCAATTATGCGGCACCTATTGCACTGATATACGTTGCTTATGCACATACAGAACTTAAATCCTCAAATGGTGCCAAAGCATTGCCAGGATGTACTTGGGTTTTACCTTATATGCTCGAAAGGCACATATATATATACATGGCTATTCACTAGCGTGCCTGAGCAGTTCCTTATATGATAAGCCACCTCCCACGTGCTTTATAGGCACCATGAAGTGTTAGGGCAAGGGCAGAAGCGTGAGATTCCTCATCCCCGCTCTGCATGGCCATGCAGCACAAACCAGGGCCCTGGGAGTCCTCTTCCTTCACCGTCCTGTGCAAGCAGCTAACCCAGCGAGAGGCAGCCAGCCAAGACACAGGGCGATGTATTCAAAAGACACCTACCTCCTCGGCCCTCGCTGTCCGCCGGCTTCACCTGGATGGGACGATTCATCTGCAAAACAAAACCAGGAGCAGCGTGGTCAGTGGCGCTCCGTGGGTCTCTGGCGCCTGGAGGGCAAGCTTGCATTTGCAGGCCGAAGCCATCCTGGTGCCAGCCCCTATCTGACCTGAGGAGGGGAGGATCTGTGCCTGCGGGGGGAGGCCTGGGGGGAGCACAAATGCATGCTTGGCTCCGTCGCCCCCTGCACTTACCCACTGCACAGCGCCCACCTCTCCCACTCCAGCCCCGCAGCCAGGTGCTGGCTCAGATGTACGTTGTGAAGGGCCAACCCCGTGCCCTCCCCACACAGACCGGCGCCCACCCCTCCCCTCGGCACGCCTCTGAGTGTGGTTAGGGTCTGCAGGCCTGGCCGGCTGGCTGGAGAAGGAGACAGAGGATGGAGGGATGCTACCAGCCGGCTGGACACCAGGCCCCATGGAAGCTGGAGCTGCCGGTGTGAGCAGTTCCAGGCGGGCATAGTTGTCCTGGCTGAAATTTCCACACGACTGGTCCAGGTGGGCGTGTTAGTGTCAGGGGGAAAGGAGGAAGGATGTCCCCCCCAGACGGTCCCAGATCCGTGGGACAGACGCTGACATCCTGGCGCCACTGAACGGCAAACGTGCCATTGGATTCCACCCTTCTTGCAGCGCAGGGTCCCTGGGCCAGCGTTTGCCAGCTCTCCCCCAGTGACACTGTGGGAATGCGGGGCGCAGGGAGAGATGGGATCAGAGCGTCTCCAGGGTGTCCTGGGGCGGAGACCGCAAGGAGACACTGGTAGAGAACTTGCCTGTGTGTCCCGTCATAGCTACCACCAGGGGAGACCATTTCTCCCCTGCCTCTGCTGCTCCGACCTGACTAACCACCACCACCCGCCCCTGACTAGCGGGCAGGTCCATGGAGGGGGGGGGACTGGGTCGGTGACTCTGCCCAGTGAGGACAATGGGGGGTGACAGCGCCCAAAGCAGGGGGAGGGGCAGTGGGAGTGACCCCCCCAGCATGGGAAAGCAAGGTCCGCAGCTAGCCATCCCTGCCCCCAGGCCCAGCTGGATCCAAGGTGCTGGTCCTTCTCCCAGAGGCGGAGAGCACGTCAGCGCCCAGCTCTCCGTCCCCCGGCCTTAGCGGTGGGGTTAAGGGAGATAACGGCTAACTTCAGCAGGGCTGGGGCAGAACTGGCCTGGCTTCCTGCCGCCCCCGCCTGGCCACCCCCCCAGGGCCGAGGCGCTTGGGCAAGAGACAGTGGAAGGGCAGATGGTGAGGGGGGCGCAGCTGTGGGGAGAGGGCGACACCCCTGTCTATATGAGGAGCTGGCAGTCTTGGCCCCAGACCTGCCCCCAGCCCCGTCCCGCCAGCTCTCGCTGCCGGGTGCTAGGGGCAGGGAGCCTTGGTCTCGCTCACTAGCGCCCCCTCTGGCCAGCTCACGTGCTGCCCTGGAGCACAGGGCCCACCGGAGCCCGCTGCCCACTGTCCCACATGGCAGGAGGGGAACTACATCAACAGGCCAGCCTGGCTCGTCCCAGGGCAATTCAGTCCCACGCTGACCAGCTCCTAGCTCGGCAGCTCACTGGGGCCCTGAGTCACAGGAAGGCCCCTGTTCACACCCCGTGGAGAGGCTGGATATAGCAGGCACCTGCAGGGCGATCCCACCGTCCATCACAAAGGAGGCGAGGCCAGGTGGCCGGTGCCAGGGTGGCAGTCCTGTTCGCGGGCTCCCAACGGGGGGTGCAGGACCCAGGGCAAATCACACTGTGTGGGCCTCCCTTAACGTCCCGGATCGTTCTCGTGTGTTTTGGGCCCTGGTTGCTGCCTGAATTTTCGGCTTCCAGTGCCATGTGACTGGAGCCGGAAATGCAAAATCTGCCATCTTCGATGTGCTAAAAAAATTGGGTGGGTTTGGTGGCATTTTTTGGACATACTTCTGCTCTTCCTTAGGGCTGGGCTTGGCACTCTTGTGACGTCAAAGTGCAGGGCCCCGATTTGCTTGCACCCTACGGACGGCTCTGGGGGCAGATCCTGTACCCAGAAGGGGGATCTGACAGCTGGGAATTTCCTACCCCTCTGGTCTTGCTGCTGGGGGTGGGATCCAGCCATCTCATGCTGCCCCCAAGAGCTGTGGGGAATATGCCTGGGGCCTGAAGTGATCAAGGCTGGTGATCATGGGGCCGGAGCTGGGAGCCAGTTAGTGCCAGGGCTAAACAGAGGAAGCCCCTTCAGAGCTCACTGCTAACCATGTTCTGTGCTGAGGCCCTCCCAGTTAGAAGGATCAGGGCTGGCAACATGAACTGGGGAACATTATAAAAGGGAGCCATTGAGCCGTGCCTTGCTCAGGGGCAGTGAGCCCTGGCCGGCCTGCCTTGTGCTCTGCACACAGTCACCCCGGGCTGGAGACAGACAGCGGATCTCCAGGCATTTGTTCCTATTTAATTGTGGTTCAAGGGCTGGTCAGGTCAATTCCAACTGTACGTTGCTAGGGGATGCCCGGGGCACAGCACAGTGCAGGTTCCCTGAGAAAGGCAGCACTGCATTCGCTTCCCCCAACAGCTAACTTTTGACTCCTTGGCCAGCCACAGCTGCTTTGAGCAGGGCTGTGCCCAGACTGAGAGCGACCCCCACAGACCTGGGGGAAATTCAGGTCCTGATCCAGTGCCAGGGCTGCCCTTTGCCGTTCGGGCACATCTCCAGCTGTCCCAGCGCTTCAGCCAAGCAGGACTGCCGCCTCGGTCTTGGCCACGCATTCGGTCCGCACCTGGCAAGCTGCTTGTTAGACACACCCAGCGCAGCCCCTGTGACGTGGGGCGGTCCTGGTGGTGTGCTGAGTGCCTGGACAGGACGGCCGCCCAGAGACCCTGCTCCCCTGGAGATGGCAAAGCTGGAAGAGACTGAGGACGTCTCCCCAGGGCAGGGTAGCTCCCCACAGCGCACGCCCGAAGGCTTTGTCCTGCCTTGTTTCCGGAGAACCCCGTCGGCCCAGAACAAGGAGCTTATCAAGCAGAAGGCGAACACGTTGCTGTATCCAAAGTGCCCTGGATCCAGCTCTCAGCTGGGGAGATCTGGGTCTGTGGCACGGACGGCTGAAAGGCTAGGGTTTGATTCCCACTGCTGGCGGTGGTGGCTGGTGCGTGGACCCGTGGCTTGCAGTCAGGCCTGCCTCCACTTCTCCATTCTGGGGGTCCCAGCTCCACCCGACAGTCTGGGCTTTTGAAAAGAAAAATGTCACCCAGAACGACATTTTCATGCCAGGGGGAACAAATCTTTTCAGCTAAACCCCGGAAGATTCTTCACCCTGCTCCTCCAGGGCCAGAGAGGCCAGAGGTGAAACTGAGCCGGGATGAAAGTGAAACAGACCCGGCGAGCTTCCCCAACCAGCTGAGCAACGTCCGCAGTCTTTGGAAGTTCCAGAATAGGGGAGGCGTCAATCAGGGGCCCAGGGTCGCCTCCAAGATCCGTATGAACCTTAGGAGAGCCATGGGTTTGGGGGCTGACCCGCCCTCTTCTCCCAGGGAGCAAACCTCACCCCACGGGGATCTCAGCCCCCTCTGAGGGAGATGGGGCAGTCTGCTGGTCTAAGCCGCAGGCAACGTGTCACCCAACGTGCAAAGAAGGGGAGCACTGCTGTGTGAAGGCTGCTGCCCTTCACCCCAGAGGTGGCTGCATTTCTCAGCCAGAATCTGGCTGGCTGCGTGCACTGCTCACTTGCTGCCTCTCGGAGGAACCCGGCAGCCCGGCTCATGCCAATCCATCTCGTGAACCGATCTGCGGATTAGGGGACGTTGCTGATGTCGTTTGCTGGCTATTAAAGCCAATTAATGCTCCTTGGACTCGTCAGAATGACGGATGAAAGGATGGCGGCGTCTCCCATCCATCATCTCTCCTGCATCGCCCGACACAACCACACAACACCACACTCACACGTACCCTGCTGCAGCTGGCACTCTGCTGGCTGGCTGGGCCGACCACTTGCAGCAGGGGGAAATCAGCCCAGAGAGGGGAGGTGGCTGGGCAAACGGAGGGCTTGGATGCAGTTGGAGGGTGTGGGGAGTTGGTCAATTCCCAGCTGAGCCCCCCGATTTATGATCATGTGTGGGGGTGTTCCCAGGTCTCCAGGTGAGCGTTTCGGGGGGTGCCCCCTCCCACCCCGAAAGCACAGGCTGCTGGCTCTTGAAACGTCCCTTACAAAAGGGAGGAATATTGAGCCCAGATTGAGGTGCCTGGAGGGCTGTGAAGTGGCTGTTTAGACACAGGTGCCCCGGGTGGTTCCCGTGTGGCCTCCTCCACCCACCTATCTGCACTGGCCTCCTGCACATCTGGGCAGGCGACCTGGCAGGAGCGGCAGCCACAAAGTTTCCTGCAAACTTCTCCTCTGCCAGAGCACAATGACAAATATTTCCTTTCAATTACCCCCTGGTTCATAAAGCTAATGCCTGTTCCAGGAGGCGAGCCGTCCCCATCATTACGCCGGGCTGCTTCCTCACTACATTAGTTTTATGGCTGGTGCCTGTGACGGGCCCATCGGCTCCTGCCAGCCATAAGACTAACAAATTAGTCAAACTGACACCAAGGGGAATTTTTACGAGCCCCGGTTCCAGCTTGTCACCTGCCGTCTCTCCTCCGTAGCCGCAGGAAGGGCGAGGGTGCGGACGCCGGGGAGCCCAGCTCCACCTATCCAAAGGCACTGAGATCGGCCTGTTCCCTGTCCCATGACAGCCCCCCGGGGAAAGAACGAGCAGCTCTTCCCCCTGGGGCATGCTCCGGTACCAGAGCCGGACTGGTCCTGGCACTCACCGAGCCCCCCCAGCTGATCTCAGCACCAGCATCTTTTATGCCTAGTTCTGGCGGAGGCTGGCTGAAATAAGGGGCTTTACGCACAGCCCCACCTGGGGGCGGAGCAGTGCTCCACAGTTTAGCATCTGGGGCTAGGCATGAGGACAGGATCATCTGAAACCCAGCTCCAAGCAAGTGTCGCGCGGCCATGCAGGCTCCGGCCCTCGCTGATCTCTCTGGAGCCCCCTCCCCATGGAGCGGGGAGCGGAGGATGCCCTGAGCCACCAGCGCTGGGTCTCCAGCCAGCCTCCGGGTGTGGGAGCTAGCAGGTCATCCCGGCAGCGTGGGGCTCAGGTCCTCATGATCCCTGCAACCAGTGCTCAGGACATGCGGGCATATGGCTGTGACCCCTTGTGCCCAGGGACCCCGCCAGGGCCAGCACAGACGTGGAGGAACGGCCGTTCAGTCCCTGCCACATCTCCCCGTTACCAGAGTGGCCAAGGCAGCAGCTGCCCTTCGAGCTGCCACATTCCACGGCCTGAGCAGCCACCTGGACGCCAGTTGCTCTCCTTGTACAGCGCGGAGGCTGGCACTGATCAGCACCAGGCTCCTTGGGCTGGATGGAGGGGCCCGGGCAGGCCTGGGCCATGGTGAGGACTCCAGGGTTAAAAAGAAGCTGTAGGCGTTTGCCAAGGACCACGCAGAGCTCACAGTGCACAGAACCATTTCTCTACAGACACACGAACCCCTCGGTGTCTCAGCACCAATAGCACTGGCCAAATGGTTTAAGGCCAGGAGTTTCAGAGGGCCCCACGGAAGACTGGTACCCAACTCACAACGACTTTCCCTGGCACCCGGGCATCTCACTCCTGCAGATCCCAGCCTCAGCCCTGCCAACCACCGGCATTCAGGAACCAGGTGCCAAAATATCATGGGACTGGCTCACAAATGGGGTGATTTAAAATAAAAATCCTAAATGTCAGGTTCTCGCTGGCTCTGGCGCCTGACGGGGCCCGCCGGTTTCAAGTTTTTCTCTGGCACCATGAGAGTGAGAAACTTTATTTTGGAATGAAAGCTGAGATTCGCACTGAGTCACAGGACTTGGCTCTGAGAACAGCGCCACACACCCCTCGGGATCTCCCCACCCAAGAGGAACTTGCAGCATCCAACTGGGACATTGCCCTGTGTAGGAGCCCGGGTGCCTAATCCTGGAGGCAGCGGGAATTCATGCTGCCCTTTAAACAGAAGCGCCCACTGAGGCGGTCTCTCGGCAAGAGGGGCTGTCCTCCATCAGCATCCACGGAGAGGTCACATTGCACAACAGTCGATCAAATGCGGCTCCCTGCCCCGACGCAATGATGCGCAGTCACCCACGGGGTTCCCGTCTGACACTGAGCCTCCCACACCGGAAATGTGGGACCATTCGGATGCAGACACCGCCCAGCGGCACTCCCCCAGCAAGCGCTCACAGCCAAAAGGGCCCCCCGAAGGCCAGCTGTTGTTTTCTGTTGCCCGGCTGGAAATCAGGAGTCACTCCATGAATGCAAGTGGAGCCACTCTAGATTTACACCAGTGTACGTCAGATCAGAATTTTGCCCCCAGATTAGCACTTTCCCCAGATCTGATAAGGTAACATCAGATACAAGAGGCCAGATTCAGAGCCGAGTTACACTGGTGTAAATCTGGACTTCAGATGCAGCGAGTCCCCCTTACACAGCTCTCCCTGAGCTCACGGAGAGAGGGTGTGGGGCTTTGCAGAGGGCAACCAATGCTGGGATCTCCCCCACATGCTCCTCAGGTCACCCTCCACATGGGGCTGCAGAGACACATGGCCCTGCCTGAAACCAGGGGAACTGCTCTCAAAGGAGCAACCCTGGTGTGAAACATCATGGAAGCCTGACACCATCTGCCAACGGGGCTGGGCGCTGCGGCGACGCTCGCGTTGGCAGGCCAATGCACACAGACTGCCTGCCGTGAGGGAGACAACGATCGGACCTTGCTCCACGGCTGCAGCAGGTCCTGGAGTGCCACCCAGTTTAGGAACTCCTTTGGGCCAGTTCCTCCTCGGGGTTTCCCTGGTACTGAGCCAGAGGATCACCCCAGCGATCTCCCTATCGATTCTCTTTGCTGCAACTGTCCAGGGGTGCAGAAGCCAGATCAGCCAGTTCTTGCACTGCTCACCAGGCGGGCTGACGGGACACCCCTATTTTCTGATGGCTGGCCAAAGTGCACATGGGCCTTTTGGGGGATGACGAGCTAGAAAACCCTCCTGACCCGTGCTGCAGGCCCCCTGCGCCCCCCGGCGGGGGAGAGGGCAGATCCTGCCCACCACTCTCAGGGAGTCCCAGTTAAAGGCCGCCGTGGTCGAAGGCCCCAGTGAGGATGACTGTGGTGCCCGAGGGCTGCTAAGGGCTGGCAAATTGACATGCTCCTCTGCCAGCCCCCCTCTTCATTCGTTCCCATTTCTAAATTGTTCCCTGCCCCCTCTCCTTCCTTCTGGGTGTCCCGTGCGGGGTGTGTGTTCTGTAGGTGCCCCCCAGGAGTGCCGTACAGGTGTGTGGGTCTGTCTGTTCTGGAGGTGTGCCCCGCTGGGGTGTCCCATGCGGGGTGTGTGCTCTGTAGGTGCCCCCCAGGAGTGCCGTACAGGTGTGTGGGTCTGTCTGTTCTGGAGGTGTGCCCCGCTGTCTCAGCCCATCACCCAGGCACCGCCCTGGGGGGCTGTGAGTCTCCTGGCCCCTTCAGGCCTTGGCAGCTCGGCCCAGGCTGCCCGGGGGGGGTGGTCCGCGCCCACTGCTGGGGGGGTCTTCCCCGGCCCCTCTGCCTGCGGTCCCCCATGTCCCCGGAGAGCAGAGCACCGCCTGCCTCCTCGGGGGGCGCACAGGGGCGTGAAAACATCTGAACACCCACGGCCCCCCGCGGACATCCCTGGCCTCAATCCAGAGTGGGGGGCTGGGTCTGCCCGCACCCGCCCTGCGAGCGCTGCACGCCCTCCCACCCGCTGCCCCAGCCAGCAATTTCCTGCTGTCGCCTCCTTTTTCTCTTTCTCCCCCTCCCCTTCTTCCGAAAAGCACTACAATTATATTGGTTACCCTGGCAACAGAGCGTGCTTCCCCTGCGTTGCCCTGGAGATGTGCCATGTGCTTGGGACGGTAGCTATGGTAACCCAGGAGGCAGTCAGGGCCGAACAGGTGACTCTGTGAGCCACTAATCGGCGGCTGGCCAGGGGAGGGGAAGAGCACCCAGGGAAGCTGGCACTGGCCCGGGTACCGCAACACCCCCGACACACAGCGGTGCACCCCCCGACACACACCGGTGCACCCCCCGACACACATCGGTGCACACCCCGACACACACCGGTGCACACCCCAACACCCCCCGACACACACCAGTACACACCCCAACACACACCGGTGCACCCCCCGACACACACCGGTGCACACCCCGACACACCGGTGCACACCCCAACACCCCCCTGACACACACCAGTGCACACCCCGACACACATCGGTGCACACCCCGACACACACCGGTGCACCCCCCGACACATACCAGGACACACCCCAACACACACCGGTGCACCCCCCGACACACACCAGGACATACCCCGACACACACCGGTGCACCCCCCCGAAACACACCAGTACACACCCCAACACACACTGGTGCACCCCCTGACACACACCGGTGCAC
>ML675621.1:11828480-11921216 GCA_007922155.1 Mesoclemmys tuberculata
CTGACACACACCGGTGCACACCCCAAAACCCCACTGACACACACAGTGGTACACAAACCCCAACACACACAGGTGCACACAGACCCCGACACATGGCCTTCCACCTACAGAGACACGCCAGGGGAGACAGACGGGGCACAGCACTGATCCCAGTGCACACCGCATAGGCACACACGCAGATCCTCACACCCCCTCCCACAACACAACACTCGTTGTGGGGGGAGACGGCCCGCCTGTTTTAGACCCACTGACAGAGGCCTGGGCCTCCCACAGGAGCTGTACCTTCAGTGCCAGCGGGAAGCCACAGATGCGGCACTGGGATGCGCCAAGGCATGAGAAACGACCCCGAGGTTTCTAATTTGATGCTGATCCTCCCAGGCTGCTGGTGAGCCGGACAGGAGCCTGCTCGCTTCCCTGCCAGCCAGATAAACGCGGCGGATTTGGAGCTTGGCGCTTCCCCGAGTCCCCCAGGAGCTGGCAGCACCCAGTTTGCAGACGTGTGGCACACAGGCCCAGGCCCCGGCCCAAAGTGGCGTCACGGCAGTGGCTCAAACGGCCCTGCCAGCCTGGCCGGAGCTCGAAAGAGCGTGGAGGTGCTCGGACAGCAAGTGCTGGAGCTGCGGGGAGGAAGCCAGGTGAAGGAGACAGTCTGGGGCAGGAGCAAGGCATGGGCAGGCAGTGGTGGAGGCTGGTAGGCTGGCCAGTGGGGCCAGGACGGGGAGGACTGAAGTCCATCAGGGGAACTGATTTTGTGGGGCATGTCCACTGGATTCAAGCAGATGGTGCCTGCAACCATGGTCAATACCTCTAAGAGGCAGGGGCATATGCCTTCCTGACTCCAAACGTGGCTATCCAGCTACCCTTTCCACGGGAGCCGCCCCAAGGCCGGGTGCCCAGCCCCACTGCGTCGCAGGAAGACCACAAGGTTACAAAGCTTGGCCACCAGAGAGGCCGTTTGCCACGGACAGAGATTTCCCAGCCAGCCCCCCCCGGAGACACGACCCTCTGCACGCTTTCCCACCTCCAGTGCTCCGTCAGAGCCCCTGCTCCCGATCTGCTGGGCAGCGTTGACATGGAGATTTGCTATCGCTGGGGTGGGGGAGCAAAGACTCACTGGTCTCCGTGGCTGTGCGGGGGAGCTTTCAGGGCCTCTAGGGGATCAGCAAAGAGATCCGGCTGCTCTGGTCTGATCCATTTCAGGTTAAAAGTGCTGCTGGGTCCTATTATAGCCACATTGTCTCCAAGCCCTTCATCAGTCTCAGCCTCGATAGCGCTCTCCATCCACACTGTTAGCAGACGCTAACGCGGGACCCACAGCCCTAGTGTCTCCCGACTCACACCTTTCCCTGCCCTGGTCCTCTGGCGCCCATGGGGTATTTAACTGGTGAGGCCATCCCTGACCTGCCACCTACCCTTGGGCTCTGTGCTTCAGCGATGATTCTGCGACATGGCCTAGACACGGCCCTGAATGTCCATGCCCCCCTCCGAGTTGGTAACGAAGGGCCAGTTGCCCCGGGGAGCTAGCAGCCTGGGGCCACGTTGCACATCAGCCCCCTTCCTGGTTTCCCAGGCTGGGTAAGGGAGATTGGGGGATCGGCAAAGGGCATAGAGTCCTGGCTCGGGGTGGTGGCTTTGGACCCCCGCTTCCTTCCTTGAAACGAGGAGAAAATCTGCTTTGGGCCCGAATTTTAATGGAATTGATTAAACTACAGCATCCGCATGCACCAACAGAGCCTCCAGCAGGGCTCTGCCCCCATCACGCAGACGCCCACCGGTGAAGTGCCACCGATGAAAGGTTTTCCCAGCTGCTATTGTGCAGTAATCAATCCCCCTTCCGCCCCGCGCCACACTGGGGGCCCTGCTCCTCCACATCGCTCAGCCTTTCTTCAGGCTCCCGGCTCGCCCCAGCCAGCAGCACTTCCCTGCCATGGCATCCTAGATCTGTCCTTCGCTCACTTGCTATAGGCCTTGCCTGCTGGGCCAGCTGGTACCTGGAGAGCTAAGGTCTCCCACCAGCAGTGCTGTCCCTGCCCCTGGGGCCCGTCTGCTCAGCGGGGAAGGGTGTCTGCATAGGCCAAGAGAGAGATGGCAGGGAGTGGCCCTGGGCCCTCAAGGACAAGCGGACGACATGCAGTGGGGCACTGCTGATTGAGGGGCAGGGGGCAGCGGTGGGTATCAAAGCCTGGCTGCTAGCTGCAGACACAGGAGCTGTGCCCTGAGGTTTATGGGTCAGACCAGCTGATTCTCCTGCCAAGGGATAACACGCTGCCATCGCATTCTGCCAAAGGCTCCTTCAGCGGGTTGACTTCGCAAGTTCTCAGTGTTTCAGCTCTGCGGGGCTTACACAGTGCCCCCCCACTCCCCCTGGGCTACTGCAGATCATTCCAGCCCCCCAAAGAACCAGCTCCCCTGAAGGACGGGGAGGACCTTGGAGCAGGGTCCGGCTGTGCTAGGTGCTGTACATTACACAGAAGCAGCAGGAATCCCTGCACAAAAAGTTTACAATCGCTGGAGCCAAGCCGGAGACCCAAAGAGGGAAAGGGACTTGCCCAGCAGGTCGACAGCAGAACCAGGAGCAGAAGAACTCCCCTTCCCGAGTGTCAAAGGAGCAGGTACACGCTGGGTTAGTCAGCCCGCGGCAATGTGCACTGAACGCCAGCCCTGGGGAGCCTTCCGCCCTTGGAACTGGGGGGAGTCTCTTAGTGCTGCCAAGCCTGGGAGTTTTGCAAGAGCGAGTGCAGGCTTCTCGTGCCATTGCAGCCCCACCCAGGCCCCAGCCGTGGTCAGTCCTGAGCCAGACCCCCGAAGCCCAACTGACTCCTCATCTGAACCCACTCCCTCCCCGCCACTGCAGCCCAGTAGGTCCAAGGGACTGTTGCGTGTGGCCACAAGGCCTTGCCCTGGCGCTGCCGGCCTCAGGTGTCCCGGCCTATTCTTTGGTCAGCCAGGCAGACCAGCCCCGGTGCTGTCCTCAGTCGAGACCCTGATCCCCTCCTGTCCTGCAACGCCCTCCGTCCTCGCTGGAAGAACCAGGAGACTTTTTGAGCCAGTCAATGCCACTCCTGCAGGACCAAAGCCCTCTGCCCCACGGGCTGGACACAGGCTGGGCTCGGGAGCGAGAGGCCCGGGATAGGCGGCACTTCCCAGAGGTGCCCGGGCTGGCCCATGTGTGTCCTGTCCATTTCTCTCCCTTCTCATTTTCAACTGTAGTAGCACAGAGTTGAGACTGGGCCTTCGTCCTCTGCTCAGACGGCTCCAGACAGCGTCAGGTTGTGTCCGGGCACAGCTCCTGCTTGCTTGGCACTCCAATGTTATAAGGCTGCTAGCCAGCGTGCTGCACGGCTGGCCAGTATAACCCAAGGCTTGGCCACCACACCCCTCCAGGCGCATTTTACTGTTTGGTTGGCCATGTTGCTACCGGACTGCCTACTTAAGCGTACAGCGTTACTACAACGGCGTCCCTAGGCTGCGCCATACACCTTAACGTAATACAATCCCCTTCCTTCTGGCGCGCTACGGAAATCTACCCCCAAACAGCACAGAGCGGGACCGCCCAGGCTGTGCCGCTGCGACACTGAGTGACGAGTTGTGATCCAGCGGGGACGTGGCCGCTCAGCCCCTCTCCCTGACTAGCTCTCCCTCCGAGCCTCCCAGTTCGACTCCAGTGGGCCTCGAATCCCCCCTCCGCTTTCCCCCAGAGCTGTGGGCGGGGCCCTAGAAGCGCCATTTTCCTCTAGCTCCTAGAGTAGAAGAGAAGGGGTACGGGCTTAGGAGTTCCCAAGACGTCTGACCTGAACCCAGGGGTGCCCAGGCAGCTTTCGGCCAGTCTGCCACTGGTGAAGGCAGCCCTCCGCCTCTGCAGCGGCCTCCTCTCCCAAAAGGTAGCGGCTCTGCCCTGTAACCCCTTCCTGGCCAGTGCACAGTGGGGCTCGATGCCCCCCCTCCCGGGTGGGTTTTAAAATCCCTTCGTTAAGCTGAAGAGATCAACCAGCACCCCCAGTAACCCCCCCCCCGCCCACCCCCGCCACACTTGGTTTCTATTTACTCTGGAACAAACCTTGTGTTTCTGGAGAAACCCAACAATGTCCTTTCTTGCCCATTCTGCCAGCGTATCCAGCTAGGGGATGTCTCCAGCCCCTGGTACCGTACAGCCTCAGACACGATTAGCCTCCCAACACCCCTGTGTGGCACAGCAGCGCTATTATCCTCACTATACAGAGGGGGAACTGAGGCACAGAGAGACTAAGGGACTGCCCCAAGGCCACACAGAAAGTCTGTGGCAAAGAACAGAATGGAACCCAGAGCCTGCAAAGTCAAGGCCCGGGCCCTCACCATGAGGCCACACTGCCTCTCAGCAGGACGGTCCTTTTACACAGCTCTCCGTCATTCCTCTGGCTCCCCGCGCCGTGCCTTTCCAGCAGAGCTGTGTTCGGACTGGGGGGCTGTGTCCCAGTCACCAGCTGTGCCCGGGGAGGCTGTATCAATGGTCCTGATTCAAAGCCCACCAGCATGCCCCCTGCCCTTCCCCCCCCCCGTTCCATTTGCTCATTCGGATTATTTTCCTTTCTCGCAGCCGTTTTTGCAAGGACCAATCAGCCTCCTAACCTTGCTCTTAAGGCCTGGCAAACCCAGGTGGATAGGCCTGAGCGGAGCCTCCCCCCTGACAGGACCCTGCGCTGAGTTTCCTCTGAGGCGCTAAAGAACTGGGGTCAGTTTTGAACCGTCTTTTCTCGCGGATGCCCACCTACCCGCGTACCCAGCCCCCACCACCACACAGCTCACAGGCGGCAACGCATTTACCCTCACAGCACCCCGAGCACGTCCGGGAGAACTGTCTCCCTTTTGCTTTCGGGGAAGCAAAGTGAAGCACAGAGAGATGAAGGCCGAGATCTTCCAAAGCGACGATTGATCTTGGGGTGTGGTCGCCAGCCGGGGCAAGGCTGAAAATCGCGCTCCTGTAAGGCATCTCCAGCTGAGCACGCAAATTCCCTAGTCACTTGGAAAATCTTGGCCGGAGCACCTTGCCCAGCCTCATGCAGGGATACTGGGGCACAGCTGGGAACTGCCCGAAGGTCCCCAACGTCTCCAGCCGACTATACATCTACCACTTGGCCCGGCCTAGCACCAGGATTCCACCGCAGCAAATACACCTGTGGAGCTTCCGGCTTAGCAAGGGGCAGAACATACCCGCCAGCCTCCTCTTCCAGCCAGCCTGACTCGGCAGAGCCCAGCGGTTTGTAACAGTCTGAGAAGCAGCCTCCCAGCTCTACCGAACGTCTCCAGCACGGCGGGGCAGTGCCTGAACGCTAAGGCTCCGACACACAGGTACGTCCGGGTAGCCGTCACCCGTGGCTGCCCAGCCTCTCGGTACGTCCCGAGTACTTTACCGAGCCCATCGCCCTGGCTATTGTGGGACGATCGGAGGGGGAATACTGGACGAGACGGGCAGGAAAACCACTGGAGATGAAGCACATCACCTGAGGCAGGGTGGGGCTCTGCGACCTCAGTCAAGGGTGGGAACAATCACCATCTTTTGCCCCAGCCCAGCCCTGCGTCTACAGCCTGGATCAGTGGCAAGAGAACCCCAAGAAAAGACACTGACGAGGGGACGCTCAGGGCTGAGCTGAAGCGAGGGAAACACCCTGACTCTGAAAAGAGACAAACTGCCCGGGACTGAGTAAGAGCAGAAGAAAGGGCTCATGTGGGACCCATTACAGAAGAGATCCTCTGCCATCAGGAGTGTCTCGTGAAAAGGGGACTGGAGAAGCACCGTACGGACAGACCGTGAGGTGAGCGATAGCCCACAGGACAGGCGAGGACCCTGTAACGAGCACAGGGTGTCATTCCCTGTTATTTTCATCACTCACCTGTTACTGGCTTTGGAATCTTTCACCCGCGCTTCGTTAAATGTGACCATAGACACCGCAAATTACCTTGTGCTATGGAGGGGGTTGGACAGGGGGAGGCCAGGACACTGGGGGCCCTGCTCCCCTGGAGGCAGCAGATCAGTGTACAGGGCAGGTGTCCAGAAGCGAAAGGACTGGGCACGCGAGTGTGACAAAGTGAGGGGTGCCCATTGCTAGCTGGCAAAGGGACAGGGGGTGGGCTTGCAACAGCACGGTGTGGAGGGCTTATGATGGGAGCAGCTAGGAGCTTTGGGTATCTCCCCTTGTGGGTGCAGGCAAGACTCCCTCGCACTGTCAGCACGTGCGAGTGATTCCTCCCAGAAACGTGTCATGCCCCGACCCTCCACAGCTCTCCCTGCAAGGCACTGACACCCCACCAAGCCACGGACGTTAGCAGCCCAAAGCCCCCTTCGCGGCTCTGGCCCTGCGTACCTCCAATGTGGTGCTCAGCAGTTCCCAGGGTGGCCACCAGAGCGGGCTCCACATCAGGCTGCAGCACATCCACCCCTTGCAGGCTGGGGCACGTCCCCCCCAATTTCATCTTCATTATTCCCGTTCTCAGAGGAATCCCACCCAAGGAACGGGTTGCCACTCCCCCCCCAGGGCGTGCTGTCTCCATCCCAGCCCGGCTGGCGCGCCTGCTCCAAGGGGGACTGGCCAACGCTTTGCCTGGACAATGCCATGGGCAGGAGCTGCTGGACTTCTCCGGCACAGCGAAGTCCCGGGGCAATAAATACGTTTCCTGAAGAGGGCAGGGCCAGGGAGGCCGGCGAGGCCCAGCGCTGCCCTGCCACTCACATTTATGAGCGAAATGGCCTTTGATGGAATACATTTCCAGCGCCCCGATGCTATATGCTTAACGTAATAAAAACCCAGTGAGTATGATTGAGAATAACATTTACAGAGCGGCGGAATGTCATTTTGATGTGTCTCTCTTCTTCGCTCGGCGGTTATTAAACTCTATTGATTCGCAGGGACTGTCTGATGTTTGTAAATGTCAAGCCAGCTTGCGGGAGCTGAACTTCAGGGACTGGCGAACCTGCCCAAGGACTGCTGCAAAGCTCACAGGAACGTCTGCAATGGGGGGAGACTGGGAGGGGAAGGGCACAGGAAGACGGCTCCCCGTCTCATCCTCCCCCCCGGCAGGAAACGACTCCTAAAGAGAAGACGGATTCTGCTCGGGTAGTGCCACGCAGCTGTGGTCAGGATGGAGGTGGCAGGCAGAGAATTCTCCTTGGAAAGAGGAAGCTGGTAGAGGTGGCACAGGGGAGGGAGGGGGCACTGTGGGGGTGAGAGGGGGAGGGGAGCGGAGTTGCAATTGGTGTACATTTCGGCAGCTCCTTAGCTGCTCAAACTTACGCCAGGGTTGAGTAGCACAGGATCAAGGACCCCCGGCCAGTTCTACCCATTCCCTGCCTCCCAGCGCCACCTGGGCACGGGCAAGACGCCAGGCCTGGGCCTTTTGGGATGGTAACAACAGGGCAACTTGGTAGCGCCGCTGAGGCCAGAGATGTAGGAGCAGGGATGAATCCTGTTCTGGAAGGTTTCATTACAGGGTCCCAAACCTTCCTTCTGTCTCAGCCCTGCCCTGGGAGGGGCTCAGCAGTATCTCGTTGGCATGCTGCGGAGCAGAGCGGTCAGGTACCTCCCCCCAGCTCACGCCGAGCCTTTGACAGAGCTCAGCCCGGGGTCTGGGCGCTCTGACTTGCGGGGCATATAAGGACTGGGAGGGGAAATTCTACTGGATAATGACTGTTTGCAAGTCAGCCCTCATCTGGGGGGCTGTGCTCAGGCCTCGTCACCCCATGGTGACGCAGAGGAGGGCCAAACGGGGGAACGCAACTGATCACTGGCTGCCCAGTGCAGGGGGGGCTTGCATCGTCTTTGGGAGCACCTGACAGGGCTCTGGGCTAGATACTAATTATCCGGCACATAATAATCATTAATAATTAACTGGCCACATTTCTGAGAGGCACCGAGTACAACAGAGTGACGGGAAGTTGCATGCGCTTTGCAAGAAATTGTTAAACAATCATTAAGAATGCTGCTGATACGCCTAGCGCCTTCGTCCAAACTAGCACGCGCGCACACACACACGCACACACACTTTCCCTTGCCACGGCTCTTTGCAATGCCCCAGCTGGGACCCCACCAGCCTTGCCCAGTTTTATTTTCAGCCCTCCCAGAGGCGGGAGGTGTCACAGACGTCCCCGGTGCCCCTTCTCAAGAGCTGTGCAGAACACCACTGCAGAATCCAGCTGTTCAGAGCAGGTTGCAGAGGAGACCACACTCTAAAGGTGCAGGGGGGAGTGAGAGTGTCTCTCCTCCCCCCCTTTTATTCAAACTGAACCTCGAGACAAGCTGGATGAGCCAAAATGTCAGCTATTCCCTTTTTTTTTAAATTAACCGTCAGCTTCACTGTTCTCACATGCTGGGGTGAGACCCAATGTTGCAGCAACGGGGTGCTCCAGGTGAGGGTTGCAGTGTTAAAGCGGGGGGTATGGGTCGGGATTGAGGGGCAGAGC
Organism: Mesoclemmys tuberculata; assembly: GCA_007922155.1. Taxonomy (NCBI): domain Eukaryota; kingdom Metazoa; phylum Chordata; order Testudines; family Chelidae; genus Mesoclemmys; species Mesoclemmys tuberculata. Next base: position 11,836,912 of record ML675621.1, read on the forward strand.
TGGGTGTCTGGGGGGGGGCAGGGCTGGAGTAGCTGGGAGGGGCTGCTGGTTAGGGCTGTGTCTTGTTCCTTTATCACGTAACAGCCTCATTGTGTGTTGGGGGGGGTGAGGTGGGGGGACAGTGCAAGGAATTTTGCTTCTTTTGACTGATCGATTCTTTTAACCGTGACTCATTTCTCTTGGCTCCTCCACAGACAGCAGCCCTCTTGTCACGGACTGCATTGCCCCGCGTGCCAGGCAGCACCCCTGCGTACGACAGCTGGGGTAGCTGTGTCCCAGCAGTCAACGGGTGAGGGACCATCATAAGTGAAGGAAGGACAAAGTCATCGGGTGAGGGACGGGCCATTCAGCGCGGAGCTGCCGATTAGCGGCGCCGGGTCTATCGAGGAGACCTGCAGAACTCATCTGTCTCCAGTGAAATCTGTCCCTGTTTCGGGCGCGATGAGGAGCCGATCTCTTCCTGTTATGAGTCAGCACTCTGCCATGCTGCCCCAGCTCTCCGCTTCCCCAGCACAAACCCCATCGACTCTGAGGAAGGGGAAGTGGGCACCGGCGCCCGGCCTGGCTTCTGTTCCCTCTCCTAGCACAGACTTGTCCGGTACAGGCCCAATGCACTGGCTAACAGGCTTGGAATAGCACAGTTTTACCAGACACTGGTAAATCCCACACTAGGATATTTGAGTGGATAGCCTCACCATCTCACCATTTGTGCTTGGTACAGAGCTCGTGATGCTTTGGGTGTTAACTGCAGGGTCCTGGCCAAATTCCCGTTTGGGAAGCTAGGTTCTGCCTCCCTAACCCTTCCCCCCCCCCCAAAGATTCACTTGGATGCAATATTCAATTCATATCCTGTAGTGTTGCAGTGCACTGTTAAATAGCTGCCATGCTCCATCCCAGAGGTGGCTGCCTTACAGTGCTGGGTGAAAAGATGGCTGCGGATCCTTTGGGATGAAGGGTCTGGAAAATCAGAACCTGCCTGGAAACAACAGCGCCCTCCCTTCTGATTTGGATAGGAGCTGGAAACGTCTGAGGTTAGGCCCTCCATCCCCATCCCAACAGGGGAGCAAACCATGTGCAGAAGAGATGCAGCCAGATGTGCTGCACAGCTTCCAACTCACCCAGGGAAGAGCGGGGCTTCTTTTCCGCCCCAGGGACACACCACCCAGGGCACCAGCATTATTCCCCTTCGACAAACTGGCTCAGCGAGGCCTCGTAAGCTGCACGTGGCAGGGGCAGAGCTGGGAGCCAAGAGCCTGGCTCGCAGCCCGGTGCTTTAACCACTGGACCTGCTGGGGAGCCAGCCAGATCCTGCTAGTTCCCCTTTCTCCTTTCCGCCCCCCCCAGGTCCCGCTGCCTCTCTCTCGCTCTGATTTTTCATCCAAATTGGCTTGTGTCAACCAGGAGAAAATCCCATTTCCATTCAAATGAGACGAGCGGCGTCTTTAAACAGGTGTGACAGCTCCCAAGGCACAGCTCCGCTCCACCCTGGGAGGAGGCTCGGCGTGCCAACCCGGCGCAGATAGTCTGGCGGGGCCTGGCCTGACCCAGCGCTGGGCCTGAATCTCATTCGCTCTGGGGCTTCGGTGCTGAGGAATCGCTTCTCTCCTCTTGTGACCCCGGGCCAACGGGCCCCAATGGTGGCCAGGTCACTGCTGGGAGCTCTGACCCCGGGACCAAGAACATGACCAACAAGGGAGCGCAAAGGGGCTGGGGCTGCCGAAAGGAGAAGGAAGGGTGGATGCCTGGGTGTCAAAGGGGTGTGCTAGGTAAGCACCATGTCCCGGGAAGGTAATGGGGCCGCGTCAGCCCCACACATGGGCACCAGATTCCCCCCTCCCCGGCCAGGCAGAGAGGCAGGTGGTATTGGTGGGCACCAACCCATCCCGGCCCCTCTACGGCCTGGGGAACAGAGCAGCAGGGAGCCCTGGACAGCCCAGGGTCAGCGTGCAGCGGGCTGGAGGGACTCCAGGTAACTTGGGAGACACAGAGCACAGGGGGAAGGGCAGGAAATCCCCGCTCGGAGAGACGTGCCAGCCGCATGCCGCAGCCAGGGCCCTCCGGCCTGGCAGCCGTTCACTCTGTGCGCCACAGCTGCCTCTGCCCGCCGCACCTCCTTCCTGCCAGCCGAGCCAGAGCCCTGGGGAAGGGCCTTTGGCCTCACCTTCTCCCCGCGGCACTTCCTACCCCGAGCGCCGCATGGCACACACTGCTGCCCACCGGGAGCGGGGCATGGTCAGCTAGCCACCTTCATCCACTCGGGGGGAGAATGGGGGGCGAACACCAGCAAGCGGGGGCTGTGGGCTGAGGCTGCCCCAAGGGGAAAGCAGTGGCGCCTCTGCTGAGGGCGACGCTAACTCGTCTCCGGGGCGCTGTCATGCACCATAAGCAGCCAGCGCCGTGTCTGCTGCGTGGTGACGGGAGGGGGGGATGTGTGGGGGGGGAGTACGGCGCCTCACGTCCCCTTCCCTTTTCTCCACCATCGTTGCTCTAGTTCTTCGCCTCCTCCCCAGGCCGGTTTCCACTCGGCTCCTTTGCAGCCCTGAGCTTTTGCAAAATACTCTATTAAACGCAGTCAAGGCGCCAAGTGCCTGTCCATTAATCATCTTCCCGCGAGCCCTGCCGGGGAGAGAGCAGCCCAGCCCCCACGCCACCTGCCTTCCCAGACTAGCACCAGAGCGCCGGGCCACCGCAGGACAAAGGGACCCTCCTCACGCCATGGCCACAGGATTTCTGCTGGCCCAAGCGGGTCCTAGACATTATGGTCTGGAGCAGAGCCAGCCCTGGTGCCTCCCACGGAGGAGGAGGAACGCTTCAAAGGGAGGCAGACACAGCCTCTTCCCACTGGATCCTCACCTTCCTGGGGCAAAGCAGGCCTAGGCGGGAGTGACCTCCAGGCATGCTTTCCTCCTCCGCTTCTTTACTCACAGCATCTCTCTCCTCCTTTGACTGGTCCCACCCCAGAGCTGTAACTGACCTGGCTTGTCCCAGCAGCGGGATTTGAATCCAGCACCCATGGCATTAAAAGCAGACGGGATTGTGAGCAGAAAGACTAATTGCATTAGCTACCCCCCGGCAATGCCTTCACAAACTTCTGTATGGACCTGCCACTAGAGCTGGCTGACAGGGCAGATTGCTGTTGGAACTTTATCGATATCAAAATGTTGCACGGGAACATCGCAATTTGGATGAAATTTTCAATGGAAAACTTTCAAAGCAACTTGGAATCGTAAGCTGAACTTTCTCGGTTTGCCACGCACGTGATTTATTATTTTATTTTGAAACAATCAGAACCAAACCTTTTGCTAAGGTACTTTTGCTATTTCCAAATAGAAAATTTCCAGAATTTCCATTACACGGAAATTTCAACTTCTCATCCCGACTTGGGACAAAAACAAATCTCAAAAAAGAATTTCCCGCAGGCGGGAAATGCTGTTTTCCGACCAGCTCTACCAGCCACTAGAGAGGGACAACGCGTCACCCTCGCCCAGAGTCACCTGGTCCCCGGCTCAGGTGGCGCCATGGAAGTCTGCCAGACTGGCACTGCTGCACTTAGCCAGTCCCTGGTGCTCACGTGCTAAGCTCACCTGGGCCTGTCTGTGCATTTCCAGGAGAAACGCTGGCGCTCTGAGCGTCCTGGCCCGATCACAGCCCTAGTGATCGCATTCTACCTCTCCGTATCACCGGGCCTTGTCTAGACACAAACTGAAACCAGGTTAGTTAACCCATGGCAAAAGGCTGTGGGCGGGCGCACTCTCATTTCAGTTTAAGAGTGGCACCCCAGTTTAACTAAATCTCAGATTGTAAGATCTTTGGGGCAGAAGCTGCCCTTTCATTCTGCGTTTGTACAGCACGTAGCACAATGGGTTCTGGTCTGCATCTGGCCTCCTAAGTGCTACAGTAATCTAAATAATAAATAATAATACAACTGTTGCTCCCGATCTAGACAAGTCTTTGGTGTCTGTGCTACTGAACAGAGCTGGCTGGCCAATTCTGAAATGTTTCCGTTGGGTTAGTTTTGGAAGCAGGATGATTTTAAGGTTTCGGAACGTCTTTACAACATTTTTAAATCGGTATTTTCACCCCCCAAAAGTTACTGATTTTTTAATCAAAATGTTTCATTTTCCCAGTGAAGACACATTGAAAAACTGGTTCTGAAATAAACGTAGTTTAGAATCTGGTCCCACAATGTGAGTAAAATGCCCAGTTGTGAGCAGCACAATAAAGCCAGGAAAACCAAGGAAAATCCCCCTTGATCCCCCTCTACCTCTCCTTTCCAGGCACGGGATCCTGTCTATCACCTACTTGCACAACACAAAGAAATAGTCAGAGGCAAAGAATAGGCTTGGCCAGCCCAGTGGGCACTGTGAATTAATCTTCATTTCTGATGGCGCACCTCAGCTCACTAATCCTTTCCCACCTTCTACGTAGCCCACCACGCTGGGCCTGCGTCTGCCTGGCACGCGCTACCCGCCATTCATTGACACAACCTGCTAATGTAATAACATTTTCATTTTTCACAGAGGCATAAATCAAAGTCACTTCTGCTTCCTGATTCCCCCACCCCAGCGAGGTCTGGCCCGTGCTCTTCTCTTTCTCCGCCTCAGGCACCCAATTTCCCCTTTTCTCTCCCCCTCTGGCTCTTTTTCTATCTTTCTTCCTGCCTCTTCCCTCTTTCTGTGCCTCCCCGTCTCCCTCCATCGCCTCCCCCTTCCTCAGCTGTGCCAGCAGCTAACCAGCCAGACGGATTTCTCCAGTAATATCTCATGAATACGAATGACCAGCAGTTTGTTCCTGACGGAGACACAGCCGCCGGTTCACGCTCTCTCCCGGCACTTCGCCCTCGCCAGCCAGAACTTGGCTCAGAACGCCCTGTTCTTTCTGTCTCTTTCTCCCTCTCTAGGTTTTCGGGCCATGCTAGCCCCATGGCAACTGAGTGTGTTCACACCTTTCCCCCGTCCTGTGCCCGCAGTGCTCAGTGCGCACTTGTCCTCCCCCACCAGGATCTTTGCTGGCCCAAGGAAGGTGGAAATTCGCCAGCCCCTCCCTAGCCTACCCTGCTCACAGCCATTAACAGCCATGGATGTCTGGAAGGGAGGAACCAGCCCCCCCACCTGCCCCGGCCAGGACAAGTGTGCACAGCCAGCTGTTCCTGGAACACCACTGTTTGCACAGCCCTTGTGAACAGGGCACAGGACAGCGTGGGCCTCCTATGGTGTTTCTTCCCTGCTAAAACGGAGGTCCTGCGAGACAGATTTAGAGAGAGGAAAGACTGTTTAGTGGTTAGAGCGCTAGGGCGCCGTGGTGACCCAGGTGTGATCTCCGCTTTGCCCAGACTCTCTGGATGCCATGCAGTCTCTCGGCCTCAGTTCCCCATCTGTGGCCCAGCCCTGCTTCCCTTGGCCATTGAGAGGATAAAGATTGGGAGGTGCTCGGCCACTACGGTGACAGGGACCCGGTAAGTCTCTAAGAGAGATCTCAGGGAGACTATTATTTCTATTCCAGAGGTGCCTAGAGATCCTAGCCAAACACAGGCCCCACTGTGCTAGGCGCTGTACAAACACAGAACCGGAGACCTCTCTGCCCCAAAGAATTTACTATCTAAATAGACAAGAACATGGAGAGTGTGAGGGGAAATTGAGGCTCCAAGCAGGGAAATGACTTGCCCACAGTGAGGCAGCCAGTAAACGGCAGAACCAGGATCAGAACCAAGGTCTTCTGAGTGCCAAGATATTTGCCCCCCAATGAATGGCAGCAGCCCTCAGCTTACAACCGCCCCGCGTCTGAGTTTGGGCTCTCAAGCCTGCTCATTAGCTCATGCGATGGGGCCCACAGGTTTAGGTCCTGGTTCCTTCTTGGGTGGAGACAAAAATAGGGGTGTGGTCTCCTCCCCCGCCAACATGAGGTGTGGCCCCGGCTGGCAGTGCCCCTGTGACTCAACCATCCTTCTTCTGGCCCCACAAATGTGCATCTTCCTGGCCGCACACTGGAGCCACCTGCCTCCCCCTTCAACAGCCACATCGCCTAAGTCAGTAGCACGGCCCGGCCCGCTGTCCTCACCGACAAATCCCCTCCTACGGCTCCGTCCTTTCGGGTGGGAACTGTTCCATGCGGCTTCTGGCCAGAGAGCTAAGGCTGCACATAGCACACGCTCACCTCATTACACTGCCACCTTGACTGGGCAGAGCCCTGGCAAATAGATGGCTTCCTCCTTCCTCCGCTGGGACCTCCCAGCTCTCCTCCAGGCTCTGAGGTCTGATCTCTAACAGCTGCACGTTCCCCTGCCTGCTGACTTTTCTACCCTGCCTTTCCATAGGGTTTGTGCCCTGGGAGGCTGACTAAGAAGCAAAATGCATTGCCTACGAGGCTCCCTTCTGCTGGTGAATTGCTGCTAATGAAGCAATGAACTAAGGCTCACCCTCTAAAAGATGCTGTCAAGCTCACCCTGGCTAGAAGCCCCTTCCCTTTGTTCTGCACCCCCACTCTGAGCCCCGGCCCCAATGCAACATTTGGGGAGACAGCCCCTAATGCTGGCGGCTGCCCCATTGCTTCTCCATCTCGACCAGCATTTCAGTAGCCACCAGCTGCGTGGGGCGCGAGACGGACTCTCACAAGGGTCAGTCGGGGCAGAGGGGGCTGCGCGCATGTGATCAGTGCCACCTCCTTGTGTTTTATTGCAATGGAAGAGCAGGAAGAACGCCAGGCGTAGCCTCGCCCCCACCGCACCTACCCTCCGCACTGCCCAAAACGCCACGCAGGGCCTCAGCTGGAATACACCAAAAATAACATGGCTGGCGCCTCCAGGGCAAATAACCTCTCCAGCCTCCACCTGCTCACATTTTATGGGTCTGAATGTGCAATACCATTGCAGTCAGAGCAGCAAATGGCCCTAGGAGCCTCAGTGCCAGAAACCGCCCCTTCCACAGCCCAGCCCATGCGCCTCCTCCACGCGGAGCGTAGCAAGGCAGCAGGAAGGCCATCAACCTCACAGAAGCCATCTTGCAGTATCCCCACAGAGCAGAGGGCCCCAAACTGTGGGGCGTGCCCCCCAAGGAGGGGGTGGAGGAATATTTCGGGGTGGGGGTGTGGCCGGACGAGGGCCAGCCCCCATGGGGCCACCCAGCCCTACTCTGTCCCAAGCTCTGCTCTGGGCACAGCCGCAATCTCCCCACCCATGGCCGGCCCCCTGCCGTGGCTCCCAGCCGCCACGGCTCCACTCCCAGCCTCGCTCCCCAGCCCTGACCACAGCCCCCTCGCCCATGCCCCTCCCCAGCCCCTGCTGGAAGGGTGGGGGGCACAGAAAGGGATAAGGAGGGGTGTGGGCTAAAAGGTTTGGGGACCACTGCTGCAGAGCAATTGCACTGGAGCGGCCGGGACTAGAGCCACATCGTCCCGTGACGGCTCCAGCACGCCCCACAGCCGCTTCAGCAGAGAGAGGCCGGCATCCGAATGGCCCAGGGTTCTCTGGTAGACACCACGCCCACCCCAATCCCATGGTGCCTGCTGTTGGCAGAGCATGGTGCTGGCGACGCTGGGCTCGGCCCCCATACACCGTGCTTTCCCACCACTCCTTGCAACATGCCCCACCCAGCAGCAAGGAGGACCCACCAACGAAGCGCCCTTCACCCACTCTGCTGCCTCCGAGCCGCACAGCGACAAGACAGCAAATGCGGGTCCCCTCCCCAGCTCGGCTGCCAAAGGGGTCACGGGATCTGCACGGAGACACCGGTATTCAGAGGGGGGAGGCCGGGGGGCCAGCACCACTTCACGCCAGCCTGGGTGGGTGTCGTGGCATTTAAATCAATTGGATCCATTCCAGCCGCTCGGTCCCATGAGCTCAGGGAGAGAAACCTGGGGGTTCTCTTAGGGGGCACTCTCTATAATCGTTTTTATGCTACGCCATCACACCCCACTTCTCCTCTCGGGGGGCGGGGGAGAGGCGTAACCCACAACCCTTTCCCGCGGGCAGACGGCACCAGCTCCTTGTTTCCTTTATTAGGAACTGGTCTTAAGCTTAAAGCACAGGCAGGAAGTAGGAGACCTGTGCAGGGCATAGGGCAGGTTATTTGACGTCTCTACTCATGGGGGTGTGAGTCTGGGGCCGACTTGAGGCTTGTACAGAGGCTAGAGGTCCTCCAAGGCAGTGCAGAAATGCTAACTTGTGTAACGTGCGCTGCCTTCGACCGGCTGGAACCTGAACTGCTTAACTGCAGGTCATAAACCCTATACTGCTACTGACGATTCTCCATTCGCTCAGGTGGCAGGGCCCTGAGCTTCCAGAGCAGGGGCGCTGTCTGAGTTCTGTCGTTGCTGTGAGGTTGTGGGGGGCGCTATCGAGTACATCCCACTACCTAGGTGAACACTGTTTCCTTCTGACAAAGGAGACTGCTCTGCCCCCGAGGCTGCACTAGACTTCCTCAGCTGGCGTGGGATTCCGCTCACATCCCAGGCAGACATTCTGCGTGCCCACTCCAGCAGCATCAACTACGCCAGGGGAAAAATACCAGCCTGGTTCTATCCTCCCCATCATCGAACTACAGCTGAACTTCCGTCACCCTCTAAACCAACATTAGCTACAGCGAGCAAGTCCGGGGAGCCATCGTGCACCTGGGAGCGGACGGTCTTGTTCGGGGTTCTGTATTAACCAGCACCTGCCATCTGTTCTGTTTAAACGCCTATGACAAATGCACTTACCTGACTTAATGGGCAAGAAGATAGCTGTAAAATCTCTATTAAGCACATGTGATAACATCAGGGCGATTACTGGCTCTTCGCTAGAATAACAGGCCTACACCTAGCTTTTGTTCGCGGAGCCATCGCAGGGAGTTGTTTCACTCTGCTGGCTCCCTGCTTTGCACGCAGCCCAGGACAGGCCACAGTCGCAAACTCTTTGATTCGGGAATAAAATGGGGCGCGGGGGGGGAGGGGTGAAGGATGTTGAAACCTGCTTTGTTTATGGGTTGGAAACTGCCACTGGGAATGATATAGGCATGGGGAGGGACTGGGGAGGTGACGCTTGCCAGCCAGAGCAGGGCTGATCCCAGCCAGACACGGGCATCAGGCACATCCGGCTTGGAGGTGAGAGGCGAGGTTCCCCATGATAAGGACTAATTTGCGATTGAAACGCCCCAGCCCTGCAGATAAAGCGATAGTGTGCTAGTCACAGCTGCCTTCCTGCTGCTTTACTTCGTTGTTGTAATGACTCTAACAAGGCTAATCAGAGACACCGCTCTGGAGATCTAGGCCCAGACCCGGTTGAATGCACAAGGTGATACACTGGGATGCACATTTTGGGGGGCCACGTTTTCCCCGTGGAAAAAGCAGAAACACATGAAAAAAGGGAAAGAAAGAGGGAGACGATCTTGAAGCTCCCCAAGCGGAACGGGAAATCCGACATCTTCCGTTTCCAAGAGAGGAGGCAGAACGACGCTTGAAGTTGAAACCGAATGAGAATTCGCACTTTGTTCCCAAATGAAAATTCTTGTGGGGGCGAACCCGCCACGTGGCAGTCGAAGCGTTTCCAAAGATGATCTACCCCAGCTCCCATTACGATCCACAGGCAGGTTTGTTTGGAATGGACCTGTTCTTCCCCGGCCACCTCTGCTCATGAGAGGAGCAGCTCCATTGTCTTCAGTTACTCCAGGGCGGTTCTCTGTCTCTGGCCTGTGCTATGCGGGAGGCCAGCCTAGATCATCAGTGGTCCCTTCTGGCCTTGGAATCTCTGAATGCCAGTGGGAGAAGCTGGCTATGGCCCCACAGCTGGCTCAAGCAGATTGCTGTTCTGAGAGAGCCGAGCAGGGCTCGGGGATGCACCCGGAGGGGGACGACTTGGGGCAACTCCCAAAAGGAGATCCACTGGGGAAAACCTCCTCACACAGAGGCACCGGGGGAACAGGGGCAGTTTGGGCAATTAACAGACAGAACCTGAGGGGTCCTAAGTGCAACAGACCTGCCAGGCCACAAGGGCATGCTGGAGGGTGGCGCCCCAGAACGTTCCCCTTTTCTCTTGCCCTCTGGGCACCCCAGCACCACACTTGGTGGCAGCAGCCCTCAAAATTTACTCAGCACCCCTCGCCAAGAGAGGAACACAACGCAGCCCAGCCGTGTCTCGGGCAGCAGCACCAGAGACATCCAGCCTCACAGAGCTAATCAACATGGGCAGCGTTAGATCCCACGCGGGGAGATGGCTGCTGGCTTGGCCGACGCTGCAGGGACTGAACCAACAACCTCCCGTGCGAAAAGCACGCACGGCTACCGTGGGAGCTAGAGGCAGAGGCTCTGTGGCGCGGGACCAGGACCGACTCCCAGGCCACGAGGGGGCTGCAGAGCACTGGATGCTACAGAAAACCCGGTGCTGGGCGTCTGGTGACAGATAGGGTTCCCACGCACCAGAGAGGAAAGTGGGGTGGGGCTGATGGAAAACCGAGGGGAGGAAAAGAGAATGCGGAGAGGGAGAGCGGAGGAGGAGGGGCAGCTGGTGTGATGTGGGAGGGGCTGCCATTCGGACAGAAACCAGCCGAGGAAAGAAAACCTGGGAGCCAGAGATGGAAAGGAAGAGAGGGAGAGAGACCGAGAGAAACGGAAGAGGGAACGAAGGGAATGGAGTGGTCCCGATCCTCTGCTGCTCTGACTGTCCTGGCTTGGCTGGCTTCAAGGGGGCTGGGCCCAGACACCCCAGCAGAGGAACTGGCCCTGTGCCCGTTCCTTTACTCTGCGCCGCTGCCCTGGCAGGTGGCCCATCCGGCTGGGTGTTTGTGGAGGGGAAGGGCTGGCCGTTTGGAGCCCTCCTGCTCTATAGATGCTGCGGGCAGCTCCGGGGCCTGGGGCGACAGAACTGGAGAGGAATCCAGCAGGCTGTAACCCCCGCAGGGCTGCCACAGGGCAAGGGGCTGGCCCCCAGACCCTCAACATGTGCTAGGGCAATGGGATGGGGTAATGATCACCAGGGGACACCGGGCCCCTCGGCTGGCCTGGTTCTGCGGGCAGCACCCATGGGTGGAGTCAGGGTCTCAGTGGCTTTAGCAGTTGCCCCTCAGCGGCAGGGTGCCCCCGTCAGGACCCAAGCAGGGCTCCAGCTGCCCGGCCCGGCAGAAGGATGTGCTCTGGGGGTGAAGCGGGGGTCTCGGCAGTGTGGTCGGTACCACTACCTGCATCCAGGGACACGGTCAGAGGCAGCGGGATGTGGCCGGCAGGCCCCATGCACTATCGTTAGTCCCGGGCCCTCACTTCTAAAGCCAGGTTTCCATGTGTAAAGGGGTGTGAGCAGTGCTCCGCTCTCAGGCTGGCCCTGTGCTTCCAAGTGAGGGCCTGGCAGAGCTGACAGGCCTTTATAAGGACCAGCCCCCGGCACTCCTGTGCGTCTCCCCCAAGGATCCTCACGTGCCTTACAAAGGCGGCTCCGTCACACTGTCCCCATTTTGTAGATGGGGAAACTGAGGCACAGGCAGAATTCAAAGTCACACCGGAAAACACCAGCAGAATCTGCTTTCGAACCCAGGTCACCCCAGTCCTAATTCTTAGACTTCACAGCCTCTCCCCATTAGCGCAGTCAGTCCTACGAACACGGCCTTCCAGCCACAGCTCACTGTGCGCTTTCCTGCAGTCTTCCCGTTAGCTCCACTCCCCATTTCTGCCACTGGGGAGGGCCCTGGGCCAGCTCCCGGCTCCTCCAGTCTCCATAGGAGGCGCTGCCCAGAGCGTGTCCGGGACGCCGGTTGTGGCGGGGCTTCCAGCCACTCCAGTCAGTCCCAGTCTCCCCCAGCAGACGGCGCGGTAGGGAACGGGGCGACACGCCCCCAGGAACTCTGGTCCCAGCCTCCCCCAGCAGGAGTCAGTCTCAGCCACGCCGTAATTGCCTCCCCCAGGATTTAAAGGGCCAGGGCGACTGCACAAAGCCCGGCAGCTGGCGCTCAATGCTCGGCTGGGACGCGGCACCGAGCGCCCTGCCTGCGCGTAGACCACAAGCCCCAAGGTGCAGCATTAAGTGGCAATTAGCTCCCATTATAAAACTCTCGCCAGAGAAGCCTCGTGAGGGCTGGTCCCTTTGCCCAGCCTGCGGGGGCCCCTGGCAAGCCCCGTGGGGAGGGGAAGCTTGTTCTCCAGTAGCAAAGGCAGCTGTGACGGCAGGCTGGGCAGTGCACGTCGCCCCGGGCAAGCCCTGCTTCCTGATGTCGCTAGTGGCTGCACGTCCCATCCGGCCAGGCATGGCTCACCGGGACGTGGGATCGACAGCCCCTCGCACCAGGAGCCTGGCAGAGGGGCAGCGAGCTGGTATGGACATCGCTGTTCCCCGCTCGCCCGCTGCCAGAGCCGGACCCCTCCTGGGCACAGACGCCCGCCCAGCTGAGATCTCAGCCCAGGGGGACCCAGCTGTGCAGATGGGAATCCCACCTGCAGGGCTCCCAGAACCCCCGAGAAGCACTGCGCAGAACAAGGGCCCCCTGGTCGGCGATGCCCCACGCCCACTCCCCAGCACCCGTCTTCCCAGGACCCTGCCTCCATCGTGCTGTGGACTAGCTCCGCTATGATTAGAGGAAGCAGGCAGATGCTTCCCAGCCCGGCCTTTCTATAATTCCCCTCGCTATTCCAGTTCAGCCCTGCAGCTCTGTGGGGAGGGCTGGAGAAGCAACGGGCTGGCTCAGGAGTCTCCGAGGCAACTGCCCAGCTAACAGCACTACAAGGGATGTAATCCCTTCAGCCCCTACCAGCCGCCACCAACTCTGCTATTGTACACGGTTCCTTTAAAGAACCAAGGTTCGGGGGGGAAGAGGGAGTATGTGCGCCCACACGCGCTTGCAGCCAGCACGGCCTTATTTGAGCATGCAGCTGGGAAAGCGATGCCCTCCTGGTGCCTGAGGCTGACTCGCTGCGTGACCCTGAGCAAGGTGCCTCAGTTTCCCCATCTCCAAAAACTGGGGGTGAGGATCCTTCCCTCGCTGGGAGGTCGTGAGGCTGAACGCCTTACTGGATGCGAAGCCCACTGAGATATTCCAGTGAGACGCATGAAGCACTATTACTATTTCTACTTCCAATCGAGGGCGGGAAAGACGCTCCCGTGGCTCCCTCGGAGGAGCGACACAGTGCCCCGTTGGATGAGGAAGAGGATGCTGCAGGCAACGAATTGAATCCTTTGCAGCTGTATCCATCATTTTCTATCCCTTCTGTGTCAGGATCCGACATGTCTGATTCTGGCAGCTGCTGCGTATCTTTCCGGCAGCAGACCTTCCTGGGACAGAGGCAGAGTCGGCTGTAAAACAGGGGATGTAACATAGCACCTAGTGCAGCGGAGAGCTCCGGGGCAGGCAGCCTGCTTTCCCCGGCAGTTTTGGCAACAGGACACCTAGCTCCCCGCCATACGTTTTCACCAGAGACGGAAGCACACCGATTTTCCCAGGGGAGAGGAGCCATCGAGAGATCAATCAAAGCGACCTGCTACCTACCTGTAGCAGCACCGACATCCTGGCCAAGACAGCCATGGGGCTACCCAGAGCTGCCCAACCCTGCTTAGCCAATGGTGCTAGCAGGGCTCTGACAGGGATCAGCCAGGGCCCAGGGTCACAGTCTTTCATCCAAGAATGGGTTGCCTAAGAAGAAGAGGCCTTACCAGGAACAAGGCAAACCCAGGTGGGAGCCTCTGTACAGCCGGGGACTTGCAATCGCAGGGTGCAGGGCGGGTGGGAACGGGAACAGGCACTGGCATGAGGAACACGGTCACTGCCAGCTGTTCAGAACAAGTGAGCCACGCAGGTCAGATGGGTCCGGGGTCCCCATCGGCTAGAACGCAGCCCCAGCGAGCTCTGCCTGGCGTCCTCTGGGGGGCAGGGCCAACGGCTGAGTAAATTACAGGGACCGAGCCGCCCTCTCTCCCTTCCACGCGGTCCCTCCAGGGCAGCTCTGAGGCCCAGGAAGATGGGAGCCCACCTTGGGCCACTGCTGCTCTGTGCAAAGGAGGCATCGGTCACCAGGCCGGGCAAACCTCTCACCAGCAGGCAGCCTGGCAAGAGCAAAGCCAGGCTCCTCCCTTCCTCCTCCCCTCGCATGACAAGACAGGAACAGGGAGCTGGGCTGCAAAGAAGGAAACCTGCCCGACACCGTTGCCCTGCCCTGCCCCGGGCGGCGCTCCTTTCACGACCCCGTCCAGCCACTCCCTGGAACCGCTCTGGTCTGACCCGGCATCAGCACTGCCGGCCCCGGCCCCTGCCCCTGCTGGCCAGGAAGGCTCGGCCGGGTGGCTGTGACCCCGCCCTGGGGCAGGAGCCCAGACGGCTGCTCTCCGGAGAGCAAAACACAGCGGCCCTGCTTCAATCACCCCCCGGCTCCTGCCTCAGGGGCAGAAGGCACTGGATGGGGGGGTTCTCAGGGCACCTCCTCAGAGACACAGAGAGGCCCATCCAACTCCGGCCTGCAGGGTAAATGGGCTGGCCCAGGCCTGCCAAGGGATGCTGCCGGGGTCCAGCACCAGAGGTGCTGTCAGGGGCCTGGTCTCATCCCCCGGGAAGCCCTGGGATAGTCGGAGGAGAGACTTCAGGAGGAGGGTAGCTGGCGGGGGCTAACGGAGAGGGCCGCGGAGGTGGCCCAACCCGCACAGGCTGATTTGCAAAGGGCCCTCCAGGTGCAAATCTCTCCAGCCATTCCCCGTCCTCTGGTCTGGGAGCGAGGGGAGGGGAGGGCACGGCCCCCGCCTCCTCCAGGGGGCATCCTTCTACTTGCCCCAGGGCAGGGGCTGTGACTGTGCCCCGGGTGAGGGGAGGCATGCTCCGTGCTCCCTCTCCACCCTGCTCCGTGGCCAGGGGCCAGCCCCCAGGGAGACGGAGGGCGTTCAAGCTGCTATGGAGCCGCACGGGCCCCGCGCTGCAGGGAGGTGCCAGCCCTGCAGCACGAGCTGCGCTCGCGTCAACGCGCTGGCGACAGCCCTTCGGACACTGCGGCTCCGGCGCTCACGCCCCCCTGGCCCCCCAGGCTTGACAGGCCGAGCTGCTCTTCTGAGCTCGAGCGGAGCCGCCCCACGGCCCCCCAGCCGGGCGGGGCCTCGCTGCGTCTCCCGGGCAGCAGGCAGGTTGCTAATGGGCTTGATGTTGCATGACAGCATCTCCATGGTAACTGCTGGGCAAGGTTGTGTTTGCAATACCGGTGCACGTTACCGTGACGCCCAGCAGCCCTGCATCAACCGCGAGCTCCACGCTGCGGGCTCTGCCCCGCCGGGGCCCTGGCGGACACGTCACCGCCGCGAGGTGGTGCTGTGGGGGCTCCGCAGCAGTGATCATGGAGGCAGCATGGGCGTGACAGCAATCTGGGCGTCAGCAGAGCCGGGCTGTCCTGGACTGGCTGTGTGACTGGGGAGAGACGCTGCCACTCCGTGCCTCAGTTTCCCTGAACCTACAATGGGACGATGACATTGGCCTCCTTCCAGATCTACAGAGGAAAACCCCCCACCAGAGCTCAGCAATATTCTCACTGCCCAGCTCCCCCCGTTCCAGGGGGTTCCCACTGGTTCCTCAGTCATGCCATGGCTTGTGTCACTGCAATGCGATTGCACACACAGCCCCTCTTCCAGGGCTACCCCCGCCGGGTGCTGCGTGGGAACACGCCTCCTAGGCAGTGACACGTGCCCGCTTCACTTTATGGCCCCAAGGGTGGTGGGAGAGCCAGTCAGCCCCAGCCCAGAGCCTGGCAGCAGGAAGGCCTCTCATTAACGGCGCGGTGGCGCTGCCTGCCCCAAGGCAGACATGAGCAATGGCCTTCCCCACATCGCACCAGGGAACCAGGGTTAAACAGTCTCAGGCCAGCCCCCTCTTCCCAGTGGGTCTGGGCTGTGCAGGCCAAGAGGGGGAGGGGGCAGAGGTGCTGGGGCTCACACTAAGGGTAACTCTCACACATACCTCCCCATCACCACACAGCCCGTACAGCACCCCCCACTACACACACGCCTCACCAACTTCCACTAACACACAACCCAGACACCTCCCCTCACCAACATCCCCCTCACAAACACACAACCCTTACAGCACACCCGCTACTACACACACAACCCTCACCAACCCCCACTAACACACAACCTCCCAACACACACATCCCCTCACCAACATCCCCCTCACAAACACACAACCCTTACAGCACGCCCCAGTACACACACCCCCCACCCACAAACCATACAGCACACCCCCCCAACACAGAGACACACCCCTCACCAATCTACACACACTCCCTTCCACATCTTTCACCCACACATGGACACTCATACACACGACTCCTTCGCACACACCCCACTCATCAACACACTGACACAGCCACGTGCACACCTCTCCCCGACACAGAGCCCCCCGCAACACATGGACCCGAACAACCTTCCCAGCTTACACACAGCCACAGAGAGGCGCATCCACCCACCCCACTGACACCCACAGAAAATACCCCGCCCTCACCCAAGGCACAGCCCCACGGCCACACAGCCTCCCCTGCACACCTCTCCCCGGGACACGGATTCACAACCCCTCGCCCTCCTCCCCCCGCAACACGCAGGTACGGGCCTACCCGCCAGGCCCCATGGTTCAAGGACGGGGGGGCTGCAGCAGGCTGGGGCCGACAGCCCTTGCCATGGCTTTCACTCGCTGGGGGGCGAAATCCAGCGTCCCCCTTAGCCCCAGCCCAGGACACGGAGCCTGGTCTTGGGAGCGCCCAAAGCCGAGTCTGGGGCACCAGCCTGCCCACAGCCAGCTGGGCGACTGCAAGGAGAGCCCCCCATCCAGCCCTGTGCCAGGCCAGCCCCACACCTCACCGTATGGTGGGGCCCCGCACTCCATGCCAGGCCAGCCCCACTACTGCCATACTGGGGGACCCCCCCACTCCATGCCAGGCCAGCCCCACTACTGCCATACTGGGGGATCCCCCCACTCCACACCAGGCCAGCCCCACTACTGCCATACTGGGGGACCCCCACGCCCGCCACCCCCTGCGCTGGGGGGCTGGGCCAGGGCTCAGCTCCAGGGGGCCAGGCGGGGCAGGGCGGGGCGCTGCCTACCTTGGTGTGGCGGGGCCGGGTGGGGGCTCCCAGTGCGTGCAGGGCCCGCTGCTGCCGCGGCTCCGGGCTCCGTGCGTCCGCCACAGGGAAGGTGCAGGGAGCCGCCCCGGCCCCCCCCCGGGTCCCCGCCGCAGAAATCGGCCCCTGCCCTGGGGCTGGGGGCTGCGCCCAGCCCGTGCCAATCAGCCCCCGCAGCCCTAAGGGGCTTGCTTCGAGCAGCACGTGGCGAGCCTGGGCTCGGCCAGTGATGGGTCCAGCCCCAAAGCCTCGCCCTCCGGCTGAGCCCTGGGACCCTCTGCCAGCACCCCTCGCCCACCCTAGCCTCCCGCTCCCCAAGGTCAGGCTGTGAGGCGGGATCCGGCCAGGAACCTCCCCAGATCCCAGGGCAATCCAGAACCTGCCCCCTAAGCCGTGGGGATCGTCTCCTCGTCCCACCTTCTCTCTCTCGCTCGGGGGCCTCCCCCCACTTCCCCTGTGGCCCTGGAGGATGGGACGGCCTGTCCTGCAGAAGGAACTCCTCTTCTCCGTGCTGGCAGGAAGATGGGAGCCCAGGAACCCCTTAGCCAGTCCCAGCTCCTCTGGATGCTCCCAGTTCAGATTGCCAGTCCTTGAGGAGGGGGAACGCTGGCGGGGACCTTCTCTCTGGTGCTCCCCCATGTTTAAATGCCCAACAGCCTTGCTATGAACACCTGGGAAATGAGATTTCCAGTGGAAAAGCTGATACAAGGACAGCTCCATGTGTTCCAAGCCTGTTGACAGGTGCCTTTTAAATGGATTAAATAAATACAAATAATGACATAATCCTTTTAAGCACACATGCCAGATCCTCTGCTGGTGTAGACCAAGTCACTCCATTGACTTCAACAGCATTGATTTCCAGCAGCAGAGGATCTGGTTTACTTTGTGGATCCTAACCCCCGTGATGCATCATCTCCAGCTAGGCTTGGAAGGATTAGATTTTTATCAGTCAGTGTCAGTAAACATTGATTTCCGCCATCCACACGCAACCCGACGAAAAGCTATTTCCACCGATAGTCATCAAAATTTACAAACAGACACAGGAAGAAAAACGCTGCTTGAAAATGTATTAGAATTTGATTTAAGGATATTCCTTTGCATGTTTTGTCATGTGACGTTGACCATTTGTGTTTTGATGCTCACAGAGCTTTACTTTTTTGAATCCCAACGTCTACTGTCATGAAATAATGATTGTCTGACCCCCTCCACTGTCTGACCCCCAATAATTTCCCAGAACTGTAAAAATTGTAATTGATAAAAATCTTTTTGAAAAGCTTAAAACCTATCGTTTTGCACAACTGTGAAACTTTAAATCTATAAAAATAGAAAAGAAAATGCTTAAAATAAACATTGATATTAGCTGTCAAAATCATTTAAAAAAATCAAATTCTGCCTAGCCTAGCTCTAGTTAACTCCTGTCGGTTAAGTATATGATTTGTTTAGCTGGACACCACACAGACAAAAGGAAGAGGTAAAGATCAAAGTCAGAGACAAAAAACTAGAACAAGTGGAAAAACGTGTGTACCTTAGAAGACTAATGTCAAAGAATGGGAATCATGAAGATGACATAAAAAGGATCGGACCAGCCGCTGGTGCATTTGGAAAACTCTACAAGATCTGGAAAGCTAAAGACATTTCAATACCACTGAAAATCAGAGTACATAAACCAACTGTCATGCTGATAGTGCTGTGTGGGTTGGAATGGTGGAGTGTGAAGAAAGCCAATGAATGAAAGATATTGACTAAAGAAATGAACTGGCTGAAGGCGAATACAGGGAGTTCCAAGACTGCAGAAAATAAAAAATGAAGTGATAAGAAAAAGGCTAGGCCAAGAAAGATGACTGTGATGGTTTGGACGCATGTCAAGAATGGATTCAGAAAGGATACCATACATGGCAATATATACCAGAGCACTAGGAACTACAAATAGAGGAAGACCAAGGATGCGTTAGATAGACATGGTTAAGAATAACACAGACCCAAAAGGTTTAAAGATGAGGAAAGCCATGGAGCTTTATAAGAAAGAAGGTAGAAGAAAGCAGTGTGAAGACTATGCTGCAGAGCTGACAGGTAGGAAGGGAGGGAGGGAGGGAGGAAGGAAGGAAGGAAGACCGAGCAAACAGTGGCCTAGCCAGAAGAGACCGCATTGTCTCTATGCACAGAACTCTACCTGGCTCCAGTGGAAATTTCACACCCCCAGCAGCTGCAGGATTATTTGTTGTTACGTATCAAGAGCTAACAATGTGCTAGGTGCTGTACAGAGCACAAAATGAACACCCTCCCTGTTCCAAAGAGCATACCACCATGCATGGAAGGGGCATCACAGAATTATGTTAGCAAACACACTCTTATCAGCTAATTCAACTGCTGCCTTTGACAAGCTCCAAGGAATGGTTCATCAGCAGCGCTGTATTAAGCTGTCATTCAGTACAGGGAATGAAATCGGGTTTAGAGACATTTATATTTGCGCGTGGTTTTAACTGGCTACGAAAAGCAGCCCTGTGCCCAGGTAACATTAGCAAAGCACATACTGCAGTTCAATTTGCACAGTGATACCGTGGGCGAAGCGCACATCATAAACACCTCGACAGGTAGACACACCAAATGATAGGCTAACTGTTGCTATACACCAAGTGCCACTTCACTGGCTGGAATTCAATCGGTACCTAGCGTCTTGTGGTGATCACACGGCTATGCACGCACACATATTTATATCACATGCAAAATCCTGCTAACATGTAACGGCTTCCCAATCCAGTTCCGAACAACTACATACCCTGATCTTATATCGTCCACATAGCTGATGCTAAGTTCCGCCTATAGCAACGAAATCATTGTTTCCATAGAAACTAATGTACTTCAAAAGGAAAAATTGGAGGCACACTAGAGAAGGACAAAAATAAATGGTATAAATAAAGCAGCTGATGGTGTAGGGTGCACCAAAGGTTTTATCAGCACTCATTTGGGGTGACCTGCCTCACACACTTAAGGCTCTACCGTTTGGATATAATACAGCGCCTCCAAACTTGTGGTAATCACAGCTTAAAAGCATCCCACCCCATCCTATATGGGCATATAGAGGACGTGCACTGCATTTGGTATATTACTGCACAAACGAATATACCTGCTGGTATAGTTACATGGCCACATTCTGGCCTCACTCCAGTGTGAATCCAGAGTCACTCCAGATTTACACTGGCCTAGCTGAGAGAAGAACCAGATTCTTTGCTTTTTTTCTTTATGATGTCACATGAAGTATTGCATGATGCTGTCAGAAGGATGTTCTGCAAGGGGTGTAGTATTTGTCTAGAGACTTTATGTTGCGTGTCTATCTATCAACACACAGATAATCTTCATATTTACAATCTTGTCATCATATTACGACTTTGGCCATTGTAAGCGGAGGCTGGATACAAATGACGGTTTGGGACTGATTGGCATCTATACACTGTAGATAAATATCCTGGTAGCTAGGAAATACGTAAGCAGGTGCAGCCCATCAGATTCCTGGATTGCCTGACCATTCAGTTTTGCATACACAGGCGGCCTCCTGCTGGGGAACAAACTATTCTTAGGAACTGGCTTAGTTACTGTTGAACTGCTCCATTTCCTGCTTACAATGAGTGCGATTTACCATTCTGAATTTCACCGCAGATAGATTATCTGACGGGTGCTCTTCAAATAGTTTCTCCGTGTGTATCAACACACTGCTGTGTCCGCCCGCTGTTGCCGGCTAGATTAGGCATTCCATCCCCGCCAGTCCCTTCCACCTAGAATCTCTAAAGAAGTCCAGAGAGTTAGCGATAGAGGCTGGAGAGTGTGGCTCTAGACAGACAATCTGCTCTACTGGCTCCTAATGACGCTTTCGCCAAGCACCGTCTGTCTGGAGAGCTTCACTAGCAGGACCCGTTGTCAGAGGAGGTGAGTCTGGGCTGACCTAGCTCAGGTATAAATGTGGCTCTGCCTATGTGGAAGTCTCGTGGATTAGGACGCAACACAGGCAAGCTGTGAAGCCGGTGGTGGTAGTGTAAGTCGCTACGGTGCTGCAGCAGTCACAGCAAGCAAGCCTTGATCTGCGGTCAATCTCTTGGCAAGGATCATCTGCCACTGAGGTTTATCGGTATCAGATTACACAGGAGACTAGCCTGCCTAGATAGCATCGAAGGGCAGGTTCTGTAAAGGTATTTGGGGGCCAAACGCCACTGAGCCCACCCTAGCCTCATGGTGCAGTGTGTAAGGAGGTTCCTCCAGGAAGGTGAGGATCTCATGGTCTCCCCTGGCGCTGGTGACACTGGTGTCAAGGATGCATTCTCCAGGGAGAGACGGCACAGCGAAACAAGGAATATTCTCCCAATGTTTTTAGGAACCTCCAGACAAAATCACCATTCTCACCACCACTGTTACTATTGCTATGGAAGCACGTAGGGCTTGTCTACCCTGCAGTTAAACACCCGCGGCTGGCCTGTGCCAGCTGGTTCAGGATCATGGCACCTGGGCTGCGGGGCTGTGTAATTGCAGCGTAGACCGTCTCCTGCGATGGGGAGCCCGTGTACGGACATGTCACATTCCCCTTCCACCCAAACAAGTCAACCTGAGCTGGTCCCAAGGGCAAAATCCTCAGTTCACAGTGTCTTTCAGTGACCATTTGTACTGAGCACTCTGGTTCCCACTTAAGTCACCTGCCGGGCCATCGCCCTGGCCTGGACGATGGGCAACAGCAGGTGAGATAAGATAATGGATGCTCCACTTCCTAAGTCAGATGGATCCACGGCACGGGAGGCTGAGCCCCCCCGTTGACTGGTGTAATACATCATGGGGTGGCCGTCCGTCAGATCACGGACACTTGCTTTGGGTGTGCAGGAGAGAGGCCTGGGGCGCCGGGGAACTGCTCTCAGCGCCGGTAGGCGGATATGCCGTCTGGTTCCTGTAGGCTTCCAGACACACGGGCACTGACATGCGTGACTCATCCTGTCCTTGCAGCTTCTGGTACGGTCACCTTTGATGGAGCAGCAGGGGAGGACAGACAAGGTGCCTTGCACACTGTTGCGTGAGACTCTCTCTCAGGGCAATCTCTGGCTTCCCGAGGAATGGGTGTTGTCCGCCTGGCATTGATAAACAGCACCCAACCCATTAGTTCAGCCGTCTCAGCCTGAGACTGGTGCAGAGAACAGCAAATGTGTACGAGGACGTGACTCCTCGGCAGCTCAGGAAGCTGCCGGCGCACTGAGCCTGGCAGAACCTCACGCAGTTGCCGAGCGGATGGCAGCTCTGACAGACAGACGTGCTCTCCTGAGCAGCCGTGAAAGCCGATCCCCAGCCCCGACGCCTGGAACGGAGAGCAGGCCGTGCAAAGGGAACGATGCATCCTTGCGGCAATTCACCAGCCAGCTGGCCCAACGGGGGCGGGGCTTTTACTGCTATCATCAGGGCCTTGATGAAGATTTGTGGGGCACAGCACATGCCAAAGATGAGCAACTCAGGCAGGTATCGATCCTGATGGCTGCAAAATGATACATGCTTCCTGTGCACCAGTCTGATGGGTGTGGGGAGGTAGCTGCCCTGAAACCAGGAGCTCCAAAATAATATGTAGCCATCACAAATCCACATGGTCTCTTGCTGATTCGCCTTACATCCAGATGAGGACAATGGCCTCCTGGTATCTGTGACGGCTGAGGAACTTCTTCCATTGATCCCATTTGGAGGAGGGAGGTAACGTCAGAGCAACACAGCTCCAGCCCCTCAAGAGCCAGGTTCCTAGTAGAGGACCCCTGCAGATTCAGTCAAACTCATGGGCCAAAGCTGTCTCTCCTCCAGGGGAGTTTGATCCCTGATCGTCTTCTGTGGTTTTCATATTACGCTGCCCAGAGCTTTGAAGCACTCACCTTAAATACGCATGCTGGACCTGAGTAATTCCCATCTAGTAGCATTGAATCCTTTGATCTCCCCCCAGGCATCCCTAGAATGTCAGATGCTTCACACAGTTACGGGGATATTGGCCCTCATGTTTCAGGGGGACCTTCAAGTCCTCAGGAAGGAATTGCCTGCCCCGCCCTACCTTCTGCAGAGCACGGCACAGCTGCCCACCTACACTAGAGATCGTTTTCACCATTATCTGAAGCAGCAGGCACCCGCTCCTGCCAGAGGCAGGCTACCAACCAAGATGGACCAGGGGTTTGGTCTGATATGGCGGGAGGCAGGATTCGGGCCAAGACAGACCAGGGAGCTGCACTTTTACGTCAGGAAGCAGATACCAGATCAGGCAGGCCAGTGGATCAGCTCTCATGGAGATAATGTGGGCCAGTCAGTGCTCCCACAGGACAACGCTTGCACTTCTTTGAATAAACCGTTCAGCCAATGGCAAACACCCCAAAGTCTCCTGGATTGCTCTTGGTGAAACTCAGCCCATCGACTTTTGCGCCCAGCAGGGGCTCGGATGCCTGTTACTGAAAAGACCTGCCCGCTACCCCTGGAAGGAACCACTTCAGCACAATTGGCCCTCTACAGAGAAAACAGGGCTGTTGGGGCTGGGCAGTATCAAGACCGCTGTCAAATTAACGGGCAGCAGCTCAAACCAGTAGAAATCCCGAAGTCTCTTTTAATGGCCTGTTCCGATAGCAGCAGTCACCTCCGTAACAAACTTGGTAATGAAATAACTGACCCTCACCTTTGCCTGGAATGCAGAACTCAGCTTGTGGTCAATTATCTCCTGGCGGGTCCTACTACCGCAAGGATTCCAGCTTAAAAGCTGTGTGGGCTGGAAATGCTATTGTCCGATTTGGTTCCCCAAGACTCAGTTGACCTTGTTCTACGGCGTCCACATTCTTTCATCGCTTCCTGTGACTAGGACGGGGTTCGACCAAACACCCAGCCCCACGAGCTCTCCGTTTCCCTGAGCTGAAGCCTTCCCCAGGCCAAGAGAATGAAAGGGCTGCTGTTCCTGGTGCTGAAGTGGCTACAGCCGCTATTAGTACGACGAGTCACACGGGATTAATCCGAGAAATGGCTGATATGACGCCGGTTCAGTTCTAAGCATCAGTATTTAATATCTGCCTATCCATCCCCATGCATACCCCATTAGCTCTCATCACCACATATATCCCTCCATATCTATCTACCCACCCCCTGCACATTCCTCTCTAGCTACCTACGTATTGCCACGCATCTCCAGCTAGCTATCGCTCGTACTCACCGTAGCATATGAGCACCTGGCAGACGGCCTGTAACCCTGGAGAACAGAAGCTAAGAACTCACGGTGGAGCTGTTCTTGTGAACTCATCTGGAGGAGCTAGAGCCTCGTTTATACCATATTTCAGATCTCTAGGTTCTGAATGGCTCACCCAGACTCCCCACCGGCTCTGTAGCCATTTCCCTTCTTGCTTAGTTGTCACTGGCCGCCCTGGCTCAGCCCCTTGAGGATTTCAGAGAGCTTTGCAAACACTCGCTAATTAAGTCTCCCAACCCCCTTGGGGATAAACGAGTCGCTATGAGAGCCGTTTTACAAATGGGGAAACTGAGGCATGGCTTGAGGCAGTGATTTGACCAAACTCACCCTGTGTGTCAGTAGCTGAGCCGAGCTCATTAGCTTCCTGTCCTTGCTGTGACAGCGAGACAACACTTCTGTCCTCATTAGTCATTCATCTTTGACGGGGGCTTCTCCTGGGATTCATGATTGGGTCATGGGCGTTGTCTGGCTGAAGGCAAAATGGCCTCAGTCCCATCCCCGGCCTCCCCTCGCCCTCTCCCAGCTCTGGCTGTGTTTCACTCCCTGGGTTCAGTGCTACTCAGACATTATTGTAGCAGCATGTCGGATCAGCAGAACCCACTCTAGGCCGCAGGATGCTCTAGGATTCAGCCCAGAGGGAGGAGATTAAAGCACTAGTTTGGCACTGAGGAGAGCAGGGTTCTTCGTCTCTCTCTGCCTCAGTTTCCCACCTGAACAACAGGGACAAGAAGGTTTCTTTCTCTATTTCTATATAAACTGTAAGGCTCAGTTCCTCAATTATATTCAGGTGCTGAAAGTGGAAATTAGGAGCCTAAATCCCTCTGAGGTGCTGAGCATAAGCTCTTTGGGAGAGGGACTGTCTTGCCCTATATATCTGTACAGCACCGAGCACCCTGGGGCCCATCCTCTGGTGCTGATCCACCTCCTTGCAGCAGAGTTCGAATTGTGTCAGATCCAGAGCAAACCCAGCAGCTTGGGACTAATGATCTAAGCTTCCCTGATCTGGAAAATGGAATCACGACACTTTTTGTTCCCTGCTTCATTTGGGGGGGGGAAACCCGCAGCATAAAATATTCATGGCATTAAAGGCAGCCCCTTTGTTGTGGCGCGCTCTGGGTTCAAGAGTCGCTGAGGGGCCAAAGTGCAATTGGCGTTGACCTTCCAACGAAGCCAAGGGGTCCCTGAAGCTCTTTGAACAGCACAACACCTCTGCTGTTTACCCGGAGCAGCGCTGGGGTGGCGCTAATGCTCTTATTAAGCAAATAGCCCACTCTCCTTTTGTCAAATTATATAAGAAGGATAATGCAAGAGCAGAGAAAGCTGCTTTGTTGAAAAGCGTGAATTATGCTGCTGCGCTAAGTAGGCTCCATTATACTTAGCAAGACTGAGGCGAACCGTACTGCGCTCCAAGGGGCCTGCCCCGAACACTGAGTCAGAGGTCTTTAAAAAGGGCCGGGTGCTCAGACAGCTCGGGCAGAACGCAGCTGTTTGCTACGTGGCTGGAAGTGGGCGCTGATTTGTGCAAGGAATTGCTTTTCTTCCTCCTCCTGCTTCGTTGTGATGGCCCTTTGCCTTTCGGGCAGCCGTTTGCTCCGGTCCCGGTCCTGGCTTTGTTCATTCGCTCAGCTCAGGCTGACCAATGCCTGGTTGGAACGGTGGCACAGCGAGCGGATGCCCTGGCTTTCATCTGCCCTGGGGAGCACCCACCGCACCACGCCCAGGCGTGCCAGTGTGACTGTCTCCTCCGCTCCCTGACGCCTCCAAACCACCCCGCTGCTCAGCACCCCGGCTGCAGGCTAGGACGGAGGGGCAGCGGCAGAGCGGTGTGAACGGCCCCCATTGCAGCGGCGGGGCAATGGCCCAGCAGGACAGAGATGCAGAGATGGGCACGGGTTCTGGGTGGGGCTAGCCAGTGGGGCTGCAGGAGCCTGTAGGAGCCCCAGGACCAGAATAACACGAGCTCCCTCTGATCCAAGTTGACTTGCATGATCAGAGCTGTGTTGGGGCGCAGCCCTGGGGCGCCGGGCCCAGACGCTGAGTGGGGATCATTGCGTGCTCAGAGCCCTAGCACCGGCAGGAGGCAGCTGCCTGGCTGGGCTAGCAGTGGGCGCTGCAGGGGAGGCTCCAGGCAACGGCAGAGCGCTGGCTCGGGGCAGGAGCTGCGGGTGATCCAAGTGCCTTGGTGGAGACGCTGGCCCAGCTCAGGTCCCGTCGGTGCTGCTGAACCCACAGCCAGAGATCCTCGGCCCTCTGCAGAAACAACCTCCAAGTGGAGGGGAGAAAACCTCGCGCACACCCAGCGTTCTGGCCAGATGTGCATCCCAGCTGTGTGTGCACTTGTGCCGTGTCAGGTTCCCACCCAGGCCTGGTTCTCAGCTCTGCTTCACACGGCCGTAAAGCCGGCTCAAGCACTGTCACTGCTGATTTACACCAAAGGGGGTCAGAAGCAAGGCCACATGGGTTGTGACTGTGGTTGCAGAGCAGCTGACTGTGCATCCAAGCAGTGAGTTAGGCGCCCACACCCACGCCGGTATCTGAGCTGCACGGACCACCGCACGGGCGCACTGGCAGGGCTGGATGGCCTGAAAACCAAGCGTTGACATTTCAGCAAGGTCTGCGATGGCCTGGAGCTGCCTCCTGGAAGCTACTGCCCAGAGTGCCAACAGCAAAGCGACAGCGGGGCCGGAGCTGATGGGAGTCAGTCAGCCCCGGGATCTTATCAGACTCCTCCAGCGGTCCCTCGTTGTCAGCAAAGCAGTCACACGAGCAGGTCTGTGCCGGGCGATCTCTGGGCAGATCACCTCTGCGTCCAGATTCCAGGCGACTCCTTCCTCCCCAGATTAATTAATCCTAACTGCACGACGCGTAGCCCCGTTACCCATCCGTCACTGTCAGATTGGAGAACGTTAGGGCCTGCGGCAGAGCTCAGGCAATTAGCGCTCATCTGGTCACCCGGCCCGGAAAGGAGCCGTGTGAAGGAGAGCAGGGCTGGTAGGAGCCTTCCCAGGGAGGGATTTTAATGCACTTCCAATGTGGTGGGGGTGGTGTTTGAAATGCCCCCCCTACTACATGGCAGAGCACGGCAGGGGCAGTGTCTGGTGTGCCTGGCCACGCGCTGCACCTGCTGACAGGCCGCTGCATTCAGGAGCGGCTGGAACACCTAGGCAGGCGCGGCCTGGGGAGACGGGGCACGTGCAGGGGACTGCACAAGTCGAGACATGCTCTGGTGCGCTCTGCATGGCTCACACCCTCCTCAGCTTCTTCCTCTGAAAGGGCTCGACCGCCCCTCAGGAAAACAAAGCCCTCGCTGAGATGCAAATCTCTCCCTTGCAAACCATGAGGCCGGGCTTGTCCCTGGCGTGGCTCCCAGGAAGCTGTTGGAGTGACGCCCACTGGGAAGCTGGGCCCATCCATCAACCTGGCAATGAGAGCCCCCTCCTGCCTCCGGCACCTGCGATGGCACCGCTGCAAACTGCTTCACACCCTGGGGCGAGTGGAGCTGATGATCAGCCCCCTGGGAAAGATGGGGAAACTGAGGCACATGGAAGGGGAGGTGACGTGCCTGAGGTCACACGTGAAGGCGGTCGCAGAGAACATGCCTCTCTTCAATCCTGGCCCCTGAGTTTAACCACAGCCCCAGGAGTTATGGGCTGGATGCAGAGATCCCTTGGGGAGGTTCTCTGGCCTGGGGGCTTGGCAGGGGCCAGGTCAGATGATCGGAATGGTCCCTTGTGGCCTGAAAACCTTCTGCATGCTGAGCCCCCCTTTGTCCCAGCCAGACGAGGCTTCAGTCGGATGCCGGAGGAGACTGGCGTGGCAGGCCAGTGGGGCTGGGCATTCCGGTGGCTTGGCGCAGATCCTGGGCACGGCCAGGCTCACAGGGACCGCAGGGAGGGCTGGGCGGGGCGAGAGGGGTGGGAATGGTTGACTGAGCGATTTGATAACAGCATAACCCGATGGGCTGGGCGGCCCAGGGAGCTCCGAAACGCCACCCTCTCCCGGTGCCCCCTCCCTCCTTTCAAAAGCTGCAATGGGGGCATGATCCGGTGCCCACTGGTCCCACCCTGGTGTCAGGTGGCGTCAGATCCCACCCTGAGCGCTGCTTCCTCTGGCGCCTTTCAAAGCCGCCCCGTAAATGAAGTGCAGGGGTCACCAGAGAGCAATGCCCTTTCGCCAGCCCCACCGGGGGCAGAGCATGCAGCGCTCCCAGCTCTCACCGGCTCAGGCGCGAGGGACAAAGCTTGGATCTCCAGGACCCCCACTTACATCCTTTCCGGGCCTGATCCCTGCAGGCACTGAGACACCCCTCACTCCCATGCAATCTCTGATGGATCCTCAGGGGACTCGTAGGGACTCAGGGCTCTGGGCGTCCCATTTGACTGGCATATGCCAATGTCTCTGCAGGCCGGGCGTGAGATCTCTGTTTGGTGGGAGGATGTACAAAGCCAACCGATTTGTGCCGCGTGAGAGAAGGCCGCTCCCCGGATCAGCCGGACAGGACCCAGTGACGATGCCCTCTCTCCCTCAGCAGTGTGTCTGACGGGCGCTGCCAAGCCGGATTCTGATCTCACCCCACTTCCTAGCGCAGCGTACCCCCTGCCTTCCGCAAGCAGCTCCTCCCTCACAGCGGAGTCGGAGATCACACTCAATGCTGTGGGGTTTTTAAAATTTGCTTTTCCATTATTGACTAAATTAACTTTTTTTTTTAATCCCCAGGATTTTGGCAGGACCTACACACCCCAGGTGTGACTTCCAGCTGTGCTCTCCAATGCGGCATGCCCCACAACAGCCCCGAGAAGAAGCCCCGTGCTCTGCAATGCTTCTCTGGCTCCAGCCTATACATTCCTTTGCTTAGTTTTGCCCCATGAATTCTACTTGCTGACACCCCAACTACCTTCTGTCCCTCATGGGTGTTTGCATCCACAGTCCACTAGAACATGGACCTGCTGCACTTTATTCATCCTGTGAATCCTTCTTCGGCCATCCGCCCCAGCCCTTCCACCCTGTTCCTGTTGCTTTTCTCTACAGAGGCTCTGATTTGTTGATGTCTGTCTGGTGTCGCGGAGCCCCGATCTGCATCTATGGGCTTCCAGGGGCGCTCTCGGCCACTATCGCCTGGGCCTGCCCTGGGGTTTGGGTAGGGGCCTCTATATTGCACTGGTGAGAGATGCCAGCCCTGGGACTGGGACAATGCAGCCTCCTCCACCACCTGCCAGTGGGCTCAGCCCCGGCCTGGAGGGGCCACTCCTAGAGATGTGGGGGGCAGCTGCCACAGCCCGTTCAATGCTCTGCTGAGACTGCCAGCAAAGGGGCTTCTAGTGCCAGGGGCATTTGTAAGGAGACTGTCTTTCTGCCAGGGGATCTCGGCGTTTCCCCGACCTGGAACTGCGGGTACCCCTACTCGTGCTCATAACCAGGTCTGACTGTTTCTGGAACAAAACAAAATCTCGTGGCAGTGGGTTCTGCAGGCAAATTCACACAGCCAGTGAAACAGCATTTTGTGTTGTGTTACACTTGCTCCCTTTCAATTTCCTGGCCTGGGATTAAGGGAAAGGCTAACCAGCCCCCATAACCTGCTTCCCAGATTCTCTGCCTCTTGGATCTCCTGTGATCTGTCTCCTCTCCAAGCGCACAGCCCTACCCTTTCCAGTCTCTTTCCAAATGGACGTATCTTCATTGCTCCTCACTGGAGCTTCCCCCCGTTCTGCTCTGTCCTTTCAGGGACGGGAGGGCTTGCCCTGCACACACCATTGCTGCTTTCGCTAGACATCAGCTGCTGGAACTGTGAGATGACGACTGTCTGCTTGTCGTGTGCGTCTAAGGAGCTGCCAGTCACGTATGTAAAGGAGAAAAGGAGGGGCCCCTGAGGGCGGGTGTCACACGGGAGTTAAATGACCCTGGTGCCTCACCCCAAACAGGCTAACCCAAGCCCCCTGTGGATCGCTGTGCAAGGACTGATGGGAGAAAACCAGGCAAAACACACAACATGGCTTGGAGGTTATGGTGACCAGACGGCAAGTGTGAAAAATCAGGACGCAGTGGGGGCTAATAAGTGCCTATATAAGACAAAGCCCTGGATATCGGGACATCTGGTCACCCTACTGGAGGTGGGCCAGCCAGTGTGCCAGTCTTCAGCCACATCCCCAGGGGGTGCAGCCGACAGGGAGAGGGGTGCGTCCCTCCAGTCCCCTCCCAGCTACAATGCAGGCGGCCAGCATCTGCGAGCTCCCGCCTGCAGCAAGCAGGGACGGACTCAGTTCCTGGCGCGAGAAGCAGTAAAGTGCACCTCCAAACACGTGGCCCTGCCCCATCATGAAGGATACGGCCTGCACCCATTCCCCAGCACTGCTCATCCCGGTCCTGCCAGCTGCTTTCCTCAAGGGAGGTCAGCCATCATCGTGGTCGTCACCATCAGCCCCATGACCACGCCTGTTCCAAACACACGCCCTACCAAACAGTCATTCCTTTCCCAGCAGCCGTCTCGTGGCCCCACCTGGCTGTCTCTGGGCCAGCTCTGCTGTCTGCCAGGATTTTACAACGCCGGTGGCTGCTTTGCAGGAGGAAAACAAACAAACAAACAAACAAAAGACGCACTCCAAAATATCGGCCATTGTTCTTCGACACCAACCCAGCCTCCCCTGCAAGCAGCCATTTAAAGCCCATCTCTTTAAGAGGCAGAACTTCCACCCAGTTTGTGACTTGCAGACCAAAAAAAAGGACACGTGCCTAGATGATCAGGCCAGAGGTGGGGACCATTGCGATCAGCTAGCCCGACTGGCTGCACAGTGCAGGTCAGCGAATTCGCCCCGCGATCTCTGCCTTAAGCCCAATAGCACGCAGCTGTGCTCGTGTCTCTTTCAGAGAGCCATCCTGTCTCAGTGCACAGATCCCAAACCCTGGAAGACCCACCACAGTGCTGGTTAATTTCCGTCCCTGTTTCTTAGCACCTCATTTCCAGACTGAATTTATCTGGCTTCAGCTTCCAGCCATAGGCTCCTCTATGGTTTAACCTTTGAGATCAGCATATTAAATGTGACCGGTTCCCCCCGCTTGCAAGTGCCAGCTTTCGCTGTCTTTCCCATTAATAAACTCTGCCCCTGCTGTTGATACGAGTGAGAGGGTGAGGCGCCGAGATGGAAGAGCGGTTATTAAATCTGCGATTTCCCCAGCAAGGGCCCAGAACACCTCGATCCAATCCCTTTTCCTGCTCCTTTGGAATAGGACGTTAAGTCAATTGTGCTCTCTTGCGCGCTCTTTCTCCCCTTTCCTTGTAATATCCTGTGTTGATGCGCTCAAAAAATAATAAGGCATCAGGAGATGCATTTGCCGTGCTGTTGTGCCAGCCAGCGTAAGGACCCAGCTCAAGACTGGGTAGCATGGGATCTGCCAGGAGACCTTTTGGGATGCGCCGTGATGATGACGATGATACAGTGCTTCATCCCTTTGCCCAGCTTGGCTGCTCCTCGGTAGCCCGGATGGGTGGTAGGAAGGGGCGGGACAGGCAGGGAAGTGGTGCTGCTGTGGTTGGAGCAGGGAATCGCTCCCCGCTCAGTCTGGTGTTGGATGTTCCCTGTATTCCCTGTCACGTGGGTGGTGGCCAGGCCAGGGGCTAACAACAAGCCATTTGCTGTTGGGGGACGGAGCCCTCTAGTGCTGGCAATCCCTCTGCAGCCACCGAATGGGGCGGTGCGGGCACCAGACGGGCTGGCTTTCCCCCCAACATGCTGCCCCGCCCACGGCCTGGAGCGAGGGCCACGCAGGGAGCTGTCATTCCCTGTCCACTGCCCCGGCTGCCAGGGAGTGCCCACTGCCCACCTGGGCTGCCTTTCTCATTCCCAAGCCCATAAACCCTCCAGTTCCCCTCCCCCCCATCACTGCCAGCTGAGCAAACGGGGAATCAGTCTCCCTCCTTGTCCCCAGGCCTCTCTTCAGTCATGTGTCACCTCCGGGGGACCAGCCACACCTCACGCCTCATGTCCCACAGCTAATGGGATGGGGGGGAAGATGTGCTCGTTGGGTGGGAGAGCTCAGGTATGGCCCCCCCTGCGGGGCTGGGGAAGCAGTCCTGGGTGGGGGGACGCTGCAGAGATGGGCCGGCCTGTGACTCAAGAGACCAGAGCTCTATTCCTGCCCTGCCACTGCCCAGCTGCATAACCTTGGGTGAGTCACTTCATCTCAGGTCCCAATCTTCCGCTTGTATCCTGCAACCCCGTCTCCCACTCGTTATCTGTCCTGCCTTTTTAGAGGCTCCCTCACTGCAAGTTTGTTCAGCATCCAGCACAGTGGGGCTCTGATCTCAGGAGGGGGCTGCAGATGCAACAAACACCTTCCCTGCCTCCAAGCGACGTGCCGAAGAGAGGGAAACTGCTAACAAATGGAGAAGGGGCAGGGAACAGCAATGGACTCCAACTACATGGCGACACTGACCAAAACACCAGGACCACACTGGCAGGTCTTTGTTCAACCTATTCTTAAAAACTTCCAGCGACGGGGATCCCACAACTCCCTGTCGCAGAACTTAACTGACAGGTTTCCTTAATGTCTAACCTAATTCTTCTTTGCTGCAGATTAAGCCCCCGACTTCTTGTCCTACCTCCAGAGGACACGGAGAACAGCTGATCACTGTCCGCTGTATAACACATTTAGGTCCACCCTTAGTTCTCCTTGTGTCTAGACTAAACATGCTCAGGTTTTTAAACCTTTCCTCGCAGGTCAGGTTTTCTAACCCTTTTATCATTGCTGTTCCTTCATCTGGATTCTCTTCAATTTATCCACATTTTTCCTCAAGTTTCGGCACCCAGAACTGCAGCCAGTACCAGCCGGCTGAGGCCTCCCTGGTACCGAATACAGCAGAACAATTATCTCCCCTGTCCTACGTACGCCACTCCTGTTAACAGCCCCAGAATGATAGGAGCCTCTTTCACAACGCCGTCACATTACTGACTCCAATTTGATCTGTGCCCCACTAGAAACCCCAGATCCTTTCCAGCAGTACCTTCATCTAGCCACTTATTCTCCATTTTGTAGTTGGGCCTTTGATTTGTCCTTCCTCAGTGAACTGTTCCCACGAATCTTTATTGAATTTCATCCTGTTGATTTCAGAGCAAGTCTCCAGATTGGCAAGGTCACTTGGCATTCTATTCCGGGCCGCAAAAGTGCTGGCAACCCCTCCCCGCTCGTGTCAGCTGCAAATTTCATCAGCAGACTCTTCCTTCTGTTACCCAGGTTAGTAATGAAAATCTCCAACGGGGACACCCTTGCTCCAGCATAGCTATTGCACTCGGAATTACCACCCTACCTTGTTCTGGAACAATTTCCCCATGAAGAAAAGGCCTCAGCAGCAGCGTTTCTTGTCTCTCTTTGCTGCATGGGGATAGTGTTGTCACTGCCTGTAAAGAGGAAGGAGGGGCCCTGCTTTCATGGGTCTGGGGTCTGCATAGCGCCAGGGGAGCCATTCACAGCAGCTGATGGCCTGGGCCCCTTTTCCCTGGTAGATGGGGCGGAGCATTCACTAGTGGGCGGGAGTCAGACATGATCAGGGATCAGCCGACCCCATCCGGGACCTCCGGGAGGTGAGTGTCCTGGGGACATAGCTTCCGATTCCTGCCCAGGATTTGGGAACACCCAGAGGAGAGAGTCCACGCAGGTTCTCAGGGAACCCAGGGCACACTAGGGCAGGACGAGGGGCTGTGTAGGAGCCACACAGACGTCCATACAGGGCAGACGTGGCCAAGGACTCTCTGAGCCCCTCCGTCATTTGTGTTATTGCCCATCCAATGAGAGATGATCTGTGAACAGCCCAAAATCCAGGCAGGCGAGCAACCCCTGGGCTTGGATTTCAGCCCCACGGGGGCCAGACAGCAGAGCACCCACTGGCACATCACACCGCACGCAGGGCCCCACCAGCAGCTCACCCTCTGCCTCCGGCTGCGCAGCGCTGGGGCGGGACAGGTCTCCTGCTAGCCGCAGTTCGTAGATCTCCCCGCAGCGGGAGGCTAATGTTAGTACTTTCAGTCCTCCTCCCCCCTCCCTCTTATCACAGTCACCTCCCATTCCCCCCCCCACACACCATGATCCTCAAACTCAGCTTCTCTCCTTCAGCGCATCAGTTGCATCCAGAAACGCCCAGGTTTCCGCCCCACCCTAGCCCCCGCCTCCGGCACAGCCACGCAGTCCATAGTCCTGACGCTCAATTCTCCTCCCAGCCGCCAGGCTCTGTCCTGTCTCTTCTGGGTACGTCTACACTGCAGCTGGAAGTGAGCCCTCCAGCCCACACACGAAAACCAGCCCTGTGGAGGCAGCGGCTGGGCCATTGACTTGGGCTCCGTACTGGAGCTCAGATCCAGGGAGCTGGGTGGGCTTGAGCGTCCGAGCTGCTGTCTCAGCCAAAAACGTCCATGCTGCTATTTTTAGCTCCCTGGCTCAAGCCCAGTGGCCGTGCAGATGCCCCCTTGGAAGTCACCAAAGCGTGTGAGCGCTGCACTCCTGGGCTGAGAGTCGCCACAGGAACGCATGTGCTTGTCTGGATCTTTGCGCACGGGCCCGGGAATGTGTCTGGGGACACACACAGGCCGGTAACGACCGCACTCGGCACTCGGCTTGAGCTTGGGGCCTTCAGCACCAAAGCACGGGGCTACAGGAGTGACTCCAATCACCAGCAGCGGTAGCAGGCTGTTATCCTCATGTAGACTAGCCACAAGGGGGTTGCATGACTCACAGTTTGCACGTCTGCCCGGTTCTGGCCCCTATCAACTGAGGCAAGATGCTGCAGAGCCTCCTGGAATCTGACCAGTCCCTTTGCGGCTGATCAGTGAATGGGAGCTTCCGCAGCCCCCACCCACCAGGTGTTAGGAAGGCCTCATTAGTCAGGAGGCATTTAAGAGTCTCATTAAAGGAAACAGAGCCACACTTGTGCAATATGCCACCGATGTGCGCCCTGCTGACACGCCCACACCCCCTCAGCGCCGCAGCACCACTGGGGAGCTATAACAAAGCTGGAATGTGGATCCACACCCCATCCAAAAATTCCTGACATTGAACTGGTTTCAAACCCAGTGTGCCTCCCTCCAGCTGCAGCCCACTGGGATATGGCCAGCTCGTCTGGGAGTTGGGTGGACTAACAACAACAGAGACTTCTTTCCACTTCTACCACGTTTCAAATCCCAGCACAAACATGGGCCAGTTAAGGCGCACCCGCCCCGTTCCGCATCGCCTCACCCATCGCTGAAATGCAGCCAGTTCTGCTTGGAGCGCAGGAACCGTTCAACAGAGCCAGCAACGTCTAGGAGAGGAAGGAAAGGATCCTCATCTCCAATTAAAACGCCAGGAAGGCAGCACGTTAGCACTGGAGCTGCAGCTGGGTCAGCAGAGTTAGCAGAGGAAAAGGGATGAGGACCTCTCACACACGCTCACGGGGTCTCAGCACACTACCAACTCCGTGGGAGACGCACCAGCTCCTGAAACAGCAGCACCGTTGCCAGGAGTAGCTAGACCTGGCAAGAACGGACTCCAATATGCTCTGCCTGGACGCCGTCGGGCCTGTGCATGACTCGGGGGCAGTTCGTGTGTAAGCAGAGGTGGGTCAGATCTCCTTCCGGGGTGGGGTTAAGCCACCAGAGCTGGGAGTGAACGTTGCTCTGGAACCAGTCTTCAGACGTATGTTCACAAACCCCTGTGTTAACAGAGCCGAGGGGCCCAGCCGCTACGGAACGGGTCAGCAGCCACAGGGCGGCAGAACAGGGCAATGTCCATGCTTTAAAAGACCCTTTGCAGCGGCGCAGACTCTAGATACGGTCCTAAGAGGCATGGGCAGGCATGTGGGCATCTGACGGGCATCAGCGACAGGAGACAGTTCCGAGCTAGCAAAAGAGCTGACCTAATGACTAAAGCTATCTGCAGATGCCTAGTCAAACCTCTCACTGTGGGTCGGGGGAGGGAGGGGAGAGAGCACCCCACCCCTTCCCAACACTGCTCCTCCGACTCCGTTAGACATTTCCCCAAAGAAAAAATCAGCGTATCATTTCAGCGGCAACCTTCTAGCCTGACACCATGCAACAACAGACACACCGTTCGGGGTGCAACAACAGAGGCGCGCACGTGCGAGCGTGTGAAGCTGTGCGTGGGAACGCCTGAATGCAGATGTGTGTGCGTGCATGCATGCGTGCAGGAGCACGCGTGTGTGCAGGAGCATGCGTGCGTGCAGGCGAGTGAAGGCCGCGCCGGGGCTGAGATGCGGCTGGCTCTCGCCCCGCTGACCAGCACCAATGGTGGTGCAAGGCCTCTTGCCCCACTGCCCTCCCACCCCCGGCACGCTGCACCCCGCTGGAGTCCACGCCGCCCCAGAGGAGCGGGGCCGGGCCAAAGGAAGCCACAGAATCACAGAGGCACACAGGATTCTGCTTCAGGAGAGGAAGGCAGCGGTGCAGGTCGGTGATAGGCTGTGAAGGAGTTGGACACACAAAGCTGCTCCTACCTGGCCAGGCCGAGCCAAGCGGCGGACGGGCTCTTTGCTACAAATGTCACATTCACACAGACGGACACAAGCGGGATGTAAAAAGGCACCCGATTAGCCGAAGCCCAGAGTTTCCACGGCAGCCGGGCGGACCCCTAACGAGGGGGCGTGGGGAATGAGGCAGCCCCCAAATGCAGGCCACCTGTTGGACCCTGCAAATGGTTATCGGTGATCATGGCACGGCAGGGCCTAGGGGCCGCCCTCCCAGATCGGCTTAGGAAGGGCTCTTTGCTACAAATGTCAAATCTATCCATCACGCTAAATCTGGCCTATTTGCATAATCCCCGTGCGGCCACGCTCAACAGACGCGGCAGGCAAAAATCTGTTCTCCCCCGGAGTTGGAAAGGGAGGGGGGTGTTTATGGCAGGGTGGTTCAGGTACACTGGACGGGGCCCACTGCAGTGGGCTGCGCAGCGTGACTCGTTACGGTGGGGCTACTCTGATGTTGAGCCTGCCGCACGCATCCGTGCTCATTAACGTCCCTGGCTCAAGATTGAACCACCGCCCGCCCGGGTGGAATGTGCAGGGATAAATGTATGAAGGGGGTGTTGGGCTCCTTGTCCAAATGTCTGCAGGTCCGGGCCAGGCCCGGGGTGGCCGTGAGCTCCGCTCAGCAGCTGAACTGCAGTCAGGAAGCAGGTAGCAGAGGCAGGAGCACGCTCCGGGTTACAGACAACAAGCAAACAGCAAAGTCAAGGACAAACCAGAGTCAGACGCCAGAGTCTTAGGGGCTGCGGCCATCAGGGTCTGGATCCACTTTGCAATCAGGCACCAGGAGAGGTCTGTGGGGAATTTTCAGGGTGGAAGCTAGCAGGGGAAGGCGTGCTCCACATGAGGGCTCCCCCGCATGGGGGAAATGCCGCCCTCACTCCGTCCTCCTCCCCCAGGGCTTGGTGCTGGGATCGAAGGGGAGGAATTATCACTGAAGTGTGGTTAGAAAGAGCTGGACACACAACCCTGGCCAATCCCACCCGACGTGCTGCAGTCCCAGCCCAGCCGCGGGCTCAGTGGGGGCGATGCGTTTCTCGGGGGCACGAAGCCCAGCTCCCCGCATGTGCCAAGGACGCGAGGGGCGCCCAGACCCCATTGGCAGGAGTGGGGTGGGGGTCGAGCATGTAGGGTGGCTGCGCATTTCCGAAAGGGAGGCCTGGTCCCCAGAGCCAGATGCAGGGTCCCTGGGCACTCCGGGGCCAGTCGTCGGGAAGGCCGAGAACATGATCCCGAGTGACCCCACCTCCTGTTGGGCCTGCCAGCTCTCAGATCCCACCTCGCGTTCCCTTGGGTGAAATCCCCCCTGGGTTTGGGGGGGAGCGGGGAGGGCAGGAAGCATCTTTCCCTTCCTTCCCCTTCCTTCGTATCACGGCTCTGCCAGGGGGAAAGACACAAGAGAGGTCTCCAAACCATGGCACGGCGGGGGTCCAGGCCAGCTCAGCTTCTCCCTCCAGGGAGGGCGGGAAAGTAGGTGTTTTGGGAGCCAGAGGGGATACAGAGATGGCTGGGCACCGCCCTCATGGCGCTCAGCACTGGGAGGAACTGGACGATGGTTTCTGATTATCAATTCTTTTACCAGCTCAGCCCTGGGCCCCCACTAGCCCTTCTCCTGCGCAGCTGTGCCAGCCGCATCCACTGACCCTGTTACCTGCCATTGCACACGGCAGAGACTCCTCAAACTCACTCCTGAAGTTCAAAGTAAGGGCATGCCAGGTAGCATGTGTCTGTGACAACCCCCACACTGCAGCACGGACCTCCATCACTGCAGCTAAGGGAGCAACTCCATTAGTTGGTAGCAACAGCAGGCTGTTATCTGAATGATCTTCTGCTAGCAGCTTTCTTTCTCTTCCTGCTCCGGGACATCACAGTACATGGTTCACTCTGTCTCCAAGCAAAGCCTTCTGTTGAGTCCTCCTCCTCCCATCATCTCAGTACGGAGCCGTAACTGCATCCTTATCTCTCTTTACATTTCCTTCCCGTTCAAACACGCGCATGGACCTTGGAATAACGTGCAGCTCCTGGGCTGCCTAAACCATCTGTCCCCCTATTATCAGGGAACCAGATACCCATTGATCCAGCCTTCCGGAGAACAGCCAGGATTCTGGGTCTAATCTCAGCCGCAGCTCAGCACGCTGCCGGACTGGTCATATTTACAGATAGGGTCTATTTTTAAACCTGGTGTTTAGAGTGTGCTGTGTTTGCTTAGTTGGGTTTATTTCTAAACCTTGCACAGACGGCCACAGAACACAGATCCGCTCATGTTTTAGTGCAGTGCCCAGCCCAATAAACGATACATCAATACTCAGTGATGGACAAACAGGCATTGGCTGGAGTCCCAAATCAGCAAATCTAGAGCACCCGTCAGCTTTCATTAAAAAGAAGCAAGTTTCTAGCCTGCTGTAATGTTAGCTTTCCTGAGTCGACAGATACCCTAAAACGATAGGCCAAAGCACAACTGCAGTTGCCGCTAGAAAGGGACGTCAAGGGGAACAAGAAGGGTTTCTACAGGTATGTTAGCAACAAGAAGATGATGAGGAAAAGTGTGGGCCCCTTGCAGAATGGAGGAGGCAACCTAGTGACAGAGGATGTGGAAAAAGCTGAAGTACTCAATGCTCTTTTGCCTCTGTCTCCACAGACAAGGTCAGCTCCCAGATACTGCCCTGGGCAGCACAGAATGGGGAGGAGGTGAGCAGCCCTCAGTGCTGAAAGAACAGGTTCAGGACTATTTAGAAAAGTTGGACATGCATAAGTCCATGGGGCTGGATGCAGTGCACCCAAGGGTGCTGAGGGACTTGGCTGATGTGATTGCAGAGCCATTGGCCATTATCTTTGAAAATTCGTGGTAATCAGGGGAGATCCCAGATGACTGGAAAAAGGCACATATAGTGCGCATCTTCAAAAAAGGGAAGAAGCAGGATACGAGGCACCACAGGCCAGTCAGCCTCACCTCAGTCCCTGGAAAAATCATGAAGCAGGTCCTCAAGGAATCCATTTTGAAGCACTTGGAGGAGAGGAAGGGGATCAGGAACAGTCAGCATGGATTCACTAAGGGCAAGTCATGCCTGACCAATCTGATTGCTGTCTATGCAGAGGTGACTGGCTCTGTGGATGTGGGATGTGGGAAAAGCTTTTGATACAGTCTCCCACAGTCTTATCAGCAAGTTACAGAATGGACTCTAAGGTGGATAGAAAGCTGGCTAGATCATCGGGCTCAATGGCTAGTGATCAATGGCTCCATGTCTAACTGACAGACAGTTCAACATTTTCATTAATGATCTGGATGCTGGGGGCTGGATTCCAACCTCAGTAAGTTCAGAGGACACTAAGCTGGGGGGGTGGTAGAGACACTGGATGGGAGGGATAAGATACAAAGTGACCTAGACACATTGGAGGATTGGGCCAAAAGAAATCTGATGAGGTTCAACAAGGACAAGTGCAGAGTCCTGCACTTAGGACGGAAGAATCCCATGCACAGCTACAGACTGGGGACCGACGAGCTAGTTCTGCAGAAAAGGATCTGGGGGTTACAGGGATAAGAAGCTGGATATGAGTCAGCAGTGTGCCCTGGTTGCCAAGAAGGCTAATGGCATATTGGGCTGCATTAGTAGAAGCATTGCCAGCAGATCGCGGGAAGTGATTAGTCCCCTCTATTCGGCATTGGTGAGGCCTCACTGGAAGTATTGTGTCCTGTTTTGGGTCCCCCACTACAGAAAAGACGTGGACAAATTGGAAAGAGCCCAGCGGAGGGTAACTAAAATGATTAGGGGGCTGGAGACTTATAAGGAGAGGCTGAGGGAACTGGTTTTATTTAGTCTGCAGAAGAGAAGAATGAGGGGGGATTTGATAGCTGCGTTTAACTACCTGAAAGGGGGTTCCAAAGAAAATGGAGCTAGGCTGTTCTCAGTGGTGGCAGGAGACAGAACAAGGAGCAATGGTCTCAAGTTGCAGTGGGGGAGGTCTAGGTTGGATGTTAGGGAAAACATTTCCCTAGGCAGATGGTGAAGCACTGGAATGGGGAGGGGGTGGAATCGTCATCCTCAGAGGTTTTTAAGGCCCAGCTTGCCAAAGCCCTGGCTGGGATGGTTTAGTCGGGGTTGGTCCTGCTTTGAGCAGGGGGCTGGACTAGATACCTTCCGAGGTCCCCTCCAACCCTCGTTGTCTATGATTCTATGCCAGCTTTAAGAGTGGTGTGAGCTGCCACCACCCATCTGAGCGGGATGTTGGCTCTGAAACCTAGCGCTGGACCGGGAGACACCAGCATTGCGAACCGGTTCCCTGTTGATCTCCAGTTTCTCTGGCACGGTGGGGGGAGTTTGTGTTGGCAGAGGTTCTGGGGATGGAAGGTAAGACTTAGCCTCAGTACAGACCTTTCTGTTTCCCCACCTCAATCTGACCCCAGTGCTACCTACCCACTTGCCATGCAAGAAGACTGAGAAAAAGACCCCACAATAGGAGCCAGAGGGTGGGACTACTGGAGAAAGGAGTCACCACATTGACAACAGTCCAGTCTAATACAAATCCAGGCACCAGAAGGTCATGAGAATATCGAAGGGTTGGTACCGTTTGGATCCCACTAGGAAATGGGCATGGTTTGCTCAGCACCAGGTGAAAGCAGCTATTTTTTCCATTTCCCCTTAGTCTGCGTGCCAGTAAGGCCTCTCCAGAAACATGCCCGGTCTCCAGGGGATCAGTACCGGCGCCTGGGTGTGGGGATGGAATAGCTTTTCACCCGTAGAGCTCAACGTTCTTTACTTCACCCGAGCCTCATTTCCGAGATGGGGAAACTAAGACACGGAAGGGAAGCGACTCACGCAAGACACTGGGAGAACCAAGACCAGAACCCGGGTCTCCAGGCCCAGTGCCGCTTTGACCAACCCTCTTCCAGCACCCTGAGCAGACCCAGCCAATCAGCTTGCTGGCCACAGGGGTGACGGGCTGGCCCCCGGGCGCTGTTAATGCAGCAAGATGATCGTGTGTCGTACCACGGTCAGTTAATACACTGGGATCGGGAGTCCCACCACAGTCACGTCACCCTTAATGTGTGGGATCCTGCGCCATACCATGGTCAGTGAACCTGCGGGACAGTGGGTCGTACCGCGGTCAGCTAATACACTGGGACAGTGGGTCGCAGCACGGTCTCTGCTAATGCACCATCACACTCTTTTGGCTGATCAATGCCTTACGTCCCTGCACCACACGCAACACGATCTCAGGCTTGTGCCAGCTGAGAAACTCACCTTCCCCTCACATCTCTCCCGAGTGGCCCTGCACGGCCGATGCACCAGTAACACTGCCACATGAGAGGAGGTCACGTGGGGACTTGCATTCCCACAATGGCCTCTCCATGGCTGGCCTGGGGAAGAGCCAAGAGCACAGATTCCCGCCGGGCTCTCCCACAGCAAGCGGGGGCTGGCTGGAGCAGAGCCTAGCTGAGCCCTGGCGGTGGTAGGAAGTGGGGGTGGCAATTCATTACAGTTGCTCTGCCCAGACAGCCAGTTGCCCAGCACGGTGTCGCAGGCGCCATGTGGCGGGAGGTGCCATCTCTCAGAGAAGACATAACGTGGGGCCATGGCCACATGGGGCCATTAAAGATCCCACTGTGGTTTATATCCGAAAGGGGGTTAGCCCCAGTGCCTGGGTCAGTGCAGCCTTAGGTAATTACGTTCTGGCATCCATGATCCATGCAGTGTCGGGTGGAGAGAGGAGAGAACACAGCGCCAGGGCCCAGGATGGGCTGGGAGTAGTTTAGGCTGAGGAGGGCTGGCAGAGCAGGGGGGAAAGGATTGTCAGTGTCTGTGTGGGTCATGGGGGAGTATGTATGGGGCAGAATATGTATGGGGGGCAGAGCTGGAGAACTTGAGCAGAGGACAGGGTGTGAGTATGCATGGATGGGAGAGGGGTGGGTACAGAAAGCATCCAGCCAAAAGTGAGCTTGGAGTCTGCGTGGCGGGGTGAAGGAGTGAAAGGGATTGGCTGGGGGGTCTGGAGAGCCAGGAGGGGGCCGGCCAGTGTGTGTGTGTGCGCGTGAACGTGAATATTGTGGCAAAGCTCTTCCTCTGCCTCGGAGGGCCCAGCGCGTCCTTCTAGCGGTTGGTCAGGGAACCGCTTCACCCCTTAGTGTTCTTCCACCTCTCGTGGAGGCGGAGGGTAATACAGCCTCTCTAAGGTGGCCGCTCCCTGCTGGGTCCCAGTCCTGGCTCTGGTTCTCACACGCCCTTGCCTCCTCGCTGGGGCTCTTGCCCCTCTAGTGAATGGGCCAGTGGGGGTGGGCGGGGGCAGTCCCACACTCAACTCCAGGCCCAACAAGTAGCAGTCTTGTGCTGTGGCTTCAGGAAAGCTGCTAGCTTCCCTGGGTTACGCCCCTGTGCCCCTGACTTAATGTCCATCCCCTGCTCAGACAGGGGCCCTTCCTGGCCTCCTTACAAGGGAAGGCTCTTGACCCCTGACAGCCCCATTGGGCACGGTAGTGCCGAGCCAAATGTCCAGTTCAATCTTTCCCTTCTGGCAGGGTCTCGTCCCTTAAGCCTTTGGGCCTGGGAAAGGTCCTTTGCCCTCTTTGGGTGGGTTTTTCCCTCCCCCCGTCTCTGTACTGCAGGGATCTCTCCTGCCACCATTCTGCTACTTCTCCGTAACCCGCCTGGTTTCTGACAGCATCTCTCCTGCTCACACACTCTGCGCGCTCACCTCACTCTCAACTCCAGCCGCACCCTTTCTCTGGAGGGGAGGCTTTTAACAAGTCCTAGGTGGGCCTTGATTGGCTCCAGGTGTGTTAATTAACCTGGAGTAACCCCTGCTCAGCTACCATGGGAAAAGGGACTTGTTAAGCCTGGGGCTGATATCTTGGCCTTCTGGCACTCGCCGGTAGCCACCCGGGCTGACCCCGTCACAGTACGTGTGTGTGGATGTGACTGGGTGTGTGTGTGACTGTGTGTGGATGTGACTGGGGGT
The DNA here is from genome assembly GCA_007922155.1 of Mesoclemmys tuberculata. Taxonomy (NCBI): domain Eukaryota; kingdom Metazoa; phylum Chordata; order Testudines; family Chelidae; genus Mesoclemmys; species Mesoclemmys tuberculata. The sequence goes on from ML675621.1 coordinate 11,880,616, forward strand.
GAGCACACGTGCGTGTGTGACTGTGTGTGGATGTGACTGTGGGAGTGCACACGTGCGTGTGTGACTGTGTGTGGATGTGACTGGGTGTGTGTGTGACTGTGTGTGGATGTGACTGGGGGTGTGCACACGTGCGTGTGTGACTGTGTGTGGATGTGACTGGGTGCGTGTGTGACTGTGTGTGGACGTGACTGGGTGCGTGTGTGACTGTGTGTGGACGTGACTGTGTGCGCACACGTGCGTGTGTGACTGTGTGTGGATGTGACTGGGTGCGTGTGTGACTGGGTGTGGGTGTGACTGGGTGCGTGTGTGACTGTGTGTGGATGTGACTGGTGCGTGCAGGCGCGGCCGGGCGCAGGGCCGGGAAGGCACAAGCGGAGGAGGTTAGCAGCAGCGGGGCCGTCAGGAGTCAGTAGGGATACGTGAATGGACTGGCCCCATCCCCAGGGATCATTTATCAGCGCTCTCCACACTCTGACAACACAGCCCTGGTGCTGACATGTTTGTTCAGGGCTCAGAGCAGGCAGCTGGAAAGCCAGGCTGCGGCTGGGGCTATCCTCGTTTCCAAGGTCCCTGGCTCCTCTGTCCGCGGGGATGCATCTGTGGCCGCCAGGTGGCTTGTCCCGCCAGCTCTGGAGGGCCACCCAGGCCCTAGCCACCCTCCAGAAAACACGTATCCCTGTGCCACCCCCGTGTGCTAGGTAACCCTCAGCCACCCGCTCGCCCAGCCGGCTCAGTGCTCCCAGCCTAGCCATGCAGAGCGCAGGGAAACAAAATGCTGGGACGGGACCCTTGTCTCTGCTGGATTGCTCCATCTCGAGGGAGGGGGGAATCATTCTGAACCTCCAGAGGCTTAAAAACTCTGTCCTGTCTTTTTAAGAACACAAAGGGCCGGCTCCCGGCTGGTGCGGCCTGTTTGCATAGAGTGACACCAGCAGAGGATCTGGCCCTTTTTCCCTTTCTTCCCTATTACTATTATTCTCGTAGCACCTAGGAGCCCTGCTGGTGGGCCGGGGCCCCACTGTGCGAGGCATTGTTCAAACAAAGAACGACTGGCCGCACAGCTGGACAGCTGCCCCCAGCCCAACCCCTGTGCAGCGGAGGATCGCTCCCCGCCCCGAGCAGCACATGCTGTCTACTAGGAGTGCTGGAGACTGTCAGAAATGGAGGAAATTCGCCCCCCTCATTTGCTTTGCGCTATTCAGGCCTTTTCCAGCCTCTCTAGGCCAGTCAGTGTCACTTCGGTTGCTAGCCAGTTGCACAACGCGACCACAGCATCAGCTCCGGCTGGGTTGCAGGCTCTGTCTTTAATGGTTTTATCCTCCTGCACCACTGGGGGGTAGTAAACTGAGGCACAAAGACCCTGAGTGACTCGCACAAGCTCACACCGGAAATTGGCAGCAGACCAGGGAATTAACCTTTGGTTCCCCAAGTCCCAGGCTAATGCCCTAACTGCTGGACCATCCTTGCTCCACACACAGAAGCTGTGCTCTGCAACCATGAGTTTCTAGGCATTCACAGTGTTTCAAAATGACAGCTGAGAGTCTCACATAATCACATGAATCCAGGAGCTGGGGCTTCAAAAGAAACACCAAATATTGCCAGACTCACAAGAAAATCATGAGAGTTGGCCACACCTTTGGACCCCCTCCCGACCCCCGTGCAGCTGAGGATTGGTCCCTACAACATGCTGCCTAGTGTTTTGTCCTGTCTGTAAATGTCTCAGGCTAGAGGGCTTCCACCACTTCCCCTTCCACACCTGACAAGACTTCACTCCTAGGCTGTTTAGACATTCCTCCTTAATTTACCCTTGCTTACACCATCCCATTCTCCTAGTTACTCTGCACAGAGCCTCTTCAGCATCGGCGGGTGTGTGACAAACAGCAGGCAAGTCGACGTCATGGGGGACTCAACCAGGACCGTATACCCTGAAAACACAGGCTTCTTCTACCCAGGGGTACGGAGACCTCCTCTGGTGCTGATAGAATAGGAGGGCGCATAGGCACTGGGGCCAGCTAGTCATGTGAGCCACGATCAGACGCCCCAGGCCATTCTCTAACGTTTACACACCTCGCGCGCTTGCCGATTCCTGCTTCGTCCCCATTTGGCCAACGTTTACGCAGAGGAACCGATCCAACCCCCGTGGAACTCCATGGGCAGCTTGTCGCTGACTCCACTGACAGGTGGATCAGGCCCACGACGGAGATCGTTTCTGACCTACCGAAGTCAGCGTGAGCTCAAAGGGAGCAGAAGCTGGGCTTTGATCTCCCCTTTCAAGCCAATCCTTCCAACTCCTTCCTCGTTTCTGCTGCTCCGCTGTGAATTCGCTTCAGCAGAGCAGCCCAGCCCCTCCCTGCCCTGCAAGGTGACACCCCTGCAAGTGCTCTGGCTCGTTGGGTCACCCTCCCCACTGCTAGCTCCTGTCTAACACGCCATCCACTACCACCTCTCGGCAGGGCTGTACGCAGCTGGGATGCTGTACCGGCAGCCCTCTTCTCCTCCGGAACCGAAGCCTTCGTTTAAAAACCAAGTACATCTCCAGCTGCCTGTCGTGCTCGGACGCGCGAGCTGAGCATAAAGGATGCAGAACAGAAAAGGAGAGGTGTGAACTGCCCCGTTCATCTCAGCGGGGGCCAGCTCCGATCCGCCAGGGGAACAACACTAGTAGTGACGCTATTGGCTATTTCACTCGTCGTCAGGAAAGGAGCGCGCAATCGTGGCACGAAGATCCCCACCGCCTCTTGTGAGTGACAGCGTTTTTGGTGCCAGGCATGCGTGGGCTCGGGCGAGTCACCCACTTCTCCTTCCCCCAGCTGAGAAGGAGCACGCCTAAGGAGCCTAGCAGAGCCCCCCAAAGAGACCCCAGCTGCACCGAGAGGAAGCCACGCATGGGACGCCCAGCAGGGCCAAGGGCACATTCGGATCCCAGGACAGGCCAAGCCCAAGAGCCGGCGTGCTCACACTGTGCATGCCTGCACAAAGCGCTCGGCACCGTGTCTCACGTGGGCCAGCTTGTTTTGCAGGCAGAGCTCGGAGGAGCGCCTCTCTTGGTTTCCCAGTCTGACCCCAGCCCTTGGGTCTCTGTGTTCCCACACAGCACCCAGCAGTGCCTCAGTGGGGTCACTAAATAGCAATCTCATCTCTCCCAAGGGTTTCTAGAGCGCTCAGCAGCATCCATGTGCTGCAGCATCCTTGCACTTGTGAACAGGCACATTGGTGCGTCGACAGTTTCTCTGGCCCTGAAAGTGCGCGCTGGTGTGGTGCTGAATTTCCGACCTGGGGGGAATTTCCCAGCACTGGTGCACATTTCTTCTTCCCCAGCACTATAAGGCTCCAGTGCTCCTGTATCAGAGCTTTGCTGCGTATCTCTGGCCCCAAAGAGCTGGGATGACTAATGGAAACCCTGCGCCTGTCAACCCTTCCTACGCCTGGGTCTCCTGCCAGCGGCAGGAATTTTCAGAACCCACAGCAGAGAGATGGACGGAAGGCAAGACAGACACCCAGGGAGCTGCATGAGGAACAGGCGAGAAACTGCACAGAGATCATCAAAGCAGAGACGTCCGTCAGTGACTGAGCACCGAGCTGGACTCGCGTCTTGCCAGCGCTCACCTCCAATCTAAGTCAGCCCTGACAGGTATTGGCTGAGCAAAGTGAATTAGACCTCGGTGGATGAACTTAAAAAAGGAAAAAATCAGATTCAATTTTCTACTAAGATTAAAAACTTGCTTCCCGAACCCAACCAGCAGCTGGCTCCAGGCGCCGTGCCGGGTGGGCACACGCCTCGGGAAGCCTTTGAAGGATGGCTGCAGCTTGAGTGAAGACGCCCCAGGGTAGCCGGGCGCCTGCAGACCAAGGCGGGATCTGCTGTTAGCACTAAGAAAGCGCCAGTTTTCTCCAGCTGTTCCGGCGGGCTGTGCGCTTCGGTGCTTTTGCAAGCTAAGCAGCTTCAAGCGGGGCCCGCAGGCAGCTGGGGGACTGCCCAGACAAACCCCAGGGTGTGCTAAGGAAGAGCCTTTCCCAAGTGCTTGGATACAGAGGAGCGTGCACTGCTAAAGTAATGCCCAGCCATGGGTTTGTAGCTGCCTGCCTCGGACTATTACACGCTTTCCTCTGGCCCAGCCTGAGTTCAAGTCAATCCAAAGCATCTACCATTGCAAGGGAACCAAATCTCCCCACACCCACTTCTGGACCTAAGGCTCCATCCTGAGCGGGGGGAAATGCTGTCCCCATCACAGACCCACAGCGGACACGTCCAGTGCAAACACGCACACACACCGGCTGCTGACACGGGCATGCACCACATATGGACTGCACGCTCCCTGCACACATCTTGGGCCTGCTTCATGAACCCACACACGCTCCAACCTCACGTCTATAGGCTTCTAGTTAAATGTACTGTACAACTCATCTCTTTATCCTTAAGGACCACAGCATGCTTGCCTCACAGCTGCTCCCAGTGCAATATAAAACCCAGGGAATCCTCTCTGGCCAACAGTAGGGGAGCGAATGCCCAAGTCCCATAGCATATCCTGCCTGGGCCAGTGTTCCCCTGCGGTCCATCAGCCTCACCCTCTTCCCCTTTAATTATTACTTTGGCGCAGCACCGTTTAGCGAAGGCCCCTCTCCATTAGTCGTAACTTTAATAGAAAATCTGCAAGCTGTGTGGGGGAAATTTATGGGCCCCGCGATTTACTTAGCCAACCGGAGCACTATTGATTTTTATTTAGGAGAATAATTAAATATTTATTTTCACTTTGTTAAGCTGAGGAGGTTGACGCCTGCATAAAGCAGAACAGCACACGGGAGAAAATCAATGCGCTGGCTCGTGGCTTTGGGAATATTTCATCTCAGCTGCACCCGGGCTAGATCTGCACCTTCCCACCCCACTGCCTCCAAGCCGCTCCGTCCTGACCCCCACTGAGGCCAACGAGAGGCTCCCCAGGGATGTTAGCTGGAGCAGAGCCCAGGGAAAGGGTCGGCTGACATTCGGCTGGAGGCAGAGGCAGCTGATTGTAAGCAGCTCCATGGCGAAATGACTTTGGAGGTGTGGGTGCTCGGCTCAGCCCTGCTCCCCATGAAGTGGAGGGAAATTGCATCAGGAGGAGATCTGCTAATTTGCAGCTAGGTTCTCAGTTCTCCACCCCAGTTCCCATGCCTGGAGCAGCAGGCACCTGGCCAGTGAATTGCTGGAGATTCCAGCCTTAGAGGGCTACTGTAAAGCAAACCCTCTCCGGAGTGGCTGGGCAGCTCCCAGGTGAAGCAGCTGGAGAGGAATCCATGGCAGGGATCATAGAAGACGAGGGCTGGGAGGGACCTCAGGAAGTATCTAGTCCCACTACGGGCTCAAAGCAAGACCAACACAACTAAATCATCCCAGCCCGGGATTTGTCAAGCCTCAGCTTAAAAACCCCAAAGGATGGAGATTCCACCACCTCCCTAGGTAACCCATTCCAGGGCTTCACCACCCTCCTGGGGAAAAACTTTTTCCTAATGTCCAACCTAGACCTCCCCCACCGCAACTTGAGACCATTGCTCCTTGTTCTGTCATCTGCCACCACTGAGAACAGCCTAGCTCCATCCTCCCTGGAACCCCCTTTCAGGTCGTTAAAGGCTGCTATCAAATCCCCCCTCGTTCTTCTCTTCTGCAGACTAAACAAGCCTAGTTCCCTCAGCCTCTCCTCATAACTCACGTGCCCCAGACATCTAATCATTTTCGTTGCCGTCTGCTGGACTCTCTCCAACTTGTCCACATCCTTCCTGTAGTGGGGGGCCCAAAACTGGACACAATACTCCAAATATGGCCTCACCAGTGCTGAATAGAGGGAAATAATCACTTCCCGTGATCTGCTGGCAATGCTCCTACTATTGCAGCCCAATATGCCGTTAGCTTTCTTGGCAATAAGGTTACACTGTTGATTCATCCAGCTTCTTGTCCACTGTAACCCCCAGATCCTTTTCTGCAGAACTGCTGCCTAGCTCGTCGGTCCCCAGTCTGTAGCTGTGCATGGGATTCTTCCGTCCTAAGTGCACGACTCTGCACTTGTCCTCGTTGAACCTCTTCAGATTTTCTTTGGCCCAATCCTCCAATTTGTCTCGGTCACTCTGTATCCTCTCCCTCGCTTCTATCATATCTCCCACTCCCCCAGCTTAGTGTCATCTGCAAACTTGCTGAGGGTGAAATCCTCCCTATCATTCAGGTCATTCATGCAGATGTTGACCCCCACCAGACTGTCCCAGAGGAAGCTCTGAAGCTGTGTTATCAAGGTGGGTGAGGATCATTCTCCCCAGTTCGGTGATGGAAAAACTGAGGCACAAATAAAGCGACTTAGTGAAGACCAGCCAGCAGAGCCCAAGTGTACTGATGTTTGTCTCTCTCCCTTCAGCCACGCTGATTCTCTCCCAAGGGGCAGTGGGCCTGGTATCGGCCTTTACTCAAACCATTTCCCAGCTCGTGGGGCCACAGACGTTCTGGGTTTGCTGCAGGAATCCCTGAGTGAGGTTCCCTGTCTGTGTTACACAGCGCGTGTCACACCGGGGGACCACAGTGGGCCCTTCTGGTGTTAAAACTTATGAATCTATGAAAACGTGGTGGAAAGTCTCCCTGCAGCATGAGATTGCCAGCCTCCATCGCATCCAGTGTGGCCGGGGGTACCATGAGTTTGCCGGGAGTTTAGCACGTCTGTCTCCAGACCTGGCTGCAAGCAGCAATGGCTGGGTCAGCAAAGAAGCAAAGCTCCAGTCTGTGTACTCAGGGGCTGGTGGGGACGGGACAAAAAGTTGTAATTCATCTTCTCCCCCCTCGTTAATAGACATGGGAACAATGGCTACTTTCACAATGTGGGGAATGCCCGGCAGGGCTGTGTCTCGGGCTGCTTCAGCCACAGGAGCCCCCAGCTGAGCAGGTGCTATGGAGATCCTGCCTCAGTTTCCCCTTTGTTGGGCCAATCAGGGCTGCCTGGTCCTCACACTACAGTGCAGGGACCCTGTGTGAAGCAGTTGAGGTCAGTTTCTCCCAATTCCTGATTGGATCCAGCCACAACTCTCTAGTAAGCTAGTTTCCAGTCTCCATCCCATGATGGCCCAGCGAGCCGGGCAGCTTCCAGACAGACTGCTGCATGCCCCCTCCCTTCTCCCCGGCAGCCTTTTTATCTGCCCAGTTGTTGCAGGGCCACCAGTCAGCCCCAGCTAGGGAGACAGCTGTCAGCCCATTCGCGGTAGGGGAAATGTGGGTTGTGCATACCCCAGAAGAGGCTGCCTGGTTAATGTCTGTCCCTATGAGCTCAGAGGTACAGCTGGTCAAAACACAGGTTCCTCAAGACGTTTTGCCAAGAAATTCCATTTTTTGCCCCTGGCGAAAGAAACAAAAACAGACTTTTTCCCATCTTTAAAACCAAAAGAGAAAAACCACCCGCTTTCAGCGTTGAAAACTGAAAAAATAGTCAGGATCCTTGTCGAAAACAACCAGAAAATGTTTTAGAAACCAACCAGTCACAACACAAAGAAGCCCCCAAAATGATGAGAATGTTTTCTTTTGAAAAAAAAAAAAAGGCCATTTTCACTGGAAATAGGCTCGGCACAAGAAATTCAAACCAGCTCTGCCTAAAAGGCTGTAGACGGATTGTTTTCTGTTACTAACACTGAGCCTAGGTCCGCGTCAGCACAAGACAAGAGAGGGTGTCGTTTATGGTGTCATTCAGTTCATTGCTTTCTAATGCTGTTTGAGACCATTTATTTGGCATTCCGCTGCAATCAACAGCTGGGCATTGCTGAAAGCCAGATGACTCACTGTGTCCCAGATCCAGCCCCCCCGCAATGTTTTGCTCGCCCAGTAACGTGTCGGTGCCATCACAGGAAATATACAAGGCGCGAGTGCAGGATCCTACCCTCTTACGAGCAAACGGCCAGGGCTTCCCCAGTCTCCCATACACCTCTCCAGCTCACGAGAGAACGGGCAAAGGAGCCCCAGGAGGCATCATTTCACATTGCACCCAGCATAGGTGTTTACCAGGTCTGTCGTGTATCGCGGCTTGAAGGAACTTGGCATTTGTTTCTAACCGTGTAATGCCCCACGGAGGCCGGCACCTGGCAGTTCCCCTTTAATAGAGGTGGAAGGGGGCTCATTAAAGACTGACAATCCCGTGGTTAATTTAATGTGCACGTGCTGGATTGATCTGTTTGGAGTTATCTCCGATTGCTGCTCCGCTTTTCGTGGATTTCGGCAGCAGCTGCAGCAGAGATGCCAGCCCAGGCCGGCATAGCCTCAGGTGACCACCAGTGCAGTCCTGCAGCACTTGCGCTGGCTTAGCAAGACCGCTGCTCGAGCTTCCCGTTTAGACTGCTGGGCTCGAAAGCACTGCTCCTGGGACCTTCCCTGGGGATACACTCAGCAGCCCTTCCCCTGGCCACTTGGTTCACGGAGATCTTCTTGGTGACCCTAAACAAGACAGGCTGCTAGGCAGGAGCCAGAGAGAATCACAGGGTCTGTCTGTGTCCAGCAGCCTTAACAAAAAATGCCCTTTGTATTCACTGCAGGAGAGTCCTGGGGTCTCTGTTACCGTGATGGTCCCGTTGGGCGCTGACAGTACTCAGCATGGGTGAATTATCCACAAGATCAGCCATGCTGGGTCAGACCAATGGCCCACCTAGGCCATTCTCCTGTCTTCCGACAGTGGCCGGGGCCAGGTGCTTCAGAGGAAATAAACAAAACAGGGAAATTATCGAGTGATCCATCCCGTCGTCCAGTCCCAGCATCCGGCAGTCAGATGTTTAGGGACACCCAGAGCATGGGGTTTGTCCTGGACCATCTTGGCTGATAGCCATTGAAGGACCTATCCTCCAGGACTTATCTCATTCTTTTTTGAACCCAGTTATACATCTGGCCTTCACAACATCCCCTGGCAAGGAGTTCCATAGGTTGACTGTGCGTTGTGTGAAGAAGTACCTCCTCTTCTTTGTTTTAAACCTGCTGCCTATTCATTTCATTGGGTGACCTGGTTCTTGTATTATGTGAAGGGGTAAATAACACTTCCTTATTCGCTTTCTCCACACCATCCCTGCTTCCAGTTTGTCCGTGGGAATTTCCCCTATCCCCACTGCATTTTGCTGTGACGCAGCTGAACACATAGCAAGTTCCCAGCATGCACTCCTGCAAGTGTTCTTTTCGTTGCACGGCAGGGCAAAAAATGTTAACCTGCCAAGCCCTGTGGGCAGGGTTTTCTTCTCTGTTCCTCCAGCACTGAGACTTAGCTCCGGTGCTGCACTGTGTGGTCATCACAGACCACTGAGCCATGCTCTTAGCAGCTAAGCAATTGTCAGAGACCATTTGGGTGGGTGGGTAAAATACACATTCACTCCTGGGCCTAATGTTAGCCCATACAGAATTTCAGCAGAACTGCCATGACTACATCATTGAGGCTATTTCAATCTCTCAAAAGCTAACAAAACAGAAATTTTCATGGAAAAAATACCCAATTTCCCAACAGCAAAAAATAATGAAAAACTGCAGCCACTAAAAACCAAAACATTTTCACTGAGAAACTAAAAAGACTGGAGAAAAGATTTCTGCAAAAACCATGTTTCTCTGGTTTGTTTTCATCAAAATTCTTCACCAGAAAAGACCTCCTTTCCCGAGCAGCAAAGAAGTTGGCATCTGAAGACGACCAGAATACACGACCAGTATGCAACATGTCTGAATCAATCCCGTGAGTCAATCAGCTGTAACAGTAAGACTTGATTTCACAGCCTAAATCTCATATTCAAGGGGATTTTCAAAGCCCTCGGCCTGACTCTGTTCCCGTTGAAATGAATGGGACTTTTACCATGGATTTAATGAGAGCGGAGTTTGGATAGCACAGAGCGCTTTTGAAAACCTCACTGTATTTACTTATCTAGCATATAATGGCACAGGCCTTTTTTAATGGGATGAGGTGGGGAAGGATAGAATCCATTGTTACTGGGCACGGGCAGTTTAGGACTAGCTCAAAAAAGTCAAATACATGAAGCCAGAAACATCAGACATGGCTTGTTTTGTAGATCTCCTAGAGATTTAAAAGCCAAGTCAGGCTGAGGCAAATCAGGCCAGTTGCTCCAAAGTGATGAACATTTAAATGGTGTGTGGGCAGCTGGAGCATTTTTCCAAATGCAATTTAAAAATGGCAGTGAAGAAAACAGACAGAAAAGTTCCAGTACAAACAACGGAGAGAGCAGCATTTAAATGTTCGTAACTTCCAAAGTGCCTAGAACTGAGAGGACCTCTCGCTTACAAAGGAGCTTCCTGGTTTCACACCCTCTGTCATTTTTCTTCTGCCCTTTGCTGCTTCAGTAGGGGCCTGTGGTCTCCTTGTATCCCACAGGTTGAACTGCAGAGGGCCTGGCTGCTATCTGGAGGGGAGAACCCCCAGAACTCAGCAAGCGGCGCTCTTCCCTGGAGTCAGCAGCAACCAACCGTTTCTACAGAAATGTTCAACAGGGGCCCTGACCACCCATAGTCATTATTAAAATCCCCATGGCCCCCTCAGCAGGGGAGAGGGGTGGAATCTAGGGCACCGTTTAAAGGGTAATTCAAGCTGAATTCTTTTTCTCTTCCTGTCCCAATTAAACAGCTGTTTTGTTTCAGCACAGGAGTATGGACGGGCTTGTCTTCGGCACATGTTATTCGAGTACCTAAGCACCTCGCTTTCACTAATGAATTTCATCTCACAACACCCTGTGCCGTACCGAGAGATAGTTACCCGCTTTAGATGTGAGAAACTGAGGGACAGCTTGGGATTTTCACAGGAGTCATCCGGTCCAGGAACAAAACTCAGCTCCCCCGGTTAGTGATCACACATCCATTCTGTCCTTGGCCAACAGTTCTTTATAAACTACCTTGGCCTACGAGCTTCTCTCTAAAGAGAAGTTTCTCAGGCATTAGGCCTGCCATTTCCTGCTGCTTGGCCAGTTACTCCTTTGGGTTCCCGCACTATGTCCCAGCCTCCCAGCAATGAGCACCGCGCCAGACTGCAACGCCTGGGACACCCAGCTACAGGAAACAGGGAACCCGGAGACACTGTTTCCAATGGGTGGGCAAGGCCACCCCTCATTGTCGTGTGGGCTTGCAGAGCAGGACATGCAGGACAGGAGACCTCCAAGAAGGCAGCTCCCATCAGCTAGAAGGATCATGGATGAGGGAAATGCCTGACGTCTATCAGGGCTGAGCCCAACTTTCTCCAAGCCTGGACTGAGATTTCCAAAGCCACCCAGGAGAACTGGAGGTCCAGTTTCCATTTTGAATAAAAATTGGGCTCTGGTCTTTCTGATCAGCAACCCCAACTGGGTTAACTAGCTGGGGCTGCTCCTGAGTGTTTCTTCATGCCAGCCCAGCGGGATTTCCAAGGGGCTCTGACACTGGTGCGAAGGGAGCGCTCACTCCTCCAGCGCCCATCAGCTCGCTCTGCCGCCTGGCAAGATCCGACAGTCCAGGCGCTGGAACAGCACCGGCATCCCTAGAGACCACGGCTCCCCAGACATGATCTCCAGGCCTCAGTCGGCCTCTGACCAGTGCCCCCTCCCCACCCTGCTCCTTTCCCCTGCAGGGATGTGCACGCTCCACAGCTGGAAGTGGTGGAGGAGAGCAACCCCACGGCAATCCCCAGGGGGACAGGGAGATGCTTCCTTGGTAATTTATGGACAGTTCTCCCCTTCCGTAACGCAGCCATCTGTCAGCGCGCTGGAAAAAGGATCCGTGAAGCTGCCAGGCTCCGCCAAGAGGCATCCGAAGCCAGACCGAGAGAGATGCCACCCAACCGCTCACAGAGAGACCCCCCACACGCCCCCCACAGCTGCCCTAGGTGGCAGCTCTGAGGGGCGGCACACAACAGCACGGTCACTGGCACTGTCCCCTTCCTCTTTGCCCACGGGTCTTTGGGCTGCCCCCTCCTTCCTGACCCCCCCAGTCCAGTCCTGCTCCTCACGCTTCCCTCCCCCAGTTCTGCTCACTCCCACGCTGCAGCTGCCGTTAGCGTCCGGCAGCGTCCCAGAATCCTTTGCACTCACGTTTCAAAGGAGGCCGTGGCAGCTCAGCGCAAAGGATTCTGGGATGTGCTGGAGGCCCCGAGCTGACGGGGCAGCCCCGTGGGAAGTGGGCAGGTGGGCAGAGGCAGGGGGTCAGGACATGCCTGCTCCCAGTTAGGAACAGGCCTGCTGCTATTCAGCCTCCTTTGCTCAATCCCACACACCCCCAGCCCCCAGTGCAACCCCTTTGTGCCCCCCATTCTGCCAGCGGCCCTTACACCCATCCCACTTCATCCTGCCTTTCGCCCACCGCAGCCAGTGGGAGAAACAGCATCCCCCAGCCCACTGCACGGAGGGGGAAACCGAGGCCAGAGGGGCCGTGGCTGGCCGATGGTCGCCCCTGCAGCGTCAGCAGTGGAGCCCAGGTCTCCTGGCTGGCAGCGCCCTGCACTAAGCACTGGCCGGCGTGGTCTCGTTACCCCAAGCAATGGCGGTGAGCCGGTGAACTGAGTGGGCGCCTTCTCCGGTGCCCGCCGGGGGTCGCGGCTCGTCACCCGGGGCGCTGGGAGGAGCGTGGGGCTGGCACCTTAGCAACCGAAGCACCTACAGCATTTGCTTTCGTGCTGGCGTCCAGCAAGGCGCTCTCGGGGCAGTGTCAGCCATGGGATGGTGCCTGGACATGTCGGGGCAGCGTTTACACCATGAAATCATGGCCCCTGGGGCCTCCTGCCACAGCCCACGGCAGCTGCCCCAGCCCGCAGCGGTCCAGCAAGGACACCGACCTCAGCGGCCCCTCTTGGGCGCAGAGCCGCGCCTCCCTCCCTTCAGGCCACCCAGTCCTGCCTCCACTGTGCATTCCCAACACCGAGAGCCTGGCCTGTGGCTCTGCAGAGAGAGAGGTTGTTACAGTGAAGTCCCCGCCCAGCTCTCAGCGTTGTTCTTCAGGTAAAAAGCATCGGAGAAACCACACGAGAACCTACACGCTCGCTGCTAAGAGTCCACCCCACCGTGGATTCTGGCAGGCCCTCGCCCCAGGATCGGGGCCCTCTGTGGACCCGGGGCCCTGTCCCTTTGCTGGGCCAGGAAGAAGGCCCCGAACCTGTTTAAACTCAAGCTATTTTTATCCGAAAGACTTTGCTTTGTCTGCGGGTCTCTGGAGAACCCAGTTTGAACCAGCCGGTGCAAATCTCCTTTGGGGGAGCCCCCTCCCAGGCTGATGATGGAAGTTCACGAAGATCCCACCCCGAGAAGGTGCTCGCAATGCCACGTAACACAGACACAACCGCGCCCTCCACACAATGGCCTCCAAAGGCGTTCACCTGAATTCACTACGGATTCTCTCCAGTCCAACCTCATCCCCTCTGCTTGGTCCAGGATGTCCGTCTGTCTGTCAGCTCCCTCTGCCTATCACAGCCCAGGCTGGCCCAGGAACCCCCACCCTTGTGCCCAACTCGCACCCGCACCTTGTTCCCGAGGAAGCAGCAGGCTGCTAAACCAAACCCCATGCCTCCTGACCCGGGGGTGATGTGGGAGCCACTCCTTCCCCCCCCCAGCCCATCTTCCCACCGCGCTCAGCCGGTCTGCAGGGACCCAACAGCGGCCACTCAGGGATGGGGGAACTAGTTTGAAAAAGGACCCTCACCCCTTGCCTAGCTGCAGCGGGTGGCGATGCGGCTTGGGGCTGGGGCCAGCCCCCAGGGTCAGGGAGAGCGCAAGTCCGAGCCCAAGGGGCTGGGACAGGGGAAGATACAAGAATCAGGGGTGCAGCCCAGCACGGCTAGCGGGTGGCACTGCGTTTAGCCAGCCTCATGGGTGTCAGTTGGCGGGAGGGAGAAGAGGACAGGCTGGCAGACATTGCTGGCAGAGGATTTACAGGGCAAGGCACTGCTATGCGCTGCTCCGCTTGGCCATTTGCGGACCCACCTTCCCCTTGCCGCACCGATTCCCGAGTCCCGGGCAAGGCGGAGCCTTTAAAACAGAGCTCTAGCTAGGGTGGGCCTGGGAGTGTGCGTGTGGGAGCGCAGTGGTGTACACGTGTGCATGATTGTACACGTACGCGTGCATGCGTGCGAGTGAGAGAGATGCACAGTGCAGGACTACGCTTCCCCGAGGCACCCCGCTGTCAATTAGGAGTCACACACCAGAGTCGACAGCATCCAATCTGTGTGTTCCAGAGTCAGCTGGGCCCGTGGTGAGGCCAGCCCGCTGCCCAGGGACCCCTGGCTGAATGGCATACTTCTGTCCAGCTGCGCCTAACCCCTCACCTCCGAGGGGCACGGGCCCTCTGGGGTCACAAAAAGGCTCTGCGTAGACTCTGGTGGATTTTGGATCAGGCCAGGGGGAGGGGATGAATCAGGCCTGCAAGATTCAACACAGCAGACAGGCTAGGGAGGAGAGGAGGAGCAGAGCCCCTGGAATAAAGGAGCTCTGTGAAAGGACCCCACTTCTCATCGCTGAGCAGCGACTGATAGCCAATGTCTATCCCCGGGCACCCCAGCGGAAGGGCCAGGCCGCCAAGGCACATGCACAAAAGGGAAACGTGATACAGGAGGAGAGGGATCTAATCGGAGAGCGGGCGCTCGGGACCGGAGGCAGTTTCTGGGCACTGATCTGCAGTATATTTCCTCACACAGCAGGGTCTGCTAAAGGGAGACCACTGCAGGGTTCAGATCCCCTATTTTGCTTATCAAACAGAGGGCACGAAATCTCATCTGCACAGCCGTGCAAAGAACGAACGCGCGGCCCCCGCTAGTCCTCAGCTTCCCAGTCACCAGCCTCGGTAGAGCTCTCCTGAGAGCTGCACGCTCTGCCCTCATCCCGGAACGAATCTTTAAACCCTACCTTTATTCCTGCATTGCTAAGTGTCTCCCCGGTGCACGGTGCTGTTACACCCAGAGCAGCGGTTGTTACAGCCGACCTCCAGGCTGCTCTGCCATCATCATCTTCCCTTCGCACATGCTCATTCCAGACACCCACACTTAAAGGGAATACGCACAATACTGAAAAGCCACCCCTGCACGGAGTTTGCCAGGGCTCAGCCGGCCCTGTTAAAAACCATGCTCAAAACTGTCGATTGCAACCAGCCATTTTGACAGAGGCTGGAAACGGCTCATTTAAACAGGAGCGGCAGTGTGGGGTCAGGCTAGCTTTCTGAGCTCAGGATCTGGGACACACAACAGAGAAAGGCTGGAAAAACTGCCTTGCAGGGAACGACTGACGGAGCACCGACTATTTAGTTTACACACAAGAAAGCTAAGGGGTGACTTGAGCCCAGGCGATAAGTACCTGCATGGAGAACAAAAATTTGACAAGCGGATCTTCAGTCTAGCAGACAAAGGTGTAACAACAGTCCCATGGCTGGAAGCCGAAGCAAGACAAATTCAGATTGGAAATTAGGCGTGGCCTATTAACAGTGAAGTTAATTAACCATTGGGGCAACTGGCAGGGAATTCTCCATCACTGGCAATTTGCAAACCAAGATTTGAATGTTTTTTCTAACAGGCCTGCTCTGGTTCAATCAGGGGCTCACTCAGGGAAGCCCAATGGCCCGCGTCGTGCAGGAGGTCTGACTAGATGATCTTGACGGTCCGGGGATCGGTGAGAGCGGGTTTGCCAAACCCCCTCTCCCACCATTTCCAGCCTATGAAATCCTTGTGATGCCTCCTGACTGAGGGAATGTCCCAGGGGCTCACTGCGCCCTATCTGACCAAAGATGAGACTGCAGGGGTTTTCTCCCCTCCCCACCTTTAGAGAGAAAAAAGGGGAATTTCTCTCTTCACCCTTCGGCTCAAAACCAGCAGAGCCATTTTCAGACAAGGTCTCAGAAAGCTAGAACGTCTCCAGCCTTCCTGGACGGGGAATGTTGGCCCCTCGATTCCCACTGCAGCAGCCATCGCCAGAGGGGCTGCGCTCAGACAGCCTTCCCCAGCGCTGTGCCTGCAAGAGTCACGCCACACAATCCAAACTCGGGGGGGACGCTGTTGGCCAGTGAGCTGCCTGGCTTGGATTACTAAAAAATATCTGCTCCCTCGGGCTAATGGGAGCTGGAGGAAGGACTGAGGCACTGCCTGGCTCTCTCTGACACAGACTCCCCTGAGCAAGTGACTTCACTCCTCTGTGCCTCAGTTTCCCCTTCTGGAAGATGATACTTCCTGCCCTGGCTGCATGTTTAGAGTGTAAGCTGTGTCACAGGGTATGCCGCCCCAAAGCACCTCCTGCTGGCTGAGCCAGGGCCTGCAGGCACTCCCTGCCTCAGTTTTCCCTCAGCAGGATTTCCTGTCTCTCCCAGAGATTCACAGGGCTCAGCCTCTCCAGAAACCATGTTTTTCCACCGTTTGGGCCCCTCTGGGTTACCTTTATGTCTCTCCATCCCGGGACAGGGCACCGATTTCGAAACTGCTTCCCCGGAGCCCTTCCTGCGCCTTCCCCAGGCACCCAACTTGTTCCTGTGCTTCCGTCTCTAAACTGGGGTCTCTGCCCTTTGATGAGGCCCAAGAATCTCAGGCTGTCACCCGCCTCCCTCAGGCCAGCCCCTTAGGTGGGTGGGCCGCTAATTACAGCACAACCGGGGCTGATTGTTGGACCGTGCTGCTCGCTGCAGGCCACGCGGTGCCAGACTAGCCGTGCGTGATCGTACAGCACCCAGCACCGCGGGGTCCTCATCTGAGTTGGCGCATCTGTGGCGACATCAACACTGCAAAAACCCCAGCCTCGCGGCAGTGAGGCTCAGAGCCCGGGTCGTTAGGCTCCGCTCGCATTAGGGCGCTCAAACGAACCATGCAAATGTTCCCGGTCGGGCTCCGAGACCCCCGCACCCCTTTTCCCGCTTTCAGCGCCAGAACAGGAAGGCCCGTGAGACTGTTTTTAGCGCCAGATCGTGAGCCCCGCCTTCGCACCGCCGCCTCTGAGAGTCGCTGCCACGGGCGTTTCTCTGCGGTGCAGATAGCCCCTGTGCGCCAGAGGAATAGCCCCCACGGGGTCCCCGCTCCGCAGACTGGCTCGGACCCAGCACCCTGACAGCTCTTTGGTGGGCCCACACGGCCAGTGGGTCGGTGGCTCCCAGCCTGTGCCCCCGGGGGCAGCCCCAGTGGAGATGCCAAGGACCAAACAGGTTAGGGGAGGCCAAACTCCCTGCCCCAGCCTCACAGACAGTCCCTCCAGGTCAGGCAAGAGGCAGGGGCCACACTTCCAGCTGACAACGCCACAGCACCCGAATCTCCCTCTTCTCCCAGCTGCTGTGGCGCAGCAGACGCCCGGGGCCACGTCCGGCGCCCCTGCCCTACGGCATTCGTTCCAGCCGGCGTGTCCTCCCCTCCCTCCCTGGGATCACGGCTCATCTACGGGGCGGATTGTGTCGGAGCCCTTAAACTGTGCCCGGCGCTCCGACGCGTTAGCCCCGCCTTCCTCTCTGGGCATGTCTTCCTCCGTCTGGTCTGAGCACCCCCCAACTCGCTGCAGCAGTGAAACTGACGTGCGCCCCTCAAGCTCCCAATTGCCCAGGTGTGGCCCTAGCCCCGCAGGATCAGGCAAACACCTGCCCACGCAGACCTAAAGAAGAGGAGCCCACCGCGCCCGGCTGGCTGATGCCTGCAGTTTCCTTCCCACACGGCGTGTGGTGCCTGTGTGTTTCCAAGGCAACGGCGGCAGTGCACACTCGTGCTGGGCACCAGGAATGTCTGTAATTAGGTCCCCGGCCCCAGCTGTCAATCCCCATTTAACAGTCTCCCATTTAACTCCCGGCTGCAGTAATTAGGGTTTACTAAGCAGAATGTCAGGCCATTAGAACAGCAGGTCAACAGCTCGCCCCGCAACCTTTCAAGCAGGATGTAAGGCTCCTCTGGCAGGCCCCACACGGATTCGGACATGGGGGGGCTGGGGGAGCGACGTGCTGACCTGCTGCGTGGGGGTGACCTCCCTGGAGCCATGGAGCTACCCGGAGTCTGCAGAGCTGAGGATCTTTGCAGCTCTGGGTGCTTAGCCCATGTCCCAAGCATCAGGCTGGGGTGACACTTGGGTAAGAAACTGTGGGGCACACCCAGGCGCTGGGAGTGCTGGGGGCAATGCAATCGGTGGGCCTGTCCTCCTTGCCCTGGTGCTGCTGGAGGGACCGTGGCACTCTTTTGCAAGGACAGGGGGGCAGCCCCTGAAATCCTGGCCAAATTCCTTTCAGCCTCCCTAGCAAGATTTCCCCTGCACTCCGGTTTCTTCTCTTCCTCGCCCAAGCTGGCATGCAGCGTTGCTAGGTGCGTTTAAACAGATGTGGAGTTCCACCCCAGCTCGCTTATCCAGCAAGACCACATTAAGGACCCAGCCAGAGACGGCCCCAGGGGACACTCAACCTGCCAGGAGGCCCCAGGCCTTTGAGATTTGCCATGATGGTGAGATATTCCACCCCAGAAGTGGCTGCATTTCCCTGGTGGGTGAACTGATGTACGGTGTGTGTCGTGTGAGGTGGGAAAGCTGCTTGACACATGCAAGATGTTAGGAGCTTTCCTTTTCTTCCTGCCTCGTTGGCCTCTCCCCTTTCCCACCGGGGAAAGTAGAAGGTGAGGGCACACAAGGAAGCAAAAGATTTTCTATTTTTGCCTCAAGTTTATTTTCTCAACACACAAAATAAAAATGAACTTGGGGGGCGGGAAGCCTAGCACTGCACTATCCCAAGGGCAAAATCTCTGGGGCAGAAGGGTGGATTTCTACCCAGGGCTAATGAAGGAGAGTTTAGGCTGGCGTGGAAAAGACTTGGGCTGGGGGGGATGAGAGGAGGACTGCGTCCTTTTCACCAGGAAAAGCTGGCATTTGTCAGAACCGCTGCCATTTCAGCTGGGCTCAAACTCTCAGGAGATCTGAGACAGGATTCGTATTTGATGCGTGATCATGTCCCATGTGACTCGTGTCTGGTGCAGGTGTGTTGCATGATCCGTGTCTGGACGAGGTCCCTTCCCTGCAATGCGTGTCTGCGTGCAGCCCCTTGCCATGGAGTCTGCGTTTCCCTGCAGCCACTTCCCGTGCGATGCCTGTTGCCATGTGATCGCTCGCCCGGGGATGAGTTTGGGCACAGGGCGCAGCGGGAGCTTTGCCAGCCCTATGGTGCAGGGCGCTCGGGAGGGCTGATGGCCCCCTATTTGGGGTCTCAAAGGAAAGTTTTGTGGTCCCTAAGCGGCAGAATGGGACAGGTGGGAATCAAGCCTCCCGCACACCTTGGGCGAGGGCGGGAAAGGGCAGCAGGCCAGTCAATTGCCACCGAAGAGCCAGATGGGATGGTGTAAAGACTCGTCTATTTACCTGCCCCCCACTGGCTTGATACAGCACAGAAGGAAGGGGGGGACCATTGGGGAGCGAGGGAATGGCTGGGGCTCCCCCAATATCCATTAGGGAGGTAAAAGGTCGCTCAAGATGGTTTGCCCTTCTCCAGTTCTCATCCCACCATCCCAACAGCTCCATCACTGTCCTGGGCTCGCTGATCCTGCAGCACGGCCAAAGCCTGCTCCCAGAGCAGAATCTGGGCCCTGGAATCTAGACGCCCCGCCAGGGGCTGGGGGGAGGGGAGCTGTAAGCCAACGAGCAGGGTTGGCTGGCTGATGGGTGCTGTGCGTGGCACCCTGCACCCTGAGAAGATGATGCCTAAGGAGGGGTAGAGCCCTCGGGGCGCTGCTCACAGGGCCCCAGGCTGCTCTGTCACTCGCCAGCGGACACGTGCCTCGCCCGGCAGAGGATCAGGTGTGATGCCATCACCAGGCGTCCCCTGAACGCAGAAGAGCCGCAATTTGTGCTGCGGGCGCTCAGAGCCCATCCCAAGGGCAGCAGCTCAGAGCTCCTCCCAGTGACGGTTCCCAGCCCCAAACCCCTTCACCTCCCCCGTCCCATCCCAGACTCTCGCCTCACCCCCAAGCTCTGTAACACCCCTTGGCTTGGCCTGGCATCGTTCAGGTCTCTCCCCAACTGGCCCCTCCCTCCTGCACTGATGCCAGGCCCACCTCTCTCTTCGCACCACGTGTCATACTGCCCCCACGCCTGGGATGCGCACCCCACCCCCAGTGTGTCCTCAGCACCTCACCCCTCTGCCTTCAGATCCCCCCTGAACACCTGCTCCTTCCGTCAGCCGCACCACGCCAGTTCTCTGCTGACACACCGGGAGTCTCCTACACGATCACGCCTCACCCCAACATCGCCTGGCAGCTGCCAGGGGCAGGCCCCAGCAACGCCCCGCTTCTTGCCTGGTGCCCCATTGGCAGGTAACAAGCAACGCTCAGTGTGGAGCCGCTCTGGCATGGAAGGAGGAGACAGTTACAGGGAGACGTGCAGTGTGAGCTAGTGAACCGAGTACAGGACTGGGATCCAGGAATACCTGATACTGACTCACTGTGCCGTATTGGGTGAGTCACTCCCCCTCTCTGTGCCTCAGTTTCCCCATCTCAACTTCATTCCCTGCTGGCAGAGGAGGCAGTGCGAGGGTTCTGACGTGCGTGTGCCGAGATCCAGTTTGCCCCCAAGCCCGTGACATGGATCCACCTTCACAGTTGATCCTTTACTGTTCTCCCCTCCCTCCCACCCTAGCTGCCATCAGCTCTTGCTCGAAATACCTGCCTCTGATGTAAGCCAAGCACGTTAAATGCCACGAAAGGCTCAGGGCTCAGCCGGAGCAGTAGAATTACAGAAGCAATTTAACTGTCCTGGAGAAAGTGACTCCTTCCGCCACTCATCTCCCAGCTGCACAGCCAGAGAGAGAGAAAGACAAGGCAAAGAAAGAAAGACACGGAGTCACAGAACAAGCCATAGATGAAATGAAGAGGAGCTAACAAAATCTGGAACAATTACATTATTCAATATCCGACACTTCAGCATTCCCTCCTGTCCTCGGTTCAGGTCTGTCCCTGGAATGTCTCCCTCGCTCTCGATTCAAGGGCTGGGGATCATGCCCCCTTAACTCGCTCCAAGGGGTTCATGCCTTCCTAGTTCCCCTGCCCCAGATGGGATCTGAGAACAGCCAGTGGAGAGTTCATTTCACCGGGTCTGCAATGACCTCCCAAACAGCTGACCCCTGCTGATGTACAAACACACATTGGAAAGGATGGAAATGGCAGGACTCAGCGCCTGGCAGGATTTGGCTCACAGCCTTCAATACTGGCAAAACAATCCACTTGACCACCCTGCCTCTGCTCGATGCTTCAGAAGACGTCATACGACCTCCACCTTGCAACTACTTACATAGAATCATGCCTTGAGGAAACCCCTGCCTGACCCCCGCTGGAGAGCCGTTCCTGCCCTGAAGCTTGCTGCTATCTAGAGAGAACTTGTCCTTCTTAATCCAGCTATTGTCACTGTAGATTCTCTTGTTTCTAGGTGCCTAATGCTGTTAAACTCAGCTAGCTGTCTCAGTCACATCCTGCAGCAATGAGTTCCAGAAGTCAATGTAATAAGGCCTTAGAAACCGAGCTGATCAAGAAAGCGATTTGATTTTGTGGGATAATTTTGGAGGGGAAAAAAAAACCCGCAATATTTTTTCCTGAAAATTTTCATTGAATTTCCCCCATTTTCACTGAAAACTGAATTCTTTTTTACGATGAAAACCACTTCAAAACGTTGAGGAAAAAAGAAACTTCTATTTCACTGAAAAGTCATTTTTCATCAAAGAAAAGCTTGTGATGAAAATGTTTCAAAGATGCCCAATCCCACGCGTTTCCGTCCTGGTGAGGTGTCAAGCAAATGGCTACAAAACGCATTGCCTCTGCATTTCAGCAACAACCCCCTTGTCCCTGCATCATGGGACACGGGGAGCAGGAGCTGGACTGGCCTCTTTTAGACCCTCCATTGTTTTATATACCTCCACCATGCGCTGGTCTACACTACAGAGTTAGGCCGGGTTACCTGCATAGCTCCGGGCTGTGAAATATTTCATGCTGTAGGTAATAAAAGACAACCTAACCCCGGCGCAGACACTGCTTGGTCGAGGGAAGAATTCTAGCTACCACCTCTGGGCGAGGTGGATTAATTACAGCAACAGAGGAACCCCGGTAGTGGGTGTCCACACCATAGCGGAGTGGCGGTAAAGTTTCTGATGTAGACAAAGCCTCCGGCTCCTCCTCGTGGCCCCCATTCAGTGAAGCGCTTTGGCACGTGCTTAGCTGTAAGCGTGAGCTTAAGTCTCATCAGATCAGCAGGATTTAAGTCTGCGGCTCAGAGCTTTGCTCACTAGGGAAGGACTTACGCATGTGTGTAAAGTGATGTGCTTTGCTGAACTGGGCCTCAGGCATCGTTCTGTGAGGATCTCCTCTGGGGTCCAGGGGGCTGAGGATGCCGCGATCCTGCCCATTACAGTCGGAGGCGGGTTGTCACTGACATCGCTGGGTCTATGAAGCTCCAATCAGTCCCTCATCAGGGAACGCGGCCAGAATGCACTTTCGGCAGGTGGCCAACGCAAGGCCAGCTCTGGCTTTCTTGGTGACAGGCCCGGGTGTTGCGGCTGGATCATTCAGAACAGATTCTTTCCTCAACTCGTGCTTTGTGTTCCCAGAGCCGCCCCTGCTTTTCTCCAATCCGGGCATGATTGGAAATAATTCCTGTCAACAAACAAGCGCTCTTTGATTTGGTCCTTGCCAGTAGCTGGCACGCCAGCTGCTCTTACTGGCGGAGGAGGAGATATGATGGTGGAGCCCCCAGAATCTGGTTTCGGCTGCAAACATTCGGGGTGACAAGCCCAGATGGCGTTTTCCATGCCTGTTCTCCAACGTTTGTTAAAAGCTGGGTGTTCCTGTGAATTTGGGAACTGCCCCGCTGGATGGACAAGGCCCCTCTAGCCCATATCCTGCCTCAGACCGTAATCAGCACTGGTAGCTCAGAGGAAGGTGCAAACAACTCCATGGCAGGCAGCTGTGGGATAATCTGCCCCCCTCCCCGTAGAGGTCTCCCTCCCACCCTAAGAGAGTTTGGCTAAACCCTGGCGCAGGAGGGCTAATCTCCCTTCCAAATGACTATTGTCACAAATTACGACAGCGCTGAGTGACAGCCTCACTGACATATAGCGCCCCCTTGCTGCAAGACTTGGTATTACAGTGTGATGCCTCAGTTTCCCCAGTTATCTGAGCCTTCCTCCCGCCAGAGAGGCGGCTTGGCCCTGCAGCTAAATCACCACCAAAAGCTCCCCCTCTTGCAGGGAATCCACGTCCAAACCAAACACAGCCTTTGCCTTGGCTCCAGCGGGGCCCAGCCCCTCCTTCCCAAGCGCTCTGGCTTCTCTCCTCCGATTGCAGCGCTCTGCTGCCCACCCTCTGGGATGAGCTTCCCCCCTCACCAGACCCCTCCTGGCCTCCTCTGGCTGCTCTCTGCTCTTTCCTGAGCAGCCATTCCCAGGCCTTCCTACCCGGAGTTTCCCACAGGTAGCCGGCTGGGCTAACAGAAGAGGGCTGTGTGGCTCCTGGCCTGGTACCCGCAAAGGAGCAGGTTCACTGGACGGCGCGGACAGCCACGTAACGGTCTGCAGTGGGGAGGGGGACGGGGGCACGACAACACTCTTCTCGAGAATTCATTTCCAAATCCAGCTCAGTATCCACAGCCATTTCTTCCCCCGGGTTCTAGCGCACTGCCCCTACTTATTATCTAATAGCCAGAGCCCCCGGGCGCCCAGAGCCCCTTTTATACTCGACACCTTCTAGCTCGAGAGGCAAACTCGGTTTCCCCTGCCGCAAAGAACTCGCAATGGGAAACAGCTCGGGAGCAGCCATTTTAGCCAGGCACTAAGCAGCATGCGAGAATCTCCCAGCGCTTTGCAAGCATTCACTAATGAAACCTCTCCACGCCCCCGCAGGGAACCCCTCTCCCTGTTCTACAGGAGGGGAAACTGAGGCTCGGGTCGACTGCCTGACTTGCACAAAGCCAGCGAGCGAATGAGCGTTTAGAACATTGGACTCCAGGGAGGCTGGACGGAAAGGATAGCGCAGATGGACAATACCCTTAGTAATCTCAGATGCCAACTCTAAGCTGGCAAGAGGGAAAGGCGCGTGTGATTCAGCACTGTGAGGGAAGAAGAAAGATAACCCTGGAGGATACACACAGCCATGTACTAAATGTTGCTGTGGCAGGGGTCACTGGGTGGTGAATGAACAAGTTTTTTCTCAGCTGGCAAGCACTGCTCAGGCTGGAAAGAAATGCTGCATCATTGTTAGTTTTGTGATGCAGTTTGTTTGAGAGGGGAGCTACAGCAAACCGCAGGGGAGTTTGCTCTTTGCCTAGGCTCTGGGCAATGGAGTTTGGGCCACGACTGCAGATAGAGGGGATTGCCTGCATCTTCTATGGGACCTGCTCTCTTCCAGGACTGCTGTGTAAAGTGTAAACAAACCCGATGGACGAGGAATAGACCCAGACTCTCCACCATGATTTCTCCTCTGATGGAAAGCCGACCTGCAAGACCCCAACCTTTGCTACTGCGAGGCAGGAGGCAACAATACATGGAAGTTACATTCACCCTGTACTGCAACACCACAGCTGCTCATGATTCCCTCAACAGCTGGACTGCCAACCCTCTGTTCCAGAAGCATCCCTTCCCTACCACCACCACCTGAACTACAGGTGAACCTCTACTAGCAGTACAGAGGCTATGACACACAGTTGAACTGCTCAGATAGCATTCAGTAGAGGGCAGTGTTGCACAGGCATGCTAGAGATAACATATGGACATTGAGCTGTTCGTTATAGGCTTGTCTTCTGCACAATCTGTAATTGTGTTTAACGAGGCCCCAGACGGGGGAGGAGAGGGGTTAGGAGACTCAGCTGCTATTTCCAGCTATTCCACTGACTTTCTACGGGAGCAACTCACAACCCCGCTGTGTGCCACAGTTTCCCCCGCAACAAGACATTAGCGCCATGCTGGCCCCCGCCCCAGGGGCTGAATCTCCCCCGACTGGACTCCTGCAAGCTGAAATCCAATTTTCTTGCATCCTGGCTTGGGCCCCGGGTGAGGCGACCCTCCCCTCGCACACACACAGGAGGGCAAATTCCAGCACTTTTCAGGTGCAATTGAGGCTGACGCTGTCAGGGAAGGAGCTAGTGTCGATTTCTGACACAAATGGCCAAAGGCTGGGCTCCCGTTTACTCGCAGACCTGCTCTCTCCTCTCCAGCAGATTTAGCTCCGGGAGGCAGAGGAGACGAACCAAACAGGGATGCAACCCCATGTGCTTTGGGAGCTGGGTTCTTCCCTCCCCCTGCGACATCGGCCCTGGGGGTAGAGGTCAGGCTTCCATTGGGGTATGTTGGAATAGGAGAGGCCCCTCCAAAGCAGAGAGAAAACCCAGGGAATTTAAGCCAGGCCCCAGTGAATGAAGGAAATGAACCAAAAAAACCAACTCCACTAGATGCCTCAAAGAGCGGCATTCGTAGCCCGGAAACAGCTGCGTTAATCAGCCGGGCTCCACTGAAATCAATCAAGCTTTGCCGATTTACACCCACTCCCTAACCTGCCTGGGACACTGCAGGATTAGAGCAAGCTTGGCCAGCGATTTGAATGCCCTGGGCATGGCGCAATCAAAGCCCTGGCCCAGGAGTGCCTCTCAGCATGCCACCTTCCCCATCCGCCAGCCCATCTCTGCCTTCTCGACTCCAGGCAAGTGAGTCTCTGCTCCATTCAGCCACACAGTCTCTACGGGCTGTGGTCTGATCCCAGCCAGGATTTCGCAGGGTACAATACTGTGGCGGGTGCAGAAAACGGATTTGGCTTTAACTCTGTCCACTCCAACAAGCGATCTGGATCCCGTAGGCCAAGTAGTGAATCAAGGTTTTCCCAGACGCCACCCACCCACCATGGCAGGCTCCACCCCACAGGTTCCCGAAGAATGAGCGGGTGTCACTTACCCCAGGTAATGTCTTCTGCTCATGCAGCGCGCTCTGGGCTTTCAGAGCAGAGTCCCGGGCACAGTACGTGAGAAAGGCACAGCCTGGGAGGAGAGGAGAGAAGCGAGTTATTGCCCAGAGGCCTGATCAGCGCTCCTGCCCGGATGGCCTGGTGCAAACCCAGCACGGAGTTGGCACAGCGCCTCTCCCCAGCTGCAGCAAAGGGCACACGGGAGCTCCGAGAGGGGCGACGTGGGCACGCAGGCAGTCGTGCCGTCCACCCCTCATGGCCGATCCTGCAGGAAATGCTCCGTGTGTGCTGCCGCTGGGCAGCCAGACTGCGGATTCCCATCAGAGGGAATTGTGACCCTGGACAACGGCCTCTGCTTAGCACATCTGCACAGGCGTCTCCTATAGGGCTAGCGCTGCCCTGAGGCAGGGAGCTGGAGTCTCTTCGGGCTCGGCCGCCACCACCCCAGGTCCCCACGGCAGAGCCACTCTGCCCTCAGCATCCCCCTCCGCAACGTGCACTGGTGCCGTGGGGCTGCCGGAGCTCATCCTGGGGGGTCAGAGTCCAGCCCGCCCCTCCACGCCCTGGAGAGCACGCTGGGCTGGGGCAGAGCAAACCCATCTCTTTCCTGGTCCACGGAGCATGGGCAGCGCTGGGACAGGGAAAGCAGAGTCCCGCAGCACCTGCCTGGAGCCAGGAACCCCAGGGGCCAAGCATGGTATAAATGCCCAGAGAGAGACGTCCATGTGCACCGTGTGGCCTGGACCGCCCTGGGCTCTGCGACATCCCCAGGAAGGGGCTTGGGGCCCTGCCCCGTGTCAGTGCAAGGCAGGTGGGAACCGCCCCCCGACGGGTTGAATAGCCCATCGTGCCGGGGATCGGCAAGGGCACAAGAGACAGGGCGAGGAGTCTGTAGGAACCAGCTAGTCTAGGTGCCTTCCACACTGCCCCGTGCTGGAGAGAGCCAGCGCCACGTGGAGATGCTACATGGGAGGCGAGAGAGACGGGAAACTAACAGCCCAGCCCGGGCTGGGGCCGGGGCCGGGGGAGCTGCATGTCTGACGGGTGACCGTGCTGCCAGGACAGAGGGTGCTTTGACAGCTGTGCAGACTGAACGGGGAAGCCAGGGGGCTGATACTGATCTCACTGCTTTTACAGCAGGATAACTCCGCTGAGATGAGCAGCGCTCCCGCCTTCTCACCAGCGTGACGGAGAGCAGGACCAGCGGCGGCCTGCCCTGTATTCACACCCCTGCCTCTCTGTGCTCTGGGCTTCAACCGAACCCAAACGCCCAGGAAGGAACCATTTCTCAGCACGTCTCCCCATGCGCTGGTCTCAGAGGGGCTCCAAACGGGTCCCAGGCTGGCCAACCTCATGGCGCCTCCTGACGAAGCTGGGCTGGGACACACTTGAAGGGCGCTAGCAGAGCACCAAGCGCTCGGTGCCGCCCAGCACAAAGAAGGGCCTTGGGCTCTGCCCACGTGGAGCTTGGCAGAGAACATGGCCCTGGGCAAGCCAAGGGTCTGCGAGTCTTGGCATGAAGCCACATGGGGCTGAGCTACTTTTCAGCCAGGATAAGCAGTGACGTGCTGCCAGTGTTGGAACAAGGCGTCCCACCCAGCTGTGCCCCTTGTGGGGGATTCATTCCTCTCGCTCAGATCCAGAGCAGGTAGCAGCGCTAGGCGAACTCCCATGGAGCCGCTCCCTGCTGCAGACGCTGATCCTCTGTCCCCGAAATCTACCCTGCCAGCTTGCCAGTGTTCGCCTGTCACCGTAATGGCCCTGCCGACGGGCACCAGCTGAGAACCCAGCCCTGTCTGCACGGAGAGCAGAGGGCAGCTTGCAACGTGTCCTCGGAGAGTAACACTGCCCACGCCTGCCTCCCATACGCGAACACCAGTGTGTCTGCTGGCTGAGTTACCCCCCATACACCGCCCTGTCACATCATCGGAGCCACACAACTGCACCCGGGCATCCAGACCTTCCCTCCCCCAGGTCACACACTGCTGCCCCCTAGCAGCCCCTCCCCACACCTCTAGCGCCGCAGGGTACCCCCCCCACCGACTGTGCACCCCCCGCCATACAGCCAGGCCCTCTGACTGCAACCACACCCGGCGTGCACAGGCAGCTGGTTGCGCTAGCCAGGAAGCTCCGATCTGGGGCACTCCAAGCCCTGGGGGTGCGTCCGCTGTCAGCCCCGTCACTCACACATCAGCGGGCAGAGAAGCAGCATGGCGGCACACTGGCATGGCATTGCCACGGGGGAAGCCCAGGTTGGATGGGCCACGGAGACTGACTGCGAGCCCCAGGGAATCGACGCTGGCATCTGGCGTCCACCCAGAGGTACCCAGTGCTTGGCCCGATTCCCCTGGCGTGGAGACCAGAGCTCCAAGCCTTGCCTGGCCGCGGGACAGTGTCTAAACCACAGACGAGATTATGCGGATCTGGCTGTCATGCGGGACCCGGGGGAGGGAGACGGGCCATCGGAGTGCACTAGCCAGGCCTGGCTAATTGGACTCGGCAAGCAGAGCCAAACCCGCTGGGATTAAAGCAAATCCCTCCAAATTAACAAATCAGCAGCACTAGGCAGCTCCAGGGAGAGGGGAATCGAACCAGGCTGTGGGGAGAGGGCGGCCCTGAGCCAAGACCCTCCTTTGAGCACAGCCCCACCCTCATGCCATTACCCCACCTCCCCTTGGAATCACCCCTCCCCCAGAGAGGCAGGGGCAGCAATCGGAGTCCCCCATGTCCCCAGGAACAGCCCCTGGTCTCCCTCCCCTTGGGGACAGCGGCAGCAGGAGTACCCTCGGCCCCTCAGCATCTACCCCCACCATTGGGGGTGTATTTGCCTGGGGCTGGGCTCTTCTCCTCCTGCTGGGCTGGGGTAGGACTGGGGGTTAACACCCCTTTGAGATGCATGGGGCTCTCAGAGCCACTGTCTCAGGCTCTCTGCAAACTCAGGTTGCAACTGGGTCACGTTTTCAAGCTTTTCTTCCCAGCCAGGCGGCCGAGAATTGTCCTACTGG
This sequence comes from Mesoclemmys tuberculata, assembly GCA_007922155.1. Taxonomy (NCBI): domain Eukaryota; kingdom Metazoa; phylum Chordata; order Testudines; family Chelidae; genus Mesoclemmys; species Mesoclemmys tuberculata. The sequence continues at coordinate 11,909,459 of ML675621.1, forward strand.
CTGTTAACATAAACTGATGGCATCACACGGCCCCAGGATCTGGCCCTCTGCAAGGCCCGGTAATGCCTATGTCAGACCAGGGATGGGCTGGACGGGCCAGGGCGTGGGGCACGCTGCAGGGAACTCTCCCTGCCTGAATGTGGCCCAGACCATCAGACCCAGACAGTGCTGCCCTGGCACAAACACCCTTACCCCAGAGGCTGCCTTTCAGTCATTTAGCGCCTCAAAGATGCTACCAATTGAGGGGTTAATGGACTAAGAGCCCTTTGGGCTGCTCAGCTGTGGAAGCAGCGGGGAAACACGGATCTCAAAGGGCAGGACTGACGGCTCTTCACCCAGCCAGGGTTGGGGGTGAGCGTGGGGCCAACGCACCCCTGGTGTAATGCAAATGACTACACCAGGGAGAAATGCGGCCCCTTATTTCACAAGCATTTCTCACCTTCTATCCCCACGCCCTATCCAGGGATCACTTCACCCCTTCCTGAAATGCAGCCTCTTCTGGAGTGAGCCGGGGCACCTGTTTAATGGACCACAGCAAAGCTGCCCGAGCAGGGGTAAGAAGGGCTAGTCTCAAACTGCCGTGGGGAATTGAGGGGGTAGGATTTGGCCAGGGCCCTGGGGCTCAGCCCCGTTCCTGTGAGAACGGTTGCGGGACAATCTCTGATGGCCACCAGTCCTCGCCTCCACCTGCCATCTGCCCCCCCCAGGCGCTTCTTCGAGGCCAGGAGTCTCCTAGAAAAGACACTGAACTGAGGGTCTGGTACCCTCTGCTCCTCTCTAAAGGAACTGATCAGCTGCCTGCTCGCAACGATGCTCCGCTTGGGTCAGCTGCAAGCACTGAGCAAAGGACCTAGGGCCCCAGCCCTCGCTGCTTGAGCCAAAGACCCCGGCTGGAACCGACCCAGAAATCTGACAGCCCCCCCATTCCAGGCCAAAGCTAGCCAAGGCTGTACAGGGCCATGCCTCTCCCAGGAGTGGGACTACAGTAAAGGGGGGTCCTCACTTCCATTCTTGGGGAGCTGGCCAGCTCCTCTTCTCGCAGCGGCTGGGGCTTGCTCCGGGCCGGGGTCCCTCACAGGATGATTTGGCTGCTGAAACCAGCTGATTGTGGGAGGCTCCAATGCAAAGCATCCTGGGAAATGTAGTCCTAAATGGCTAGCATAACTGGAGGGCAGGGGCTAGGAGGTTCTTGTGTGTGGGAATTCTGGGAAATGGCCTGCCTGGAAAAAGGAGGGGGGCCGCCGAGCTGTCCTTTACCAGGGAGCAGTGACCATTCCCACCACCTGCCCTGGGCCCCTGGGAGCGTTGGGCTTCATCCCCTGCTGCCCCGCAGAGTCTGCGTCCAAGGGGCGACGGGAGACTCCGGCTTGTCTCTTCCTCCTTTCCTGCTGGAGTCCAGTGCTGCCCGAGGGTTTCCCTCAGCACAGGGCAATCCGCAGCTGGCTTCGACAGCCTGGGCCCAGCTCTTGCAGGGTGGGCTGCCGTACGAGGCTCCCCAGTGACCTTCCCTGGTGGAGCGGCTCCCTGGGAGTTAGTACCTGCGGGTACAAGTTAGAGCAGCCACCAGGCTGCTCTAACTCGTGCTACAAGCAGGTAAAACTGGGGGAGATGGGAACCCACCTGAGCATTGCTCCTCCACCCCCCACATGCACTATGCCCTGGTGCACATGCTCTCAGCGCTGGTGCACAGGGGGCTCTGTGTAACACCAGCACACTGCTCTGCCTTAACCCCGTGCTGTCCAGCTACTTCTACAGCTCCTTCATCCTCGAGTCTGAGCACCCACCCACACAGATTTATCAGGCTCTCAGGAAGATTTTATTAGCCCCATTTTTCACAGCTGGGGATCTATGTCCACAAGGCCCTCCTGCCTCTCCTGAAGCCTGGGCATGACTCAGAGGTTGCCAGCATTGCAATATTTAAAAACCTGACACTCCAGCATGAGTGCCAGAACCTCCCCCGCCCAGCCCCTGCCCCCCAATGCCCCACACCCCCGCTCAGTCCTCTTCCCCCTTCTTCCTGTTGCTTGCTGCTCTTCCCCTCCCTGTCCGCCCCAGCCCCACTGCCACCTGGGTCGAGAGGCACTCTCCTGGGGGGGCTGCAGCTGCCCTACCCAGATAGGAGGCGGCCCGGGTGAGTAGGGGCTGGGGCTGGTGAAAACCTGCCTGCCCTTCCCACGGTAACCAGACTTTGGGTGTCCGGTCAATCAGTCTGACAGGACGTGGGGAGGTCCCCTTTTCCACTGGGAAGTTGGGTTGAAAGCCAGGCACCTGCCCCCCTACCAACACCCCCTTGCTCCAGGATTTTGTGCCGGTGAGAAAGGCAGGTGGGGCACATCAGAGCATTCCGGGGGAGTTGGGTACCCAAGGCTGGGGCACCTTTGGAAACCTCAGTCGAGCTGCATACATGGAAGCTAACCTGCACCCAACGGAGGGCGCGGGACACTTTAAAAGCTGGGCCCGATTGAGTGACTGTGACCCAGGTGCCATGCCCTGCCTTCTGGAGGCGGAACTTCCTGCAGTGACCTTACTTGAGTTGCCAAGCCCCGCCCACCAAATCCCACCCCTTAGCCCAAGCCACGCCCCTTCCTTCCAGATGACACCCTGGGGGAATTCCCTCTCAACTGCTGGGACTCTGGGCACTTCAGGACTCCACTCTATGTCCCCTTACCCCTCCTGGGTCCCAGGGGAGCTCCCTTCTTCATCACCCCGGCTATCAACAGCGGTGGGGTCCTTTGAAACATGGAGGGAAGACACACCTCCACCATCCTGTGCCCTTCCTCCCGCACCTCGTCTGGGCAGCTGCACTGCTCTCAGTGATTGTGGGAGCTGGGATGCATGTAAAAAGTGGGTCTTCTAACCGCTGGCCCTACAAATGTGCCGTAATCGTGAGTTTAACTGTAGACATGAACGTCCATAACTGGTGTGTCAGAAATTAGGCCTAATTGGCGAACAAGATAATGAGGGTACAGGTTGTTCCTTCCATCACTCCTTCCTGGGCTCCTTAAAAGAAACAACTTTGGGAGGAAAATTGGTGAAGGGGGCCCCTAGCAGACAGGAGAACAGGAAAGCAAATGCTCCTCACCATCTCCTTGGACCCCTGGATGCACTGTAACACCACTGAGCCTTCCTGGTCCTAAAAGACCAGGCCAAGAGCGGGACCCTTCCCACCCTTGCCCCCATGTATCCTTTTCCGTCCCCATTTCCATTTCCTTCTCCGCCTTGTTTTCTCTTTTCCTCAGCCCTCTTCTTTTTCCTTCTGTCTAATAAGAGTCGGGCCTAGCCAGCCAAGATGGTCCATTTTCCAACACTGCCGTGCGCTTTGACCAGAGATGCAACTAAAAGCAATGCCCTAAAGAGCCCAACGGTGGTCCGAGTCTGCCAGGTCTCAGAGTGGCTGATCAGACCACGCGCCGGTTCCTGTGTTTGTCCTGCGGTGAGGCTGCAAGGGAAAGCCAGTGCCAGAGTCAGACGCTGCATTGCCTGCTTTTCCTGCTCTCCTCTTTCCAGTTGTGTTTTTGGTGTGTGTGGGGGTGGGGGGTGAGGGGGGAAACTGGGAAAGGGGATATAGGGGTGTGCAGCAGGCGCACTGGGGCAAATAGGGACGGGGCACCTGTCAGCCCCACATTCTCTCCTCTCATCTGTGTGCCCAGATCTGGGGGGCCATGCCCATCTACAGGGGCTGGACCTCCCCTCCCAACCCTCCTCATGTAGGCTGGGTTCCAAGGGTGGTTGCTCTTTGGAGAGGGACAGAGGGCTCCTTCCTACCCCCCAAATTTGGGGGCAGTCTTGCCACTATGGGTGGGGAGCCGAGTACAGGTTCAAAGGCTCTAAAGCATTCAGGAGGGGTGGGTTCACACGTCTCAAAGCTATTGTCTCAGGAGTCTTCATGAGGTGTTCTCATTCAGTGGACAACACCCATTGAGATGAATGACCCACATCACACCTGCCACAGCCGCCTGGGTGTGCCGAGGGGCGCTTTCCCTCCATCGACCCCTCGGCTTTCTGTTTAAAGGCTGACAATTCAAAGAGCTCTAAAATCCGTATGCTGGTTTAGATTTGCCTGAAATTCGCTATGCCCCACGGGAGTGCAGCGTAAGATCAGCGACCCAAATTCAGGGTCCTTCGAGCCACGGGGTTTCTGAGGATACAGTCCCTGAGAAAAACAGCAGTTTTTCAAAATGTGTCTAGGTGGTTTTGGTTGTTGTTGTTAGTTTATTTGTGCAGAGCTAGAGATCAAGTTATTGTGGTGCCGGGGATCAAAATGGCCTCAGCTCATCAATTTTTATCCCAGGTAGAGTATGACGCCCGTTAAGTCTCCACCCGTTAAGACTCCCCACGTCATGAAGGGTATTTAAGAACAGGGTTGCTGCTTGGCTTGTGTAGATGTGTGGGGTGGAAAGATTACAGGACGCATGAGCCAATAAAATAAAAAACAGCGAGAGGCTTTCCCTGCAACCACTTTACACACAGATTGGCACAGATTCTTTTAGTCTGAACCTTTGAACACCTGTGCAAGAAAGATTTAAGCACTCATGTTGCTTGCTACAAGTTGTTTCTGTTCTAGTGTGTTTTATTCAATGGGGCGGTTTCCCGTGAATGCAGCTGACTAGTCAACTGCTGCTCTAAGAAAAATGTGTGTTCTGTCGTGTGGGGCCGGGACAACAGTCAGAGGGGTTGCGGCCATGGAGGGGGCAAGAAATGGGGCTGGGTGGTAGGCAACCCGTGGATTGGTTGTTTGAGAAAGTTTGTGTTTTACTAGTCCCTGCGGAAGGAGGGAAGGCAAGGAGCTACTCTGGGGGCAGATGAATGTGGTGTTTCCAAAGACACAGAGACCTTGATCACTGTGGGAAAAGAACCAGGTGCACCGGCAGGGTGGCCGAAGTGTGGATTCTGGGCAACTCCCAGGGATTACTGATTACAGGATGCTTTGGATGCTAGAGGGGGCTTGTGCTAGCCTCACATTCAGCCCAATCTGCAGTGTCTATGTGGTGATGGGCGGTTGTGATCTATGGACATGTGGCGATTCACTCAGGCAGGAATGACCTGGCCCTTGTGCCCCTCCTACGACGTAGGGAAAGCAGATGTGGACGGCATCAGAGATTTGTGCCCAGAAGCTGAGGGCGTTTCTTTTGTTTTGACTTAGCCCAGGCAACCTCACCACTGCCCCCCTCCAGCTGTGCCCCAACAGGCCCTGTTCACACTCTGCCAGCCCCACACTTCGCCCGCCTCAGTCCATTGCACACCATTCAAGGACAGTGCAAAAAGGATGCCCACGCCACGTGCCATCTCGCCCCCTGGAGCGAGCAGTCTGTGATGGAAACGACTGCCCGTTTGGTGAAGGCGTGTTTGTGCCAGCAGGACGTGGGTGGGTTACTCAGAGGGGCGTGACAGGGCTGACTGTGATCTGAGGAGATCCATGCGTCCCACCCTCTCCCGTGGGAAGAAAGAGCAGGGGTGCATGTCCCGGGTGCATGTCCCAGATTCACCGTGTCAGTGGAGAATTGTGTGGGTTGTGGCGGCTGCAGGCCATCAGTCTTTTATTCCAAAGGACCCCATCAGCCGGGAGGTGGACACAAGAGGGCTCTAATGCTTTGAGGATGGTCCTGGCAGTAAAACCTAGGGGAGTTGTTCAAGGCTGTGAAGCGGTTCTGAAATTAAACCTGTGTGGACTCGCTCTGGGGAGTTGGCTGAGGCTGTGAGTGCCCGCCAGGCTCTGCAACCTCCTGGGGCTCGCAGTGCCGGGGAGCAGAGAGAAGGTGGGCGGGGCAGCTGGTTGGGGGTTTGGCTTTTCCGTTTTACCCTTTCCCAGTGTTCGATGGACTCCTGGGGGGGAGTGAATGGGCTGGGAAGGGCGTGTCTATTTCAACAAGAGCGGCTGGCAGGGTAAAGGCGGGCGTGTTAACGGGCCCGCTGGGGTGTTGCTGAAAGGGGGCAGTTAAGGTTACCTGGTTATGGGAAGTCTCCCGAGTTTTGCTCAGCTCAGCGCTCTGCAGGGAGGACCGATCACTAAGCAAGCGGAACTCTGCGCTAAGGTCTTTTCTCACCGAAGTTCAGATCCGAACCATACTCAAAAGAAGACACCTGTTACCTCCACCTGCACTCAGCCTCGCTGGGTAACCCTCCCCAGCACGTTTTGCTGCCTAGAGAGAAATTAACAAACACTGCCACCTCCGAGGACGTCACCCTGGGTGATGGCCTCTCTGGCGCTGGGAAAACCCCAGGAAAGGAAAGCAAGGGGCTGTCAGCGCCCCAGGCCTGGTTGGGCAAGGGAGGGGGGGTTCGTACATTTAGAGGGGGGCTCTCCTGAGCATCCTGTGGACCTTGGGGGGTCCAGAGGGCTCAGCTGGTAGCTGCTGCACTCACCACCCCACATTAGCACAGCTAATGAAGTCGCTACCGAGAGGTGCAGCAGGGGTCCGTGCTGCTCGATGCACCACTACTCCAGCTCAGAGATCCGTGGAGGCAGCAGGAGATGACGCTTAGAGGCTGCTCCCCACCCACGCTGCCAGCCAGCGCAGCCCTGACCTTGGGATCCTATGTGGAGCCTCCACCGCCCAGAGAAACTTCTGCTGGGGCAGCGGAAGGTGGGACGATGCCATCAGACTGGCCCTGCTCCCCACAGGTGACCCTTCGGTTTCTGCCCCGGGCCAGTACCCTCGATCTGGGTCCCCTCTGCTCGGGGAGCAGAGCAGCTGATCAGGACCTGGCAGTCCCTGTTGCCTACATCCAGGCACGCTGGCCGCACGCACTGTCTCTCCGCCAGCAGGAGCGCTGCAGCTGCTCCAGCACCTAGTGCCCATGCGCCCCTCCCCGTGGGTGCAGGGCGGAGATTGCTGTGCTCCACACGCGTGCCCCCGGCGCTCTGCCACGGGCCTCGCACGGCACTCCTAGGAGGGGCTGTGTGTCACACGGACCTTCCCGGCTCTCCAGGGAGCCGGTAACCAGGGAGACAGTGTCACGGTAACCTCTGCTCCCCCACCAATCAGAGCCACTGGGAAGCGAAGGCCTCCCTATCTCCATGTGCCAGAGGGCGAGCAGCCCATCACTGGCCCCTGCCTCGCCAATGGGGCTGAGACTGCTGCGGGCAGCTAGACGCCAGGCTCGGCCATTTCTCATCGTCCCATAGCCTGCCCTCTCCCTCGCTTTCTCTCTCTCTGTGCTCTCCTCCCAGCGGCTGACAGGAAGGGCTGCCCATGCCCAGCCACAGGCCACCAGCCAAGACCAGCAGCAGTTGCTCTGCCAGGGAACGGATGGGACACTGGAACGACCGAGCACCCAGGCCATGACGACTGGCCGGTGGCCTGCATGAGATAAGTGGATGGGTCTCAGCCCTAGTGGTCTCATGCGAGCTGGCACCAAACCCCACCACGCTGAGAGTCACCACGGAGGGATGTGCCATGGACAGCCTGGAGCGGTGACACACATGGGGGGCCGGCTGGGAGGACGCTTGCCCTGCCGTTGCCCGTGCCGTCTCTGTTCTGTGGACAAACAGATCTCCCTGGATGGCAATCCAAGGCCTTTCCCAGCGCAACCTTGACCTGACTGTGAAAGAACTCTACCAGGGGAGCCACCTCCCAAGGGAGCTCCATACATCAGGAAAAGGTCACCGCTGGGGACACAGGCTGGGGTGCCCTGGTAGGACAGGCTCACCCCAAGTCTCAGGAGAACAAAACCCATCTCGGCCATATCCCCTCAGATGGGCACAAAGGCATTTCATGGACACGACCCCATCCTGGTTTGCTCTGGGGGGTGCTAATGTTACAAAGAGGAGAGGGAGGAGAAATGTCAGGTACGTCATTGGAGAGCAGTAAGGCCCACTGAGGTCAATGGATGTCTCTCCATCGACCTCAATGGCTTTGGTCAATGGCCCCAGGAAAGATGGCCTTTTCCCAGCTGTCTCTGATCTCGAGCGTGGACTGGCACCCACGCCTGTGACTCCATCTGCACCAGCTTTTATTTGCTAAACAGTCCCACTCCCACTTCGGCTCCTCTGGGGGAGCGCCTCCGCCCAGATCGCGGGTCCAGGCAGTGAAATTGCAAGCACCGGGGCTGTTAACCCAGTTCATTGCAGTTCTGTGATTACACACCTGTTGTCTAGCAGACTTCTCCTGGCTGCTGAGGGAAGCGAACTGGTGGTAGCCAGTGAAGTTAGGTCCTATGTGCCTGGCATGTCGGGCCAGATCTCCCTCTTCCTCCCGCAGAGTCTGTCTATACCCGCATTATACAGACACCTTGCTGCGGTATTTATACACTTATACCCTACTCTGGCGTTTACATTCTGCCTCCCTAAAGCCCATCTGCAAAACTGAGCACCTTGGTCCCATTCCTTTTCTGTCCTGAACTGTTGTGTCTGGCACTGGTAAACTTGCACTGCGATCCACCCCAGAGGCAGCTGCATTTCAGTAGTGGGTGAAGGGAAACTGTCTCTCAGCAAAGAAATAACTCTCTCTTGGTGTCCACAGAGGCAGTCTGTAAAGCACCATGCGCCAAATCTCCCAAGCTAAAGGCACAATGTACCACAACAGGGGACCGTACGTTGTAGCTATTAATTACTCTCAGTACCTAAGAAGCAAGCTTGATCTGTGTCGGTGCAAATCGCGTCCATGTGTGCCCGTGTGGTCTCCCTGCCTCTTCGTGCTGAAAGGAGCTGCTGGCTATTTCCTTTCCTTTAGACATTTTGAGTCACTTCCTCAAGCCTCCTTCAGCTCTGTCACCCGAATCTGGGTCCAGAGGCTAAATTTCAATAGCACATTTCAGTTCAGTCACTGAAAAAACCTGAAGGAGACTGAAGGAAGAGTCCAAAAGTCAGCAGTGACACAGGATGGAAAAGCTGTAAATGAAGATGGGAGCGGGGCACAAATGAAAGATCAAGGAGTGAAGGGAAAAGGCAGAAGCGAGAAAAGAGAAAAGAAAAAGAAAAGGAAGCTAGCAGCTCTGGGGACGTCAAAGGGCTTGGCTGTTTGTGAGACATCATTTGTGCTCCAGACTTGTTTTATTGTGACGGGTATTTTAAATTTAAGGGTGGGGGGAAGTGGGGTCAAGCAGAAATCTTGACCTTATGGGTCACTTCTAGTCCACCAGAGCTTCTTCCAGGGCTGAGTGCTAAGAAAACACTCTTTCCATAGCTAGATTAGGTAGCCCCCTTCTGCTATGTATGATTTTAGTTTTAGGACTAAATTGCAATGCTGAATTTCAAGATCTTTTGACCTAATCTCTTTGGGTCAAATTCTGATCCCCTTAGTAGCACTTTACTCAGTAATTCCTATTGATTTTAAAGGGATTATTCCTGGGGTGAGGTGCTGCTGCTCAGCGTGAGAAAGGGGATTGGTTTCTGGCCCTTTCAATATCACATGCTTTGGTTTGTGAATCAAAAAGACAGCGACCGTAAGATTTCTGAACCCGGTGAGTGCTTACTCACACAAGGAGCTCTGCCGCAGCCGCGTGAGTTAGGCAGAAAGGTTCCACAATCTAGGCTGCGTTGTTTATATCTGTGGCTGGCAAAATTGTCAGGACCATTCATCCAACCCAGCCCCAAAATCTGTTTGCCGTCTTTACGAATGATATTGCACTAGTAATTCACAAAAAGAATTACCCAAAGCAAGCAGGAAGGAAGGCTTTTGCCAGGCTCCCTGTATACATAATCGCTCATCTTTCTCTCCCAATTATTTTATTAGGTCATATTCAAAGCATCTTAAAATGATATTAAAACAGCAGCAAAACAGTTTCCCTTCACAAAAGTAAATATTTAATGAATGAAATTGACATTGATGCATTTTTAATATTGGCACAATTAAATCTGCCAGATGATTAAGTATTAATAACTCTTAATAAGTGCAATCAGCTCGCCTTCAAACAGAACGAATTCAGGCGTGGAGAGGCGAGGAGTGTTGCCATCAGCATGCAATCGGATAGACAACAGCTATTGGGGGTGGCCAATCCTATCTGTTTAACAATCCCTAAACTTCCTTTATGTTTAATTTATTTACTCTCCTGTGTAAAGCAGCGAGATCAGATGTGCGTGCACACATACCAATCATCTTCTGATATTTCAGAAAAGTTGTTGATGTAAAATTGAAACTATCCAGTTTAGCTACTAGCCTTTTACGTCCCTCTCCTACCAGCTCTCTGCATTTTCAATATTTACCATTTCAAATCAACTCAGCATTCTCTTCTGTGGATTTTGCAGGAATCTATCTATCTTTCTATCTAATCTAGCTAGCTATCCAGAAATGTTTGTTAGAAGTTCTGAGTGCACAAGCATGAGCTAGCTACACTCCAAAGCTTAAAAAGAAAAGAGGGATGACAGTTTAATTAGATGAGTGTCTGAAATTAAGTGGCATTTGTTCGGCATGATATTTAGAGCTGCACTAGTCTGATTATTTTGGAGGAGTGGGGGAGGGTTTTCCAGAGGATAGACAGATAGATAGATGAATGGATGATCTTGAAAGAAAAGTTGTATTCACTTTGTGTATTGAAATGTCAACTTCACCTGCATTGTTGGCGTTAGAAGTGTAAACTAGTACTAGGAAAGCACACAGAGAAATTTGGGACACTCAGTAGCAGACTTGAGAACCGGCAAGTTAAAATGTCCAGGCAGTTGCCCATTGTGTAACAGCTATTTTATCTCTCATGTTAAAGACCAAGTTTCATTTTGGCTCTCTAGAAACTCCAGAGAATACTTTTTGCTATCTACATCCTGGAGTCTCATTTTATGTCTTGGAAACCGATCTGTTCTCTCCATCTGGGAGTCACACAACTTCCCATGTACCTGTTCCGTGCTTCCCCCTCTGTTGCAATCATCTGGTGCGTCTACCTGAACTGGTGCTCAGCCTTATATAACCACCTCACCTCTGGAATCCTACCTGGGAAATATTGGAAATCAGGGAGTAATGGGCTCACACACGCTACAGGGTATTAACTCCTAATTCTGCAAAGGAGAAAACAATTAGGATGACAAGGCCTCTGCTTTGTATTCAGTGGGGGAGCTTTTGAGAACAGCCATCCTGGGAAAAGTTGCAAAGGCGTAGGGTGAATTTGTTATTGTAAATGTTTGATGAGGGGCAGTCTTGGGGATCTAAACTCCCACCTCGTCAGGAAGATCTGAAATGCACCAGCCTTCATGCCCCCTCCCCCGTCAGGAGAGCCCCTCTGACGAGCGCAGAACGTTGCGTGCCACATTTAAAGCTCGCGGAGGGGCTGTGCCATGCAGCAGAGTCAGATTCGGATCCGCGGGTTCTGACTTCTTCCCCCCTTTCGGAGACCCAGCCCAGCCATTCGGGCAGGCTCCAGCTGGGATGGACGGGGACGCTTCCTAGGACAAACCCCGCGCCCAGCGCTCGGGCTGCCGCCGCTCCGTCGCCCCCCCCCTTTGCTTTGTGCCTGCTGCGACTTTCCCGACAGTTGCGGGAAGTCACCCAACAGGTGACCCTTCCCGGGCCCGCGCCGCGCCGCCCCACCTTTGTGCACGCCGGTGAAGCGGTCCTTGAGCACGGTGAGCTCGTGGATCGCGCCGAACTCCTCGAAGAGCGGCTTGAGGTCGCCCTCGCCCAGGTGCCGCGGGATCTGCCCCACGAACAGCTTGATGGCGTCGCGGTCCTTGGCGGCGCCGGCCGCGCCGGGGCTCAGCCCGTTCATGCCGGCGGCGCTGTCCGCGGTGCTGAGCGCGCCGCCCGTGGCCATGCTCCGCCCGCGCGGGGCCGCTCCGCGCCCGCCGGCTCGCGCCCGCCCGCCCGCCGGGTGACGTCAGCGGCGGGCCCCG
>ML675621.1:11926216-11986508 GCA_007922155.1 Mesoclemmys tuberculata
GTGGCTCTGTGCGGTGAGGGCCTCGCCGCCCGCGCGGGGTCCGGCCTGGGCTGGCCCCGGCCCTGATCCCGGCGGGGCCCGGGGCTGGGCTCCGCTTCTTGGGCACGTCGGGCCCTCCCGCTCCGCCTCGGCTCGGGCCTGCAGGGCCCTGCTTCCAGCCCGCTGGCGGCGGGCCGTGCTAGGCCCAAGTGTGGAGGCAGAACCGGAGAAGGGCCCCTCAGCCTCGCTTGGGACCGCAGGGAGACCCGGGATCCAATCCAGCCGGAACACGAGGTTTAACACCCCTGCTCGCTCAGTGATGGCCAGAAGCTTTTAGTCCTTAGCACCGGTTTTCTGTTTCCTCACTTCTTGCAGCCCTGTGCATCCGTGCAAAGTGCGTGCAAACTGGGTGAGGGTTTGCACTCGTGTTGTGCTGTCTTCACAAACAACCACTGCAATCACACCACTCCCCCTCGTGTGGTAGGGGCACTGAGTCAGCCTCTTCGTGAATCAGCAGCAGCACCTGTGAGTTCCTTAGGGGTTTCCCATCAAGTATTGCTCTGGATCTACCCGTTTTAAACCTCAGAAGATCCAAACACAGTTTAGGAAAGGACACCTGCATTCCTCCATGCTCTCATTGCTTGTTCTCTCGTCGTTTTGCTTTTGTGCAAGTTCGCATTTGAATTGGTTTGACAGAAAAAAGAAAAGAAAAGAAAAAAGAGCTCTTTGGCCATTTGGTTGTAGGATTACCTCAGGGTCTTCTCCCTAACCATGGCTAGTCTGGTCGCTTGCAAATGTGAGGACATAAGTCCTGTTCCTTTAAAATGGGAGCAGAAAGTCAGGGGCTCGGGGAAGGCGCTATGCAGAAGTTCTACAGTGAGGCGAGGACAGCACCAGGAGCAGCTTTAGGGGAAATAATGTTTTCTAAGTTCCTTGTTCAGTGTTAGAAGAAAGTGACTCTTCCTGGGATTCCTCCCCCCCTATGTCATAGGACACCATGGGCAGGACGTCCCTGGGTCACGGAGATCACGTGCACGTGTCCCAGTGATTTCCAAGAGACTGCCTATTGTTATTGTAGTGAGTCCACTGATCTTAGTGCATACTGAAAGGGTAAGGAGAAAGTTCTGGCAGGTTGAGAGGCAGATGCCGGTCCTACAGGTTTAATGTTAGAATCCACCTCCCACCCCATGGCTCTCGAGGTAGGGGAACAACGGGAACATATGGAATGCACCTGAGGAGAACTGTTTGTACAGCACCAAGCACAACAAGGGCCTGGCTTGCCTGGCCTTTACTGCAATATAACTGTTAAACAATAACAACAACATGGAGACACACACATACCTGTACATACACAGAAACACACCTAGATAACCATGATATTGTCTCTTTGTTTCCTTGTGCTCCCACATCTGTCTGTCTGTCTCCCCCTGCTTCTCTTGTCTTACACTTACACTGTAGATTGTAGTTAGGGATGGGACTGCCTTTTTGTTCCATGTCTGTACAGCACCTAGGGCCTGGTCCATGACGGGGGTTCCCAGGACCCAACTGCAACAATAATAGACGCACTTGTACATCCACATCCACCCCAGGAATGCACACCAACCAAACACACACCTTCCTCCTGTCCTGAGCCATCTCCAAGGCAAGCTGTGACTCTGGATTCCTTCCCTCTTGGCCAGTTTCACATGCCGCTTTTCCACTCGCACAGCCTCGTAAAACGAACGGTAGCATGGGGAATGCGGTCCTGACATCTCCTATTAGTCTAAAAGAGAGGACAAAAACACAGGAGATTTTCAGACCTCAAAGAACTTGCAGGAGGTCTCCAGGGCTATACAATCTTCATCTTTTTCCACAAGTCTAATAAAAGACATCATAATTACTACACTGGGGTCTCTGGCAGCTTTCTTGCTGCTTACATAATGAAAACCTTTTTTATTTAATCTATCCAGTGCTCAGCAGCCCTGGTGATCGCTGGAGCTGTTTGCAACACGCCCCTCAAAGGCTTACACTTGTCTTTTCCCAAACGGGCTCCATTTTTCAGCGCTTTGCGATGAGCCACATAACAACCCACCCAGGGCAGGGATTTGCCACACGTGGGAAATGCTGTACTGGAAAGGGAGTGTTATCACCATGGGGTGGGATCTTGGCCGATCCTGTGGTACACAGATCAGCACTGGGCTGGGGAGTTGATGACGCTGCAGATGGACAGAAGATGGTGCTCTGCCACCTGAGGCAGGACTGCGGCAGGGCGCCAGGAGAGCATTAGGAGGCACTGAGCAACTGGAGGGCCCATTTGACAGGAGGTTTCAGTAAGTCATAGGAGTGTGGGAATTGCCAGACAGGGGCAGACCGAGGTCCATCCAGGGTCCTGTCTCTGACTGGCCAGCAGCAGGAGCTTCACAGGAAGGTGCAAGAAACTGGAAGCCCCCACATAGACCATCCTGGTCTCTCATAGTCGGAGATCGACGTGGCCAAACATTTTTTTAATCTTGCTAAATTCTTGGCCTCAAGAACCTCTTGTAGCAGTGAGTTCTCCAGTCTAGCCTGTAGTTCTTAAAGAGCCCCCGGCCCCCATTACACAAGCCAGGCTCTCAACCCCAGATTCCAGTCTGGTTTGTAGCATACTGCTTCCCTAAATTCCCTCTGCAATTCCCCTGGGATATGGGATTCGTCACTGCATCTTGGAAACTTGTTTGGTAGCGCTGGGCGCTGCTCAGCTGCTGCTGCGCTCAGAGGTGGCTGCATTTTAGTGGTGGGTAAAAGGGCTTTTGAAAGGTGCTCTGTGAGCAGCACTACTGTTCCCAATCCTGCTGCCTGAGGTTGGAGATACCTGAATGGACAAATAGAAAGGTACCGGTGTGCACTAGCCGAGCTGCTGGGAAGCTGGCAGATTATGGATCTGGACCAGGGCCTAACACCACCTAGGGAGGTTGGAGGGGACAGCAAGCAGACACAAATCCCAGCCAGCTGCTTTCTTTGTTTCCCCCGGGATCTGGTGATGCGTTACAGCCCTGAAACTCCAGGGCTTGCCAGCTTCCTTCACCAGGCTCTCAGATTCTTGCAGACCAGCTAGCAAGAGACTGCTAAGCCCCATCTCCCAAACCGTCCTGCCTCCCCAGCTCTCGCCATTCTCCTCCCTCTCTAGCTGGGTTTGTTCCCCTTATTGGTCCCAGCTGTGGCTCTATGCCTCCATGATCGGCAGCTCCGGCAGCCTGCTGGGGTGTGTTCAGCCTGTTCGCCTCTATGCAGGGAGCATCGGGTCTCCCGTCTGCCTATGCTCAGGAGGAGGGAGAGTCGTAAATCCTGTCCCACCATACTGCACATTGGGTGACCCATTTAAAATGCTGTGAGGGTCTCAGCTAGTCACCTACAGCAGACGACACCTCCGCCCCAGTGGGGCTAATCTGCCCCTCCCACTGGCAGTTTCACCGGAGGTGCCAAGGATTGAACAGATCACACTCCCCTCTCAGACCTCCTGCCAGAGCGGGGCAGAGGCAATGAGCCGTGGGAGAAGACCTTGCTCTGCTTGCACCTGTGCTGGACACACTGTAATAAAGCCAGGCCTCCCGGGGCCGCCAAGCTCTGAAGGGCCTCACTGAAAGAGAGGAAGTGTGAGATGCTGCTCAAGTCACTGATGGATTTTAGAGGGAGCTGCCTGTGAATTCTGCAAGTACACAGGCCCCGAGCACATAGAAGTAGAGAAGACTAGGGCTGGAAAGGACCTTGAGTGGATCTAGTCCAACCCCCTGCTCAAAGCAGGGCCAACCCCAACTGAATCATCCCAGCCAGGGCTTTGTCAAACTGGGCCTTAAAAACCTCTAAGGATGGAGATTCCACCACCTCCCGAGGTAACCCATCCCAGTGCTTCACCACCCTCCTAGGGAAGAAAATTTTCCTACTATCCAACCTAGACCTCCCCCACTGCAACTTGAGACCGTTGCTCCTTGTTCTGTCATCTGCCACCACTGAGAACAGCCTAGCTCCATCCTCCCTGGAACCCCCTTTCAGGTAGTTAAAGGCTGCTATCAAATCCCCCCTCGTTCTTCTCTTCTGCAGACTAAACAGGCCTAGTTCCCTCAGCCTCTCATCAGAAGTCTTGTGCTTCAGCCCCCTAAGCATTTTCATTGCCCTCCACATCCTTTTTGTAGTGGGGGGGGGCAAAACTGGACACAATACTCCAAATGCAGCCTCACCAATGCCGAATAGAGGGGAATAATCACTTCCCTTGATCTGCTGCCAATGCTCCTACTAATGCAGCCCAATATGCCATTAGCCTTCTTGTGGATAAGGGCACACTGCTGACTCATATCCAGCTTCTTATCCACTCTAACCCTCAGGTCCTTTTCTGCAGAACTGCTGCCTAGCCCGTCAGTCCCCAGTCTGTAGCTGTGCATGGGATTCTTCCATCCTAAGTGCAGGACCCTGCACTTGTCCTTGTTGAACCTCATCAGGTTTCTTTTGGCCCAATCCTCCAATTGATCTAGGTCATGCTGTATCCTAGCCCTGCCCTCCAGCGAATCTACCACCCCCCCAGCTTAGTGTCATCTGCAAACTTGCCCATCCTCCAGATCATTCATGAATGCAGACCGCCAAATTCATCTCTGCTGTAACTCTCGCATAGCCAGTGGAGTTCCCTGTGGGGCAGGTTTGGCCCCTTGAGCCCTCCCCACCCGACCCCAGTATACTTGCTACAGCTCCTAGCCCTTTTTACTCCTGCTCTGTGGAGATGCCATCTGCCGTCTCCGGCCACCTTCCTCACAGCTGGGGGCAGGGCAGCCTGGCACGAGGGCACTTACATCCCAGGCGGCCTGCCTGGTAAATCAGGGGAAGGGCCAGTGTGGTGGCTACCATGTTGGCCAACACCCCAGAGTTTGAACCAGGGACTTCTGGAGCTAAAAGCATGAGTGGCTACAGCGCAAGATGAAGAAGCAAGCTCCAGAGCCAAGGCTGGAAAAGACTCCCGTGGTCTGATCTGTGGACTGGGCACAAAGGGAAGCACCTCACACCAGTTTCTTCCCTCTTATTTTTTGCTTCAGAGTTTTCTCTTTACTGGTCCTTTCTTCTGATCCCCCTTTCTCTCCTCCCACCCGATAACACTCATCCCTTCGTCTTCCTGTTCCCTCCCTTATCTCTTTCCCTCTGACATCTCTCGTTTCCCCATGGCCTACTTTAATCCTCTTCCTTCCCCCACCCTCTCATCTCCGGTAACAGGCCCCTCCTCGCCGGAGAGCGCCAGTTCAGCGAGCAGGAGCATCTACGAGGGCAAAGGCCAGGCACACCAGCCCCCAGAGCTCTGCTGGGCCAGAGCTCCGAGGAAGGCTGGTAGGGAGAAGCGGGAGGTGCAGTTGGCTAGTGAGGAAGGGGGAGCCATCTGGGGGAGGGGCAGCAGGTGGCACCCAGCCTTAGGACCGGCAGCGGCCAGGTGCCCACCTGAAGTCCCCATGCCCATCGCCACACGCAGAGCAGGGACGTGGCCCGTGACGTCGGGCTGGCGGCCAAGAGCTCATCAAGCCACAATGAGCTTTCCTTGCCCCAGGGGCTTGGGGCAGGGCTGGCTCATAGGGTGACAAGCCTTCTGGCACAGCCTGCTCCCAGGTCCAGGTGCAGCTTGAATCCCGACTGGTCTCCCAGCTGCTATCCCCTTCCATCCTGCCACAGGCCGCACCGACTTCACCGCCTCCCGCTAGGCTTCAGGCTCCACTCCAGGTTAAGCCAGGGCCGGATCCTCAGCCAGCCTCCATCCGCAGCGCCCTGCCCGCCGTCCCTAGCAAGCGCCCACTGATGCAGCACCAAGCACCAGGCAGCAGCGCTGTCCGCTCCACACGCTTACAGGAAACCACTGCTCTGCCTCAGCGAGCTCGCTAGTGCTGGAGCTGCACTCCCTCGGTGCAAATCCAGATCAACTCTCCCGACTTCACGAGCCTGACTCTGGATTGACCCTCGTGGAATCGGGCTCAGAATCTGCCTCTTTGAAACTAGCCAAAGGAAACTAACACGCTCACTGCTTAATGACGGGGGGTGGGGGTACATGTGTCTGGGGGTGCGTCCGCAGACACGTCTATGCGGGCGTGTACATCTGTGTCCACGTATTCATGCGTGCACGCACATGGATACGTGGGGGAGGGATAAAATGTCCGTGTGACGTGAAATGTCCATTTTTAACAACATTTCTCTTTCTCCCCTGCTCCAAGTCCAGAACAGAGATGTCCCAAAACACTGCTAAGCCCACCCCTCCTCCTCGTGAGCTCCTGGTGCTTGTGCACAGTCCCTGGCTGTGACTGTGGGGGACTCTGTGCCTGGGGAAACCCCAAGCTGGGGCCGTGTCTTTTTGTGACGGAGGGCTTGGGATCAGGACTCCGGCTGGTCAGGGAGGCTGCCAGATGCTGCGCAAACTGGCACCGGGAGCACTGCCCCGTGTAACTGCAAACAGCTCGCTCTCGCGCTCTCTCTCCCCCCTTTTCCTCCTTCTTCCTCTCCCCCATCCACCTCCTCTTCATGCTCCCTGGCCCTTGTGGCCAAAGCAAAGCGCGGCCCCCCTCCCAAAGCCCTACCCCTGCGGGGGGAGCCGCATGGAGCTGGAAGGGCATTGCACGCAGCCAGGCAATGAATTTCACACTTGCTCAAAGAAGCTGTGTCTCTGGCCCACTTGCATCTTTTCTGTGCGGCTGGTGGCAGGGAACGTGGCTTGTGGCCGTTCCTGGGGGAGCTGACCGGTGTGCTGCGTGGGAGGAACACGCTGGGCACCCAGTGCGACAGGAACTGAAAAGTCAGCGTTGCCAGAGCGGCACGCCGGGGTTACAGACCGCAGGCTGTGCCCATCAGAACCTGTCCCTTCGCATGGATTCTGCACCCCCTTCCCCTTAGACAGTAAGCTCTGAGGTCAGGGCCACTCTCCCTCTAGGTCGTGCCTAGCACACTTGAGCTGGAACTGTTAATGGCAGAGGGGTGAGGGAGGTTGGGGGGAAAAAAGGGCTATTTGTCCTGGGACCCCTTTTTGAGAGAGCCCCCACGGGTCAGGCACAATATGATGATTGGATGATAAATATCTATGGCCACAACCCAGACATATGCACCCCAGACTGCGGAGCCAGCAGAGCCGCCCAGCGGGGTCCCAGCCCAATCTGAGCCAGAGGTATCGCACCCTGGCACGTGGAGTAGCCTCGTCACTACAGCTGGTGCAACCCCTGCATGCAGCGCGCTGGGCCTCCCAGGCCAGCTGCTGAAACCCGGGACCGAGCTAGCAGCAGGATGGACCTGTCCCGAGGGGCGGGGGTGTGCACAGAGGGGTGAGGCAAGGAGTGGGGGGGAGGCAGGAGCTCCTGGGAGCAGACAGGTGAGGGGTGTTCCCTTGAGGTCTGAGGCTGTTGGGGAGGGGGGGCTCATTGGCCAGGGGTCAGGCTGCTGGTGGGGGGATGCCAGAGTCAGGCAGAGGAGCAGCAGGGCCAGGGGCAGCACTAAGCCCCCCACCCTCCCCCGAATGGTACTTGCTGCCCCTGCACACACATGAACAAAAAAGACAATAAAATGCCAAAAAATCCAGGGAAAGGAGACTTCCACCGCAGAGATCACGTGCACACAGGGGGGCTGGGAGCTCTGCTTTCCGCACAGCCTGGGGTGAGACCACCACAGTCCTTGAAGGGCATGAACCAGGCTCTCCAGTTTAAATCAAACTCCACTTGAGTTTTATTGGGGGGGGTTACAGTTCTCATACAAACCACTCCCACACGGGAAAGAAGATGAAAAGGGAGTTCCATTTCAATAGAAATCACCCAAGGTACCAACGGTTTGTGTCCCTGGCAGTCCGGCCATGGATTTGTCCAGGTCCAGTGCTGCCCAATGGAAAACCCTACAGGATGCTGCAAACGTTTCATTGCACAGCGTAGCACAGCTGGGTGGAGCGCAAGCCCTGATGCAGCGAAAGCACTAGTCGACTCACGCAGCCAAGTGGAATGTTTGCCTCAATGGTTAAAACCTTTCAAATTCATTTTACTGGCCAATTTTTCTGGTTTCAAACCTTACAGCCACTAACAACACAACCTGTTTATTTCAAGTCTTCAAGCTCATGTTTGTTGAAGAATCAAGGCTGATGCCATCATTGCTAAGCAAACTGGAGCGTCCTGGAGGAGCTTGGCCTCTGAATCTTGATGGATCAAAGGTTGGGGCAACTGGCCTGAGCCTTGAACAAGATTTCAAGAAGAAAAGAGGCAGAAAAAGAGGGAAACGTTCCATGATGCAGACAGGAGCACCAGCACGACCTGGACAACCAAGAGAGCACATCCAAGGCTCACCTTTTTATGTTGCTCTAGCCACATTTATCTGTGAAATTTACAAGATCGGAAATAGCTGAAAAAAGATCAAGCGCATCGGAATCCGACTCCGAATTATTTCAATTCTAGCACGACCAACGCTCAGGCGCTATCGAAGTATTACCCGAGCGATTTCATGGAAGAGGACTTTTTAATTGAAGAATCTCACCTTTTAACAAGCTGAGAGACGTGGTTTGGAAACATGACTTCAATTCAGTCATTAAACAAGGTTCATGAAAAAGGACCACACAGCATCTTCCCACGGCCCTACGTCGCTGTCAGGATTTTTGTCTCAATCCCGATTTTGGTTTCTGAAGGCGAGCTCTCCTTTGGCAAGTTAGCCCTGATAAAAAGCTAGCTCTGAGCCAAGACCAAGCAGCCTTAGTGTAGCTGTCAGAGTGCAATCCTGCAAGAAGCCTAAAGTATGAGTCATAAATGCTTCTGCTTCAAACCCCCCCTCCCTCCCCGAAGATAAACATGATGTGTTTTGGCTTTTGTCATAATAAATCAGCTTTAAAGTTCTCGCGAGTGTTCTTCGTACACGCCTTCATCTCCATGGCAATTTTTGGAAGGGTGGGGATTTTGCCCTAGGCCCCCCACAACCTGTTGTGGAGACCCCCAGGGGCTGGAGATCAGGATTAGATCACATCGTTGGAGCTGAGGAGGGGCCCCAGGGGTGGGATGGGGGGGGCAGAACGAAGTAAATTTGCAGATCGACATGTAGGATTGGACAGGCTCAGCAAGGGGGAACGACAGGTCAGGACTGAAGTACCTTGGTCAAGCTGGGAGGGGCGCAGGAAAATCGAGCACAGGTCCTGCATGCGCTAAACCTGTTCCAGCTGAGGCTTCTTATTCTGTCCCTTCCCTAACACTGAATTCCCCTCTGCCACCCTGGGGCACACCCCCCTTGTGACCTTGCAGATGCTCTGCCCCCAGACCCTCCTCTGCGTCAGCTGACCCATTCCTTCAGACAAACATCCGCCTGTGGGGCTGGCTTAGTACCCCTTTCTACAGCCTGCCAGCCGCTGGCTTAGTCTCAGGGGTGCAGCAAGAGGCCTGGCAGGTTCCTTCCCTTTCCAGAGCCCCCAGCCTGCCTCCTGGAGCAGGGTCGCACGTTGGGGCCCCAGCAGCCTTGGAGGGCTCGGCCGACAGCCCCGCCATGGTGGAGGAGGCAGCATTTATACCAGTCCCCTTCCCAAAGCTCAACCCAATTGGCTGAGAGGGGAGCCTTTCCCCACCCCCTCTGTAAGGCTCCTGGTCCCAGGCCCTTAAAGACATACTCCTTGGTTTCCCTGCTAAATGCTCCTTATTCCTGGGACCCCTTCCTCTCTGCCAATGCTCCTATTTCTTAGGTCCTTACCTCAGACTTCCCCAAGTCTTAAAGAGCCACAGTGGGATGGGGGTGGGCTGCCCCCTAAGCTCTGCAGCCCGTTAGGGGACAAACGACCCCCTGTCACCCCAGTGAATGAAATCTGTAAGCAGACCAGACAGCTGAGCCTCCACTTTTGATCTGGGCCATTTTTGCTTCTAGCATTATTTTATATTGACACTAAGCTAGACAAATGCTCTGCTACAGTCAGGAGAGAAGGTATCACCAATGCCGGGGGGCCAAGAAGATCTAGAATGATAGAGAGAGAGCCGGAGAGTGAGGGAACGCACCCAGCCTAGAGAGCACTCAGGTGTGTTTCTCTTCTGCTCCTGAGTTTTTGGGCATGGGTACGTACTGTGTGTGCATAGCTCTGTGTGTGTAACTTGTGTGTGCCTCAGCATGTGTGTGCATTTGTGCATGCGTGGACTTACACAAGTCCTGCTGCCCACCAGCACCTCTGACTCCTCTCCACTGAGGAGCGGAAATTCAAGCGCCAAGCTCTCTGCTGAGATCACCAATAAGCTCTCACGGTGTGCTGCAGTGATGTATCCCATTTGCTTTCATAACATTTTCAAACTCCTCAGAGACGAGCTGTGGTCTGTTGTCACTCACCAGTTGTTCTGGCAGACCGAAACGACTAAAGATTTCACGCGGTTTCTAGACAGTACTTTCAGCAGAAGTGGATGGCATTACAGAGACTTCTGGCCATGTAGAGTGGGCGTCTACAACAACCAGGAACATGCTTCCTTCAAGCGTGCCAGCAAATTCAATGTGAATATGCTCCCATGGGTTTTCAGGCCAGTCCCATGGATGTAGGGGCGCCAACTGAGGTGCGTTCCTCACGCTCTGACATGAAGTACAAGGTCTTGCCTTCTCTTCAATGGCACTGTCCAGGCCAGGCCACCAAAAGTAGCTTCATGCAATCGCCTTCATGCTCACTATTCCACAGTGACCTGAATGTAGCTGTTCTAACATCTGTGATCTCAGTAGTGGTGGAATAATGAAGTGCATCCCCCACAACAAGCAACCAGAATAGATGGATAACTCCATCCTCTTGGACATGTAGGGAAGTTGGTTGGGCGAGATCTGAGAGTCCCATAGAGATGTTCCATGCATCACTAGGTCCCATAACTTGGGACAGTACTGGGTCAACGCGAGTTGCCTTCTTTACTTGAGTAGCAGTTACAGGTGCTCAAAGTGTTCAAAGTAGATGATTTCTTTCTGGCCAATACCTTGATGTTTAACTGGTAAAGGCAGCCTTGAGAGACCATCTGCGTTGCAGTGCAGAGTGGATTTCCAATATTTGATCTCGTGGGTGTGTGGAAAGCAGCAATGCCCATTGTTGCATACAACTAGCAGCCAATGGTGGAATGCCTGTACATAGTTCAAAAATTGATGTTAGAGGTTGATGGCTGGTGAGAAGTGTGAACTACCGTCCAAACGGGTCCTGGTGAAATTTTTGAATTCTGAAAATGATTCCCAGTGCTTCACGTTCGATTTGGGCATAGTTAGATTTTGGGCATAGCTTTGCTTAAGGTGCGTGAGACAAAAGCAATGGGTCTCTCTTCTCCCGAAGGCTTAATGTGTGACACGACCACTCCCACTCCATGGGGGGAGGCATCGCAGACCAACTGTAGAGGTAAGGACGGATCAAAATGCATCAGAACCTCTGACTTCAGCAATGTGCATTTAGCCTTGTTAAATGCAACATCACAGGCTCCAGTCCACTTCCAGACCTTGTTCAGGCCAAGGAGTGCAAGGAGTGGTTTTAGTCGTGTGCTAACTGTGGAATAAACTTTCCATAACAGTTCAGTAGCCCTAACAAAGAGCGAAGTTGGCTTACGTTTTGAGGAGGGGGAACTTCCACAATAGCCCTGACTTTTGCAGGAGCCTTACGAAGGCCAGTAGCATCTATGATATGTGCCAGATATTCAACAGAGGGCTGGAAGAATTCACATTTGTCTTTGCGGACTCGTAGGCCATACTCTTCCAGTCTTTGCAGGGCAGCCTCCAAGTTCTTAAGGTGACCCTCTTCCTTCTTGCCAGTGACCAGGATGTCGTCAAGATAGCACTGGACTCCTGGCAAGCCACTCAATATTTGGTCCATAGCCCTCTGGAACAAAGCTGGAGCAGACGTTAGTCCGAAGGGCAAGCAACAGTGTTAGCACAGCCCTTTGTGTGTCACAACAGTCAGCCGCTCTTGGGACTTCTCATCGACATGCATCTGTAAATACTCCTGACTCAGACCAATCTTGCTGAACTTTTGTCCACCAGCCAAGCCAGTGAAGAGGTCATTGATGCAGGGAAGAGGATATTGCTCTGCACACAACTCCGGGTTAACAGTGACCTTAAAATCCCACAAATCCAAATGGACTCGTCTTTCTCCAACACTGGAACGATTGGGGTTGCCCATTGGCTGTGGATAACTGGTACTAGGACTCCATTTTTGACTAGGTGCTCCAGGTCCACTTCAACACTTGGCCTGCCAGCACATGGCACCGTTCTGGCTTTCAGACATCAGTTGGCTGTCATGCTTAATGTTCAATTTCACAGGGATTCCCTTCTTACTTCCCAGGCCCTCTCCAAATCAGCAGCATGGTTCTTTAATACAGCCGTCAGACCTGTTTCTTCTTTAGCCGTCCTGTGCACTTCTGCCCAGTTCAGCTGGATCTTCCTAAGCCACGGCCTTCCCATTAAGGCTGGGTAATTGCCTTCCCCCACAAACAGTGGCAATTTAGCAGGCTGTCCATTGCGCGCCATCTTAACATCAGTAGTGCCCAACATGGGTACAGCTTCTCCAGTGTACGTCTTCAGAGCAATTCCGGGCCAGCAGTAATTCCCACGAAGAGCTCCCGGAGCCACGCGGTGGGGACACAGCAACAGCCCACAGGTGGCGGGGGCCGTGCCCACCCACAGACCATGCCTGGCCCCTGAGGGGGCTCAGGAGGGCCCAGCTCGCTCACGGAGCACGGGTGCCGTTTGGTGCCTCACAAGGCATTTGCTCCGGGGGGGGGACAGTGTGCGGGGTCACCCAGAGGTTTGTGACAAGAGCCACGTCCTGCCCAGCACTTGGCCCCAGTCCCACCCCAGCCGTGTGCGAACTCACCTTGCAGGCCTCACTGTGGGATTCGGGACTAGGACCCCGCCAGCCTGGAAACCAGCGCTTTGCGCCACATCCTGGCTGCGGCTCCTGCGCGGGGACGGCTGCTCTGCCCTGGAGCTTGGTGGTAACCCCCAAGCCAGCCCTCTGGCACCAGCCCCAGCTAACTGAGGTGCAGGAGAGCGAGTTAGAAGGAGTGGTATCTGAGTAGGGAACGGGAGACAGCTGCCCGCCGAGCTGGGCTGGGAGGTTGTTCCTACCTGATTAGCGATAGGAGGCAGCTGCCAGGCTGACTACGTAGGGTGTCTCTGCCGGAAAGGCACCTTTTCCTGTCTCAACAGGAGCAGGGATGCCCCGTTGTACGAAGGTGGTGGGCACAAACACTCTGTAAATAAACTCTACTGGCGACTGCTGGACCAGAGGGTCTTTGATCATTTCTGAGCCCGAGGGGGGCTGAAGTGGAGGGGCCATGGCAGAGAACCTTACACACATGAACCGCGCTGCCCTCCCTTGTTACTGCCCTAGAGAGTGGGGTCGGGGCGGGGAGATGGAGAAGCTGGGGCAGCAGGGGCAGAGACCTGGTGGGGGGTAGAGGCAACGCGGAAACAGAAAAGGGGACTGCACTGGAAAGGAGACACGGGAGGAAGGAAATCCTGGGGGGGGAACAGAGTGTGGCAAAGGGGAGAGGGAATGGGGCGAAATAAGGGCCAGACAAAATGAAATAAAGGCAAGAAAATACACATCGTGCCTGCTGAGCGCACCCCACGGCCGAGGAGGCGGAGAGTTGGGGGTGGGGCTAGTTGCAGCCCATTGACTTGGGCTCTGCCCTGTCCGTTGTGTAGAGGGGGGGCTCTCTGGGCCAGGGGCTGCCTGCTCCCCCCAGTGCCCTGCACAGGTGGGGGGCGCCCTTGAGTTGGCGCTGCCAGCATGGACTCAGAGTCGTAAATGACGGGACCTCGGGCCACGCTGCAGACCCGTCAGTAGCCGGAGGAGAGATGCGAGGTAAGTTTTTGACGTGAGGGGGAGTCCAGCAGGGCAGTGGGGCTGGGGCCAGCCCGGAGAACAGGTTTTTGGAAAGGAGCCGGAAGGCTCCCGCTATTCCCGGGGCCTGTCCTGATGCTCCAGTGACGTTGGCTCCTCAGTACAAAGGCCCCTCGCGTGACACGGCTAGGCAGGAGATTCCCTGAGGTCAGACGTGCAATGCCTTCCCTTTCCTGGGTGAACTGCAGGTGGAGAAACTGAGGCACAGACCGTGCCTCGCCCAAGGGCCCCCAGCAAACGAGTGGCAGAGGCAGGAATTGAACCCAGGACTCCCAAATCCTAATCCAGTACCTTAGTCACTAGGCAATGCTGCCACCCAAAGTAAAACTGATTCTAGCAAATGCCCGGCAGTCCAGCTTGTATCGTGAGTGCAGCCGGCCCCTTCCCCACCCAGCTAGGCACAGTGTGCTCACTCGCCTCGCCTCCTGTGCTGGCCTGGGCAAAGTGGCATCAAAGGTGAGCAGATCAGAAGGCACGAGGCGTGAATAGCTACACAAGGCACAGGGCGGCTCAGCCCCCCCATTTCACAGAAGAAACTTTCATTGCTCCCACCCCATTCACCCCTTCTCCTTCTTCCTACCCTCTCTTTCCAGCCAGGCGCTGGGGTTGCTCAGCTCGGAGCCATCGCTCCACCTGCGACCCACGCGCGGGCCCATGATGCTCCATGCATGGCCTGCTTAGAATTTAATGTCCCTGCACAGAACATTGAGCCCGTTAGCGACGAGTGATGACAGCCACCATCTAGCCTCGTCGCTGTCATGGGCTGGAGGCCTCAACAGCTGCTCAACTAGTGGCGTTTTAGACTGGGGGAGGATATTAAAGGGGTCGGTCAGGGGGCAGGACGTGGCCCTTTACCACAGGACACTGCGCCCCAGCAATTCCAGCAGAGTGAACCAAGCCCTAACCCTCCCTAGGCTCCTCCTTCTGTCGGCCGAGGAAAGGGGCCAGGCGGAGGTGGACTTCCCCTCCCTCGGACACAGCAGCTCTGTGCGTCAGCCAGCTACAAAATGCAGCCGCGGCACTCGCCTCCAAGCACTTTACAAGCAGTCACTTGCTGTGAGAGAGGCGGCGCAATCCGTGGCGGAGGCAGCACGGCCAGGCTCCATTCCCAGCCCCGTTGGTGACCCTGGGAACACCCTTCATCCATGGAGGGAAGGGATGGTCTTTTACCAGGTCTTTGCAGAGCACCTAGAATGTGGGCCCTGATCCTGGCTGGCCCCCTTCCAGGATATTGTGACCCCACCAGGAGGCAGGCCAAGTCACTACCCCCATTTGACAGATGGGGAAACCGAGGCCCAGAAAGGGTCACGCCTCAGGTTTTAAAAGTGGCCTCTGATTTGGGGTGCCTCCATTTGTGGGTGGCCACCCTGTGATGCCCACAGGGGCCAAGCACCCGCCGCTCCCATGACTTCCCATGGAAGTGTGGGTGTTTGTGGCACCCCATCCAACTGAGCAAGCAAAAGCAGATGCCGCTGCCCCACGGAGGCTGCTCCAGCCAGTGCTGCATTGCCCTTAGTGACAAAGCAACAGAGACAGAAAGAGAGCTCGCCCCTGGCACGTGCCAAGCGCTTGGCTTGGCCACGCGGTCACGCTGGGACAGTCAAGTTCACGGGTGGTATAAAAATAGCTTCCTATCTCCAGGTGAGAACCCAGCAAGGAACCAGCTGAGCCATCAGCTGCCTGACATAAATCTCCAGCGAGTACGGGCCAGCGCGCAGAAATCTACATCATACACAATTAGGGAATAAACCATGACTTGGAATGAGTCTTCAAAATTCATGGCGATTCCCTGACCCTCCCTCTGTCCTCTCCTGAAAGCACTCCCTCTGGTCTTGGGTGCAGCTTTGAACTCACCAGCAGAGAGAAAACTCATCTCCAATTTAACACGCATGCCTTTGGGCAGTTTCCGTTTCATGTCCAATGGCCTCATTATCCTCTAACGGGCTTTCTTTCAGCCTGAATGCTATGGATATGGAGACACGGCAGTGAAGCCCCACGCTCACTGAAGTTGTAATTCGCTCGCCACTGTAAGTCTGATTTCGACACCTTCCACACAGCAGCGCTGAAGGCAAAAGGCCGTTCCGCCAGAAATTTGGCTTGTAAAATCTAGCCAACGAGCCACTAATGGCAAGAGGTTTTATTGGCCCAAGCAGCGCCATTTTCAAAGCCCATTCGCTAAACTTCTCAGGTGCAAGGAAGTTACAAACTCTGTCAGCAGCGTATATTATTTTGGGCCACCTTGTTTGGTGTTTCATTGAATGACAAGTGTGTTTGCACACAGAGTTTCCCTCTGGGGTAAAGATGAGAGAAAATGAATCACACATGACAGATGTCAGTCATGTCGTTTATTACTCTACTGGAAGGCACTCAGATTAGAATGGTGATGAGGGCGGGATAAAACAGAATCTGCACATCACATCTATAATCGTAGCAACATAGTGTCTTCCTTAATTTCAAATAACCTACAGCTAATTTTCACCTAGCGATGTTTTTAAATAATTTCTTTAAAAAAAACGAAGGAAATTCCCGGACAAAAATGTTTGTTAAACTAGAGTTCAGTTTGTAAGTGGTTCTAAATGACTTTAAAACAGCATTTTTAGAATCATGCCATTATAAGAAAGCAACTGTTGAATTCACTGCAACTTGAAGATGAAGTGGGAATTTTCGGTAGTATTTTTGTGTTCTATGGTGTGCCTCAGTTTCCCCTATACTTTGCATGGCTACCCAGTGGGGGGGAAGGCAGGCTAAGAGACAGGTGTACGTGTGTCGCCTGGCTGTGAAACGGGTCATTAAAAATGTGGGCAGGGTGGTGTGTAATCCCTCAGCCCCAGGACTGGCCCTGTGTCCATACAGCGGGGAGCCAGCTGAGCATTAAAGGCTAGCTGAATAGGTTCAGCTGGCGGAAAATCTCCCTCGCCAAACGTGTGCTGAGACCTGGAAGCAGAGAAGGAGCCAGGCTTTGCGATATTAACCAGACTGAACCGCCTCACCCCCGAGGTAACTGGGGGTCCCTGCTCACCATTTCCACATCCCTGCCGAAGGCCCCATTCAAGTTCACTAGGAACAGGGGTGCCGCAACAGCCCATTCCAACCCAGCTGTAGAGAGGGGTTCGGACACGCTGTCCCAGCCCTAGAAATGGCCCAGGCGCTGCTCCGATTCAGCGCATTGCCCCACAGCTTCCGCGCCCTGGAGTCCCAGCTGGCGTGTAGCTCTGAGGCCCCCAGGAGGGGGGTAGTGGGTGGTGCCACCTGGAGCGTCTGCCTCCTCCGGCACCACAACCCTGCATGGTGCGGGGGAAATGCAATCAGCACCCCAGGGCGGATCGAAGCCCAGCAAAGCTGCCCCCTGGGGAGCACACAGCCGCCAGCACCCCCCAAACACCCGGCATCCAGAGCCGAATTTCAGTAACAAGAAGGGAATAAAGTCAAGTGAAAACTATCCCAGTTGGGGGAAGTCTTTAGCAATCTGGCTGCAGCAAGCAAGCGCAGAGCCATCACTGCTCGGCGTGCAGGCCTGTTCCCGGGTAATTGCCTCTTTAGCAGCGTCTCATTGCCAGTTATCCTGACAATCCTAATTAACAAGCAAACAGATAATTAGGAATTTAATTATGAAAACCAAGCTCTCCAGAAATAGCTGGCATCTTCGGAAAGAGCCAGTGCGGCCTTTCATCCATCACCCTGTCTGCTGTGGGCGTGAGCCGCAGGCCAGGCCTTTGCTGCTGAACGGTTTTGGTTTCCTGTGTTTCCTTGTGCCTTTGGCTCCCTGGGTTGTTGCGCTCGCTGGCTTAGGGGACTCGCTCGTGGGAAGGGCCAGAGGCTGGGTTCAGAGACGCTTTCGGAAGCTAAGATGCTTCTCCAACCCGCCTGACTCTGCCATGCAAAACCAGGCACCTGGCCGGTCTGCCGGGGGCTCCTATGTCATTGGAACCAGTTGGCACGTCCTCAGTTATAAGAAGTGTTGGGCATAGTGCATTGTGGGTAGATGGCCTTTCTGGGCATGGTGCATTGTGGGTAGTCAGCTTCTCTTGGCTGTGGGCATATTGCATTGTGGGTAGTTGACCCCTTTGACTTTGGGCATGGTGCATTGTGGGTAGCTGGCCTCCCTTGGCTTTGGGCATAGTGCATTGTGGGTACGTGGCCACTCTTGGCTGTGGGCATAGAGCATTGTGGGTACGTGGCCATTCTTGGCTGTGGGCATAGAGCATTGTGGGTAGTCGGCTGTTCTTGGCAGTGGGCATAGAGCATCGCAGGCAGGCAGTAGTTTCCTCTTCCCCGTCACCGACAGAAGACTGTTTTCATGCTCCCAGGCCATCAGGTACATCTGAGATTCTCCAGGGAAGCAAAGGGCCTCGTTCCCTTGTATCAGTTGACGCCAGTACCAGTGCCAGGCGTCAGTGGGAGCCCCCCCAGGGCACAGCATGCTCTCCCTAGACAGGTCTCCCGTTGGGTGGGGCGAGGTCCGGTGCCTTGGGGACCCCCGAGGTAGAAAGCCGGGGTGGACACTGCTGCACTCAGCTCTAGGGGTCAGCGTGTGCTCGCCTTTCTCCCGAGTTCTGCTGGGCAGTATGAGAAGGCAGGGCCATGGCCCCGTTTCACCAAGCCCTTCACAGGTCCCTGGGGCTGTTTAGCTCTGGCAGGCGTGGTACAGTCGCCTGCCTCCCATCCACTGGACACCTCAGAAGCTGGGTGTGGGACAGAGGGAAAAGGAGACCAGGGGGCTGGCTAACGCAGCAGCCTTCCTCCTCTGGAGCCCTGCAATCAGATCATGTCACCTCTACACAACGGGCACTGGTCGAACTGGGCCAGGGCCAGGCGTGGGAGGGGTGCAGGTCAGGGGGCCTGACTGGTTCTAGTCTCACAGCTGGTCCGGGCTGCACGGTTCAGATCCAGATCGAAATGTCTCTGAAGTCCAGGGCTGCTTGATCGTGGTTTGGGTTCAGGTCTCTCGAAACAACAGCGTTTTCTATTTCTGGGGCCTCTTCCATCTCAAAGGCTCCCCAAGCACTTTACAAGCTGTGCAGGCAGGGACCGTTCCTTGGGGGAACACAGCCACCTCTGGGGTGGAGCGCAGCAGCCAGGAGGAAAAGCAACGCATAGGCCACTGCTCAATGGGAAAGGGAGGGTGCTCTCCGGGGAGTTCCGCCAGTGTGACTCTGGGGCAACACGGCTCTGAGTTACACACCCTCTGCTTGCAGAGGTACAGGGCCAAGTGCAGCCCAGGGCCAGAGAACTGAGACGCGCCCTTGACCTGAATGGAAGCTGTAGCTGGTCAGACCAGGGCTGAATTTGGCCCAACCTGAGAAATCAGAGACAGCGGCTGACGTTCTCAAAGGTGTTTGTAGCCCATAGGACTAGCCTGCTTGCATATATCTAGATATATCTTTTCTTATCGATTTAAGTATGATTGTTGGATTATAATAGAGTTATAGATTCACATTAAAGTCTTTTAGCTGTAATGCAAGGTACCTTACAGGCCACGTGCTGTATGACAGCTACGCAGTTAGCATACATATATTCGGGACCTGTGGCCTAGATAAGTCAGGGGACATCAATACCGGGGGCTGTCATAAGCTATGCCCCAAGGAAACTTTACAAGTACACCACAGAACCCACAAAAAGGGCCACAAATAACGAAGTTGAGATAAATGAGCTATCTGGTACCACTTGGAGAGGATGTAGATGTGTCATTAATATGCACAAACCTGCCAGCCTATAGAATAAGAGTACCCCAATAATTGAAGGGGTGACATCCAAGTTTGGACTCAGAAGAGGACCCATATTTTCAGGGTGTAAGAAGGGGCAGTTTGTGCTACTTGGGGCGATCGATCGCCAGCGACTCCTGCTTGAAGTTTCTTTTAGTTAATGTTAAGATTTTGTTCTCCGTTTATACTTAGTATTATTTTGTAGGGTTAGTCTTAGCGTTATAGCTCTTAGCCCTCGAGCAGTGCCTACTCCGCCCTGCTGCTCAAGAGTTGAGGAACCAGCCATCTCTCTCCACCAGGTCATCAGGGAAGGGTGTGAGTCTATTAATCCAAAGCACATCATAGAAATATATATCAGATGAGCCTCTAAAATTAAGATTGTATTATCCATTTGATTGTTCATTTTCTCTATATCAGTCATTTGTCTATCATTTCGTGTTATCTTAATAAAAGCTTATAAAAGCATACAAATTTGACTATCACTAAGAACCTTCCTGCTCCTATTAAACACTTCTGGAGCCTGGTTCGGGACAAGAACCTTATTAGCTTCTGATCAGATCAATTGGCAAGCCTATAACCCCATTCAAATAACTAAAACACCAAAATCAGGCTACATGTTTTGGCGCCCCACTCCCCTTATGAGTCCCACCCAGCAAGAGCGGCTCACATGCCACAGAGAGCTGAAGGGTTCAGACAGCCCTGCTGGGGTCGGAAGCTGCCGCTCCAGGCGGTCTGGGTGCTGGAAGCTTGATGGTTGGAGGGGAGAGCCGTCCCCGGCGCGAAGCACGCAGCAGCGATGGGAGAAGCGCCAGCTAGTTGACGAGCTCATTATTCAGACTTTATTGCGCTTTGGTTTCTCTTCAGTTAAGTACGCAGGACTCGGAGGGGGTCTCTGGGAAGTGAGAAGCCAGGCAGATGGGGCTCTCCACAAAGCGTTAAATGTGCTTGATTGAATTATACAGGCTTGAAGCATAAAAGTATAAGGGGCTGAGGCTTTAAGGGTTGTTTTCTTCCTCTTTTTAGTGAACTGTTCAAGACATGGTTTTTGTGATAGACACAAGACCCTCGGTACATTGTAGCCAGCTGGAGCTATGTTCCACAGCGCCTCGCCCTAGTGAGCATGGCACACCACTACATCACACTGGAAACTGGAGGCAGTCTCAGGTTTTGAGTTGAATTAGCAGGCCCCCATCACCCCATTACCATCTCAGAGTTTTTCATGTATTTATCCTGATAACATACAGATGGGAAACTGAGGCACCGAGAGACTAAATGACTTGCCCACGTTCACACAAAGTCTGCAGCAGGGCAGGGAATTGATCTCAAGTGTCCTAAGCAAGTGCTCTAAACACTGAGCCATCATCCTTTTCTAATCATTATTTGTAGAGCTGTGCGAGGACCAGGATTTCTCTCTGCTGAGAAATTCCACAATTTCAAAATTTGCTCCAAATCGGACCCTAAGCAAAGAATTACTCAATTTCCCATGAAACCAAATGTTCCCAAAAAAATCATTTTGGGTCAGTCATAAAGTTTCCTTTCAATTTCGACTTGAACGTTTTTAAAAAAGCAAATGTATGATATAAAATTCAAAATGAAAAGCCATTCTGAAACAAACAAACAAACAAAAAATAATCAAAATGTCCCGTTCCCACAATGCCAAAATGGAACTGGGTTTTGACCTTATGGAAATGCTTTCTTCCAATTATTTTTCAAAATGAAATTTCATTGAAATCAGCACCCTCCCAACCAAAAAAACCTTTTAGTTTCCACAAAACAACTTTTCCTAATGGAAAACATTCCACCAAGAATGTTTCAACCAGCTCTAATTATTAGCTATTTGTAGTACACCTGAGGCTTAAAAACCCTTGCGATTTTAATGTGAGCCTCACAATATTTGCCATTTTTCCTAAGGCCCCAGCTCCCAGAGTCATGTGATTATACATGAGAATTTCAGCTTTTTGTTGTTGTTGTTTTTTAAAGTACTTGTTTAGCTCTCAGGCCAGCTGAGAAAAGCTTGAAAACACGACCCGAGTGTAACCAAAAGGTTCATTAACCAGAGAGGAAATAAAAAGAGCATTTTTTAAAAAAATGTCTTGATTTTTAAGATGAGCTAATGTCTTGGGGGGCCTGACTCATGATATTTGAAGCCTGGGGGTTGGCCACACTGCAGTACAGTAACTCCTGTAAGTGCCAGCTGGGACTGAGACGTCTGTCCTGCTGGCTGCTGTACAAACAGGTAACAGGAGCCAGTCCCTGCTAGCTTACAGTCTAAGGACGGTGTGACAATGACAGCCAATCAGCCTAGCTGCTGTGCCTTCTTTTGGGATTCCGTCCGAGGTATTTGACACTGCCCACCACGCTTTCCATTTGGCTACTGATGTTTTTGCATTGATGACTCTGAACAGCATTGGAGCAATTGGGGGGGGGGAGCTGGAGGCTTTGGGTCTGGGGTTGAGGGGAGCTGGGTGAGTTCATATCTGGGGTTCTAGAAGGTAGCTAAGGATTTTGGCAGAGGAGAGGAGGAGATGCCTCACTCATGTAGGCAGGATGAAGACTGGATGAAAACCAGAAATCTGAGGGTGGCAAAGGGAGACTTGACCTCTTGGTTGCCTATCATAGGGTGGCTCCTCTTGGGGCCACCCCTGTGGCAGGTTGCAGCACAAGTGCACCTCCCAGTTTCCCCTCAGTCCAGCCAGAAGCAGAGCACAGTCACTGCCCAACCCAAAGACCTGCCTCTGGGAAGAATTTATTCACGGACGCGTAACTGGTCTGCTGGCCAGAGGAAGCCAGAGAAAGGCCCAGCAATGTTCCCTTCCCCACAGCCAGGGTCGGCAGCACTCAGGTCCTGTTCCTGCTTGCCCTGGGTCCAGGCTGCACTCTCCAAGCTGTCCAGCTGAGAGTAACCGGTCCCAAGACTCTTCTGCCCAAACACGATCCAATCTTCTCCTTCCGCACGGCTTGGGCAGGCAGCAATGATGACCAATCGATGTCTAGGTTTGATAGCCAGCACCTGGCCACAGCAGTGGGCTGGTGAACAGCCCCCAATGAAAGAACCAAGGGGCATGCGGATACGATGCGCTCCATCGTTTGTGACTGGTGACCCCGGTCGCTTGCAGCTCTTTGCCTTGTTTTCCATTCACAGAGGGTTTGGCCACATCTCCCACGTGATGTCCTGCTGCGATTCAATCTGGACCAGCCTTCCCGACATCAATCAAAGCCCGGTGGTTCCTCGGCAGGGTCAACGACAAGCCGTTCATTTTGAATGGTCAAAATGTTCCCTGTGGCTTTCCACTGAGCCTCAGCGGCCAAGCTGAGCATCCGGGTCTTGATGCAGTTCCCCGGAGGATTGCAAGCTTTTAATCACATCTTTGGTGGGTTCTGCAGGCCGTTGTGCAACAGGATCCTCATGTTCGCATTGCCATGGTTAAGAAAGTGAGATGTCTGCGCAGCTCCTCTAATATGGGGAGGCTGGATGGGCGATAGTGCCGGGAGCCAGTTGACTGGCGATTTGAGTGTCCCTGACACTACGTGCGTGGCGTTACTGAGTTGAGGATCGAGGAGTTTCGTGTGACTGCTGGGAGATCACACGGGCATGCAGCATTCAGCCGCAGAGCCTACCAAGGCAATTGCTGCAGTTCGTAGGTCCGTGGACTGGAGCCCCAGGATGTTCCGGCCAGTTTCCTAATAAGCGCGGCACAAGACCCAACCTTATCGCAGGTGTTCTCAAGGTGTTGTCGGAAAGTCAAACTCCCGGCCGGTGTAACAGCGAGATACCTTGGGTTAGGCTGGTGGCTGACACTCTCCCCGCAGAGCAGTCCAATGACTCAGCTGTTCTCAGCCTCCGGGCACCAGCTCCCCAGCTCCGGTAGGTCAGCAGGCTAGCCCCTCTGCTGATCTCCTTGCCAATGCCTCCCTATTCCTTTCCATTCTCTGTCTCTCCCAGGCAGCTCTCACTTATTCCTTTCCTTGTTCCTCTCAGGCTCTGACACTTTGGTCTCTACCTCACCCAGTCTCTTTCCTGTCTGCCCTTTATATGGCCCAAATACCATCTCTTAAACTTAACTCAGGGTCATCAGATCAGTGACAGGTGCACTGGCCCATCTTCCTCTTAGAGGGGCCAGTCACCCTGTGGCATACCTCTTGACAGCAGCCCATTGTCCCATTGTGTCCTTCTCCAGTATCTGCCCCTGCACCCACAATGAGCACACCACCTGAATGGTGCTTCCAGCAATGAAACAGTTAACTGATGTTAACTCTGGACCTAATGTGTAAAGTTGGTGTTAACACCCACTTCTGATGAATGGGGATGTTCACACTTCTCAGAGCCATTACTGCAGGATGGCTGCAGGCTCAGGAAGACAACACTGCACCAGGGACACTCTGTTCACACTTAGAAAGTTTCCTTTGGGATCATAAAAGTAGAAACATAAAAGACATAGGGAGCTTGATTCTCATTTATTCCATTCCCACATCTGGGCAGGGAGGAACAAGGCCCATGTGATGGAATGCTAAACTGTGTTATACGGTTCAGCCTCTAAGTGGCGCTGTGAGTAAAATGCCCTTATTTAAGCAAACCTTACCCCTACCAGGCAGATCATTAAAGGATCTAATGTTGAACACATCTGGTGTGTATAAACAAGCTCTGTGACCAATCCAGATCTGCTGCAGGCACATGACATGGTGTCAGGAGTAAACTAAGAACCGAAACAGAAGGAAAATAGCAACAAAGGGTGTCGAGAGAGGGAACAAAGCATTCAAGGTTGCCAGATCTCAATGCCCCAGAAAACTTCAGCTTTGACAAACCTTCACAATTGAGGGACCGGAAACAAGATTTTGCATTTCAAACTAACTCTACAAAGTAACTGGAGATACACAGGGCTCTCCCTTAATTTATGCTGTAGAGAAGCAAGCAGGGTATATCTTTAAATGCTGAAGACAATCACAAAAATGACTATGAAAGGGTTCTGGCTATGCTTGATGCATTCTTTATACCTCAGAGAGAAGTGGTTTATGAAAGAGCATGTTTTCACCAGAGAATTCAAGAACCAGTGGGAAATGATGAATGTTTTATAAGAGCATTGCATACATTGGCTGAAAACTGTGCTTTTGGGAATGCAAAACATGAAACTATCAGAGATACGCTGGTTAATAGGTTAACAGATTAAAAACCTTCCAGAACAGCTACAATTGAAGAGAGATTTAACCCTCACCACAGATATACAGAGAGCAAAACAGTCAGAATTAGTCACACAACAGGACAAAAGTCAGGAGCACCTTGAAAAACCTGGCACTATTTTAGAAAGTATAAATAGACCCTTGAGTGTTAAAAGTCATCATCATAAAACCCCTGAGGCAAGCAGAGAGAACTCCCAGGCTAAGAGGGACAAAGTCCAGTCTACATGCACAAGGTGTGGAAAAAGTCATATCCCAAGAGCTGATGCACGTCCAGTCAGAGAAGCACTGTGTAAGAAATATGCAAAATATGGGCATTTTGCAGCTGTTTGCCACACCAAAGCAGTCAGGGAGTTGACTCATATTAAGAATCAAGAGCCATCTAAAACTTCTAATGGTACAGAGCCTGCCTGGAGAGTGACACTGAATGCTCATGGTAAGACTACTGACTTTAAAACGGACGCAGGAGCAGACGTCAGATTTATCTCAGAGGGGCCTTCAGCTGTCCGAGAGCTGACGTCACCTGGCACAGCTCTGACTAGCCCTGGCGGGATTCTGAACTGCACGGGCCTGTTCACCACAGAGACAACGTACAGAAACCAAACCTTTGCATTCCGAGTGCATGTGAACAAAGACCAAAACCCTTCTCCGCCACAGCATGGCAGCCACGACGGGCCCAGAGAAGAAGGTGGAAGAACCCAATGAAACATTTGGGGATATTGGACTTTCGAAAGCAGCTCTGGCACAAATAACCCTAAGAGACAACGGTGTACGTACACCTCGCAGGACCCTATCCCATTACTTCATAAAGTGGAAACTGAGTTAAAGAGAAAGGGGCATACTGACATAATTGAGAAAATCTCTGAGCCAACAGCACGGCACGCCGTGATAGTATCAGTTATACAGAAAAGTGGAAAAATATGAATCTGTGTGGATTTTAAAAGACTTAATGGAATAATTGTGAGAAAAAAATAGATCCTCCTGACGCTGGATGACTTCTTCCCCAAACGGAAAGGACCTACAGTATTCTCCAATCTGGACACTTGGAGCCCATTCTGGCAAATTCTCTTAGCCAAAGAAAGTGCTAAACCGACACCATTTATCACACCCTTAGGGAGTTTTTGCTTTCAAAGATTACTTTTGGAGATACCAGTGCACCTGAAATTCTCCAAAGATGACGGACCTGTTAACAAACACACATGGAGTTGTAGTTTTCTGATCTTCAGTAGAAGAACGCAACCAAACCCTCAAAGCCCTGAGCTTCATCAGCGGGTCCAGAGTGAAGCTAAACAAAGAAAAATGCATTTTCCACCTACCCCAAGCTGAGTTTTTGGGGCAGACTATAAACAAAGATGGAATCAGTCCTAACTCTGAGACAGCAGAAGCAATTCAAGAATTGAAGGCACCAACTAACATATCAGAATGAAGACATGCACTGGGGATGGTAAATTACCTTGGCTGATACCTACAAGACCTTTCTACAGTGATAAAACAACTGAATAACCTGTTAAGTCCAAGCCATCTTGGCTGTGGGAGTCAAATCAATAAATTGCCTTCAAAAAGGTAAAAGAAATTATCTCACCGGCTCCGGTTCCCAAGTACGATGGTGTTCACAAACCCACAATGGGGGTCAGAGCAGATGCAAGCAGCTATGGCTTAGATGGTGTATTGTTGCAACCACATGACTCAGAGTGAAAGCTAGCTGCATTTTGCTCTCACACACTTGCAGAAGCTGAAAAATGATATGCGCAGATTGCAAAGGAGTTCCCGGCAAGCCTACGGGCATGTGAGAACTATCTGTGTGGATTGGATTCTTGTATGCTGGTAACGGATCATAAACTGCTTGTAACCCTCAGCAATGGACAAGATCTGGATCAAGCACCGCTGAGATGCCAACGACTGTTGCTAAGGTTAATGTGATTTTAACCCAATTGTTAAATATGTTCCTGGGAAAAATCTGCTAGCAGCAGCCACGCTATCACAGGGCCCAGGATAGCACTCACCTACCCGCGAGTTTGAAGATGACATAAAGACATACATGGATACTGTGGACGCATGTAAATCTGTGTCAGAAAAGAGGGCACACCAGCTACATAAAGCAACCTTGACAGACACGCAACTTCACAAAGTTCTAAGTTACTTTAGGGGTGGCTGGCCCAAGTAGCTAAAGGACACCAAGGAAGTGAGAAGAGACTACTTTGTGGAGCATGGACAATTAAGTGAGTCAAATGGATTCATGATTAAAGGCAATTGCATCATAATTTTAAACAAAATGAGAGGAGAAATCCTAAACCGCATCCAGGAAAGACATCAAGGATTAACTAAATGCCATGAATGGGCCAACCAGTCAGTGGCCAGGCTTCAGCAAGGACATAAAGTGTCTGCATGTTCAGAACTAACAGACCAACACAACGCAGAGAACCTTTAATAAGAACACCGATTCCAGAAAGACTTTGGAAGAGCCTAGCTGCAGATTTATGCGAATTCGGAGGATGTTGTTATCTGGTCATCATGGATTATTTTTCCAGGTATACTGAAATAATACACTTGAAAGACATAACATGTTGCAGTGTTGCTCACTTTGGTATGCCAGAGCATTTAGTGATGGACAACAGACCACAGTTCACTGCAGCAGCAGCTGAGTCATTGCGAATGAAAGAGGATTTTGATCATATTACTAGCAGCCGACATTAGCCACAAGCGAATGGAGAGGCTGAGAGAGATGTACAAACAGCCAAGAAAATCCTGCAGCAAGAAGATGCATTCCCTGCTCTTCTGAATTACCGATTAGCACCAAAAGCAGCTACTGGATATAGTCCAGCACAACTCCCAAAGGGAAGACAACTCGGAATTATTGTTCCAGCTTTGGAAAAGAATCTGTCTCCAAAGTGGCCAGACTTGAAGAAAGCAGCCACATCGGACAAACGGGCTAAATGAGCTCATGCTGTGTTTACCACAGACATCACTCAGCTAGAGAGCTGCTGGGTCTAGAACCTGGTGACTATGTTTATGTCAAACTGAATGAAGGAAAGGGATGGATGTGTCATAAAGAAAAAGAATTCAAGACCCAGATCATATGGGATTGAGACCGACGCTAGAGAGTTCAACAGATACTCTTGACACCAGAAAAAACAATCAACTCCACAAACGGCAGATGCAGAACAAGACGACGACTCCTCAAGTATTCCAAACTGTCCACAGAGTCGCAAAGAACGGCCAGCCCGATGAGCGAGTTGTTATGTGTTCAGGTCATGTCATCAGAAACCCGGTGTGATTCCGAGACACTGAGCAGTATTGACATTGACCGATCCCGCCGTCTGTGACGTGCAGTATCGTGTAAATATTGCAAACGGTAGGAATGGAGAACTTAAAGGGGGAGATGTACTAGAACGCTGAACTGTCCTACCCTGTCCAGCCACTGGGTGGTGCGCTGTGTAAAATACCTCATTTCAGGGGTTCCCACCTTTTTGGCTCAAGGGCCACAAATGTGATTTTTAGAAGCCTGGAGGGCACCAGTCTCTGCCAGCGGCCCCTTTCCCTCCCCCACTGCAGCCAGCGGGAAGGAGTTCAGTGGGGCTCTCCCATCCCCCTGGCTGCAGTAGGGAACCGTGCGCTCCACTGGGTCCCTAGGCAGCGGCTCCCTCCCTGCTGCAGCCAGGGGGATGGCAGATCAGTGCTTCCCTCCCTCTGACTCCAGCAGGGCTCCCAGCGCCTAGGGACCCAGGCAGAGCACTTTGTCGTCCTCCCTGCTACAGCCAGAGGGAGGGGAGCGCTGAATTCCTGGCCCCTTGGCTGCAGCAAGGAGCCCGCAGCATCTCTCAGCCCCGTGGCAACGTGCTCCGCCTGGGCCCTCAGGCGGCAGCTCCCTTCTGCAGCCCGTGGGAGGGGAGCCGCCAGCCATTTTGAAAGACAGCGTGGGCCACTTTTGGCCCACAGGCCACAGGTTGGGAACCTCTGCCTTATTGAAATGACCCTCACTATACCTGGCAGAGCATTAAAGGATCTGGTGCTGAACACATCTGGAGAGCGTAAGGAAGCTCTGCGACCAGTCCAGTTGTGGGACTGGGACACAACCGCCAGGGACAAGGTGACTTTACGCCACGTTGGGCTCCCCACATTCTGGGGCAGCTACAGCCTGCCCTGCCCCTCGGGAAGCTAGCAGCCCCGAGGTCGCTCTAACTTGCGCTCTGCTTCCCAGGGCCCTCTGTGCAGGCTGGCTCCGCCCCCTCCTTGCCACGGCCCGTCCCCTGGCACCAGCAGCTGGGAACAGAGCCCATCATGCCAGCTCTGTGCTGACTGGGGAGGCCCTCAGGGCAGAGAATTGTGGGAAGGCCCTGCCCCAAAGGAGATGCTGCCAGTGTTGTGCTCAAGGCAGGCA
The DNA here is from genome assembly GCA_007922155.1 of Mesoclemmys tuberculata. Taxonomy (NCBI): domain Eukaryota; kingdom Metazoa; phylum Chordata; order Testudines; family Chelidae; genus Mesoclemmys; species Mesoclemmys tuberculata. The sequence continues at coordinate 11,955,264 of ML675621.1, forward strand.
GAAGCCTCGAGCATCCCAGAGGGGCAGATCAGCTCAGCCCCTAACGCGGCGCTGCGTGTGTGCACACGTGACAGTGATGCTGTGACAGAGGCCCCCGCGGTTCTTCCCCCTGCTGGTGAGAGAAGGGGGCCGGGCCCGGTTACTTGCTCTGGCTGGCTCCCACACAGGCCTACGTCTCTTACTACGTGCAAGGTGGGTCTTCCCTTCTTTGGTGGCCTTCTGAAGCCTCTCCAGGCAGGGGATGGAAAGGAAAGTAGCAAACCCCAACGCATTCGAGGGTGCCCCCGTCCCAGGACCCCTCCAAAAGTGGGGAGCTGGGGGGAGGCCAGCGTGTTGCCAACAATACAGTGCCCGCATAGTGGGTTTTGAGAGCCTCCCCCGCCCAGCTGAGTGCACTTTCCTCCCTGCCATACATGACTGACAGTGTCACAGAGGCGGGACTAGCCCTGCCCCCAGGGCCTCTCTGGCACCTCCCTTGTCCAGAGCTGGGGGTCTGTACACCCTGGCGCAGCCGCGTGTGGCCCAAGCTGCGAGAGGGGTGCAGCCAGCCGGGGTAGGACCCAGCAGGGTTTGACGGTGCAGCTCCCGGCCGCAGCCGCACTCACCTGTGTGCGCGCCACTGCCCTCTGCTGGAGAACGAGCATTCTTCAGTCACCACGTCGCCCTCTAGAGGCTGCAGCCTAGGGGGCTGGAACCGTACTACCACTGCAGCGGACGGGATCCCCCTGGAGCTGGGAGCCTGCCTCTGGGGAGCTCTGCACGCGACCGTTCGCTTGGTCAAGCGGGGCTGTACATGGGAGGCGGAATGTGGCATCATCCCATCCCCGCAGCGCACGCTCAACACGCCAGTGAGCACCAGGCTGGCACAAAGAGGGCCTGGCTTCCTTGCTGTAGCGGGAGCTGTACAGCCCCCTCCTCACCCACCCCCACAGCCAGCGCTGGCAGGAAGAGGCAGCAGATGGTCTGTGCACGGGAGCTGCAGCGCACGCCACATGCCCACAAGCCGCTCTCCGTTCCCACGGGTGCCAGGCTGCGTGGGCAGCTCTGCATGGCCAGGCTGGGAACACGCTGGGGGGCAGAGCCAGCCGCTCAGCAGACACGCCCGAGGCTGAGCGCCCAGGGCACCGGATCGGCCCAGCACAGGGCACTCGGCAGTGCTGGGAGGGGGGGGCCTGGCTTGCGCCTGCTAAGCTGAGGTGATGGGCTCCAGCTGGGGTAAGAAGGTGCAGATCCTAGGCAGGAGGGAGCTGCTGGGACGGGTGCCGGGGGAGGGGAGCAGGACTCTGTGGGCTGCAGCGCTGGGGGGAGCCTGGAGACGGTGGCAGCACGCTGGGCTGGGTGCAGGGGGCTCTTTCCATGGGGCAGGGCTGGGGAGCAGCCCTTGGCGTGTGGATGAGGGGCTGGGTGAGGCTGTATGTAGAGGGCAGGGCTCCCTGTGCCCCACCTCTGCACTGATGCCTCACCCCCACGCCCCTGGGTCAGATCCCCCCAACACAAACACACCTCCCCCAGACCCAGGCCCCACATCCTCCCGCGGCCCATCCTGAAACAAGCCTCCTTTGCCCTGCTCCGATTCCCAAGGCGGCCCCTGGGCTGGGCAGCGCCGGCTGGCTCCCTCCCGCCCCGAATGCCATCGCACGCAGCAGAGCTGAGCTGCAGGCAAACGCCAGCCAAGAGAACATATTTATCTCCCTTAATTACAGTCCGTGGGCCCACGCCGGGCGGCCGTGCCAAGCGCAGCCGTGCCAAGCGCTCAAGACAAAGGCCCATTTGCTTTCCTGCATCTTCACAAGTGTGGCAGATGGAGCCCAGCACGGCCAGGCCACGGCCGACCAGAGCTGGCCCGGAGCCCCTCTTAAAGGGACAGGCCGCCCCACCCCTCTGAACAATGCCAGCGCTGGGCTCGGTGCCAGATCACCCCCAGAGCCAGTGCGGCAGCTGGGCAAGCTGCCTCCCCCAGCCCCAGCGAGGGACCAGCTCTGGGGTTTAAATGGTGCTCAGTCTCCATGGGGTCTTCGCTCAGAGCGGGACACGGGCACCCGCTGGGCTCCACGCACCGGCAGGCTGCATTGGAACCAGCCCCTCATCTGTCCAGGGATGTTGGGGCTAGACCCCAATGAGGGCAGCAGGTGGGGGGGCAGGAAAGAAGGTAGAGGTCCCCCCTTGTCATGCCACAGCAGGGCTGCCTGCTGGCTAGTGCTGGCCCAGCTGGCTAGCACCCGTCTGGGATCACGCCCCAACACCCCAGGAAGGTCTGGAAAATCCCTCGCTGGGCACCTGGTATCATTCGTTCAGCAGCTGGGGGACCCCAGCCCGTAGTGGGAAGTAGAGGATGGTCCATACACTGGGGGCGGGGTCTCGTTAGTGGATCCTGCATTAAGGCTGCTCATTCCAGGATTTCCCAGCCCGGGGGATGATCCAGGAACGGCAGGCCCTCACTACCCAGCGGGGACCAGCCATCTCTTCTGTTGGACGCACACAAGGCTCGTGGCCCTATGTCCAGCAGGAGGGACTTGGAGAGCCTCTCTAAGGGGAGGAAAGGATCCCCGTCAGCAGAGAAGAGGCAGGACTCGGACGCAGCGGATACAAAGAGGACAGGGCAGCTAGACACAGTGAGCGTTTACATGGAAGTGCTGCAGCATTCAACACACCCCGTCAGAGCCTGCTCTGCCTAACGTCACCCCCAGGGGTCTGTTCTGGGCCTGCACCCCTACCGCACATCCTGGGGAGAGGGGGCGGACGTGTGCCATGGCCTGATGAGCTGGGCAGGTCCTTTGTTCAAACACCGCGGTGATGGGCACAGCACAGGAACCTCCACCGAACCAGAGAAAAATGGAAAGAGCCTGGCCGGGGTTCCCTGACCCTTCCCCTTGCTGCAACGGCCCAACCCCCAGAGGGGCAACATTTAGGATTACCCCCAGTGCCCTGGCTCCAGGCAGTGCAGCCTGGGTCCCACACGCTGGGAGATCGGCGCCAGCTCCAGGGTTAGCAATCGGCAAAAACTCCGCGCCCGTCCCCTCAGCATGGGGCGGAGCCAGGCCGCACGGCTCGCGCTCGGTCGCATGCTATACGTGGCCCACTGGGCTGGGCACAAGGAGAGAGACAAGCCTGGGGTGAAGCAAGGAGCGGGGGTGCAGACATTCACGCCGTGTGCGCGAGCCGTGGACGTGGGGAGATGGGGAGCGGATACAGGGAGCAGGGGGGTGCGCCTGCTCGGCAAGTGGCGTGCGTGGGTTTGGGGCGTGCATGACTGAGCGGAGAGGTGCCAACCAAACAGCCCCACTTGCTCTCCTTGCCCTTGGGAACGCTGGCTCCGCTTGCAGCCACGGCCCAGCTTCTGCCCGGGGTCGCTGCCCGCCGGCCTGCTGGGCTCAGCGGGGGCCCAGGCGCCTGAGCCCGTCCCTCCATGTCACGCTCGCCCATGGGCACCGGCTTCATGGCAGCCAGCTCTCCCCCGGGCACGGGGCTTGGGCAGGAGAGGAGAGTCGCCCCCCATACCAAGGGGGAGACGCCCCAGAGGATCCACGACCCCTCTGCTGAGGCTGTGGCTGGCGGATCTGGCTCCACGGCTCCCGGGCGGGGAGAGTGTGTGTGACTGCATTCGATGCGGGGAAGGGAACGGACAGCTGGTCTGCCCCTCGGCCCATTGAGGTCACTGGAAATTGTTTCACGGGGCTTTGGCTGCAATCTTAACACCTCCCCACCCCGCCACGCTACCCTAATCTGCTGGCCAAGGCCCCACGCCGGGGGAGCACAGCCACCCCGCCCGGCCCCGTTCTGAGCATGGCCAGCAAGTCCCTCGCCACAGCCTATGCCGTTAGGTGGGGCACTGAGGAAGGAGGCAGAGAGGAGGGGTCGGGCCTGGCTGTACAGGCTAGTGTATCTCAGCTGCCCAGGCCGCTCCAGATGGGAGACACCTGGGGAAGAGTTCTCTGCGCTGGCCAGGAAGTGTGCTGTGAAAACGGGCCATTAGTGGGAAGGAAACGTGATGAGTTTCAGTCTTTTCTTTTAAACGCCCCTCCACCTCTCCCCCGCCCCTGCCTCCCCTTGTCTTCCTCCTTATTTGGTCCAGAGATTTCAAATTACACCCGAATTCATTGCGATGCAATCAGCACCCAGAGCGAGGATTACTCCAGCGTAATTGAATCTGTGGGTCGTGAAAAATTCCTCTCCCCGCTCCCTGCCAGAACAAACACGAGCCGAGCCCCAGAGCTCTGGGGAAATTTACAAAGACAACTCGTTAAAGAAAGGAACCGGGGAACATGGCAGGGTTTAAATAAATGGAAACGGCTTGAAAGCAAAAGGTTTTCTCTATTTATTTAGTTGCATTTTATGTCTTGGCTCCGTATTGCCCGGGCCGCTTAACTCTTCGCAGGCAGGCACAAATTTGTCACCGATTCATTTGTTTCCTGAGAGGATCGTTCTTGTTGAGAGCCCGGCAGATTTCCCTCCACCCCGTCCCCTAGTATTTCTCTACTTCCGCCCCTCCCAGCCAGGTCCCACTTACCTCTACTAAGACCTAGGCCCCCATCCTCCAAGGGGTCTAGGTATTGATTTCAATGGAAGGTAGGTGCCCCACTTCCTTGGAGGTCTCTATCATTCACTTTTGAAAATGGGGCGTAGGTGCTTTTGAAAATGTCTCCCTGGGAAAGTAGCACCATCATAACACAAATTGTGTTCGACACCCCTGCACACTCGGCCAGGGACTCTCAGGGCTCAGTTTATCTTAAATCCATTCCCCTTCAGTTTAAGCCACACTAACAAAAGCTGCTCTTATACTGAAATCAGAGTTTCCAAACAGGGGTTTGATCTGTTGAACTAGATGGGTTTCAATTCACACCATAGGTTACAGTCGTGCAACCATCCCAGGCAGGCAAGGGCTATAAGACAGAAATACGGTGCCCATTTTACAGATGGGAAAATTGAGACACAGAGGCTTGCCCAAGGTCACACAGCAAGTCTTTCTCAGAGCAGGGACTCAAACCCTGATCTTCTGCGGCCCAGTCCTTAAAGACAAGAGCATCCTTCCCTTGCAAGAATCTGATGTGATCCCTTCTTGTCATGCTATTGTGTGGTGTCAGAATGACACCGGAGCCCAGGAGCAAATACGCCTGCATGGCAACATGCTACCATGTACCTCCCAGCATGACAAGGGGGGGTGGAAATGGAGGGATGGGTCAAAACCTTAGCTGCGAGGAGCAGCCATGCATCACTGAGTGGGCTTATGGCCAGCAGATACAGCCAAGAGGGGAATGGCCCCAGGGAAAGAGGAGCGAGAAGCCAGGAGAGGCAGACGAACAAGCAATCACAATGGGAGCTGAACTCCAGGAAAGTGAGCGGCTGCCACAGATGCTCTCCAAGCCTCCAGCCACGATCCCAGCCAAAACCACTATCCCGTAGCCACAGTAATGGCTGCTGCCAGCACCCTTCCTTTGGGAGCAGGAACCACACTGGAGCAGAGAGCTACCAAGATGTGACGTTGGGAACGCAGCGAGGAGGGCGGCAATGCAAATGGCTCTGGGAAAGCAGCTGTGAAGACACGAGCCTGGCCCAGCCAAGGCATGTACCGAGAAGGGGGAGGGACCCCGCCTGACACCAGCCAGTACCACAAAGGCATCATCACCCATGGCCCCGGGCAGTACCGCTCAGCTGGCGGCAGCCAAGAGCAACAGCTGCCTTTGATCCCCAGGATGATCTGGACTGCGGCGGCACCAACACGGAACAGAGCCGTACACCGCAGCACACAGGCAAGGGGGCGGTGAGACTCGACGGAGATTACCCCAGCCCCCTGCCATCCCCTCACCCCCAAACTCTGCTGGGGAGGCAACCCCACTGCGTGCACGTGCCCAAGAATGGGGTGAAATGTCAGGCTCCGAAATATTTTTCGGTGACCAGGGCCTGTCTTTCTAAATAACCGTCTCTGCGGGAGATTTCCACTGCATTCAACCACAAGCAGAAAATTATGATTCCCCTTTTTCCTATTTAAAAAGTTTCCCTTTTGCGGCCAGAGAAAAAGGGAAATCAAAGAGAACGGAAGCACATAGGCAGGGGTGGGACAACCCCAGAGGGCCAGTTTTGGGTGTTTCATCAAGCCGCATATCACCCATCACTGTCCACACACAAACCTGTAACTCCAGCCCGGGGGTGTTTCTCTCACGCCGGCTGGCCCACTGGAGAGGGGAGGTTAAAGTCTGAGTTAGCACCAGCCATCAGCGGCTGCCCCAACCGCCCTGCAGTGGAGACGCAAGCCAGCTGCACTTGAACACCTTCCCTCAGGATGCCCCGCTGGGAGACACACATTCACCCACAGGTCCCTGGGAAAGAATTCACAGCGCAGCTCAGCTCCTGACAGTGCATAGCCCCCGGGATATGCCCCCTGAAATCTTAGTGCCCAGCAGACCTGGGACGAGGCATTTTAGCGCCCCAGGTGTGTGTGGGGGGGGGACCTTCCATTTAGCAGAGAGATTTTCAAATTGTGGGGCACGTCCCCCCCACTTTGAAAACCATCACCTCCTGCCAGAAGCGACAAATCAGAAGGTGGTGGGAGCTGCCTGTCCTGCTAGGGCCCCCGGCTGTCTGAGCTGAGGGACCCAGGGGCTGGCCAGCTGCTCTCCCTGCCCTGATCCCCGAGCCAGGCCGCCTCCACACACGAAGGGCGAGCGGTACTGCTCCCAGCTGCGCCCCTGCCGCGCTCTGCCTCTCCCCTCGACGGAGCCCAGTGCTGGCCAGCGACACGAGGAGCAGCAGCAGAGCCAGGGCGGGAAGCTTCTCATGGTGGCCAGGCTCTGCAGGCAGGGGCCGGCTCCAGGGGGCATTGGGGAGGCGCGCCCCAGTTTGAAAACGTGTGCCCTAAAAGGAAGGCAGGAACACGTGCTGCACGTTTCTGCCCCAGCGGCTTTGCGCCCTGGGTGGCTGTCCTAATCTGTCTCTCTCTCCCCCCCCAGTTATGGCCCTGGTGCCAGACCCGAGTGAGTGTTGTGCATTGAAGGGCTCTTTTGCTGCGTCGCTGCTCTCACTGGAGCGGAGTAATTGGGGCGTGGAGAACTTGAGTTCACTCAGCAGTGAAGACCACCCCGACTGGGAAAGTAAACACTGCCACTCCTGTTGGCGTAGGTAGAGTCTACACGGAAGTGCTACAGCACTTCCTAGATGTTACCATAATACAAATAAAATGAAAGGGAAAGAGATCTTGGAGTCACTGTGGATAGTTCTCTGACAGCATCCGCTCAGGGCGCAGTGGCCGTTACAAAAGCTAACACAACGTTGGGAATCATCAGGAAAGGGACAGATAAGACAAAATATCGTATTGCCTCTTTATAAATCCATGGTACGCCCACATCTTGAATACTGGGTGCAGATCTGGTCATCCCATCTCAAAATAAGGGTCTTGGAGTTGGCAAACGTACAGAAAAGGGCAACAAAAGTTATTAGAGGGATGGAACAGCTTCCATAGGAGGAGAGAGTAAGACTGGGACTTTTCAGCTTGAAAAAGAGAGGACTAAGGGGGATATGATAGCGGTCTATAAAATCATGACCGGTGTGGAGCAGGTAAATAAGGAAGTGTTATTTACTCCTTCTCATCACACAAGAACCAGGGGTTCACCAAATGAGATTAGTAGGCAACAGGTTTAAAATGAACAAAAGGAAGCATTTCTTCCCACAGACTCTCAGTCAACCTGTGGAACTGCTTGCCAGAGGATGTTGAGAAGGCCAAGACTAGAACAGGATTCAAAAAAAAAAAAAAAAGAACATAGAGGATAGGTCTATCAATGGCTATTAGCCAGGATGTGCACAGGTGCTCTGAAGTGTCCCTAGCCTCGGTTTCCCAGAAGCTGGGAATGGTTGACAGGATGAATCACTTGATGATGACCTGTTCTGTTCGTTCCTTGTGAAGCACCTGGCATTGGCCACTGGCAGAAGACAGGACACTGGGCTAGATGGACCATGGGTCTGACCCAGCATGGCTGTTCTTATGTCATGAATGACAAAGCCATTTTGACATAAACCCAGCAAACAGGCTGGGTCTGAAAGTGAAATAAATGATCTGTCAGTAGAGCCAGCTCCTAACTGTCTGGACATTTACATTTAAAGAGAAACACACTCCTCGAACTTGTAATGAAATCCAGGAAATGCCAGTGTAGGTACCTAGAAAGGGATGGGCCTTCACAGAAACTGTAATTAAATACAAGACCGCCTGAGATGGATTTCTCACAGGCCTAATACTTGTAGTTAATTAAATGCTTCTCTTACGAGCTGTCATCTGATCCATGGGTGCCTGTATTTCTGGAGTCAGAGGTCATGTTAGAAACGTGTATTGCTGATTTTAGCACTGGGCTTTTAACAGCTGGCATCACAGTTATGCACAGGCGACGTTTACAGCATTTGGGGCATTAAACCAGAGTAGCACCTTTGAAATCAAGAGCAGAATTCAGTCCAGAGATGCCAAATCACAGGAAGCTGTTATTTAAGAAACAAATAGCATGCACCAATAATTGTATCTGCACCATTGCACCCACAGTCATTCACACCCGCAATATCTGTGAGAGTGGAGGCGGGATCGCCAGGTGCAAGTCAGGGCCTGGACGCTGGGATCCAAGGACTCTGTGGCTGGTCTTAGCCGTCTGATTACCCAGCCACAGCCTGGTCATCGCATTATCTGGTCGGTGTTACGAGTGATGCTCTTCTCCAGCTGAAAGGGCGAATCAGGGGGTATTTATCTGGGCCCTGGCCCTGGGGGCAGGAAAGTTATTTTTGACTGCCCACTTTCGCTAGCAAAGCCACGTTCCAAATGCTGCCGTGTGCTCTGTTGGCATGAGACAGGCACCGACTGGCCTGGATGGAAGGCCACCCCTCACAGCAAAGTCCAGATTCCAGTATCGCCCCGACCCTCACTCCCATCGTGGGCTGACGCACACTGGCCAAACGTCACAGCTCCCGCCAGGTCCTAGGCTGTGGCCCAGCACAGCTCAAGCTACTTTCATATGCTCCATACAGACCTCAGCTATTGGGGACCCCCAATATCAGCCCCCTGTAAAGCACTGGTGACTGTGACAGCCAGAGATCGCTGGGGTGCAAGGGCACCCCTTTGTCCCCAGCAGGAAGAAGCTGCAATAGTGATCCTACACCCCGGAGGAGACCCCTACACTGGGCAAATCCTCTCCTAGCCAGATCAACCGAATTTATGTCCGTGTGGTGCCAACAGCAGAGAATTTGAGCCACGTCTCTCTATCTTGGAGTTCTCATGGTTCCCATCATTGCATCTAATCTGCCCAGGTAATTTAGCTCTGCAAGGTGAGGCAAAGTCTCTCCATGAGCTCTCTGCTCCTCTTCCTTCTCTGCCTGTGAGATTATTTCCTTTCCTTCCACCCCTCCGGCGTGGACCTGCTTCTGGTAGGGAAGCGAGGTCAGAGAGGAGAGTCTTGTAGAGGTGCCCAGACTGTTGCCCTCCTCCCAGATCCACAGCCCATCTTCCTCCACCGGGGGCTGTCTAGCTCCACGAGTCTGGAAAACCAAACAAGCGGCACATATATTCCTGCCACTGGCCACGCTCCACTCCGGAACAGCCAGGGTAAATGGCTGCTGCAGCAGCAAGACAAATGGTTTTGCCTCCCTCTTCACTTTAACAGCTTAAGCTATTATTCTGACAGTCCCCCGGCACTTTGCAGGCAACATGATGCTCTTCCTTGCAAAGCGTGCGGCGTTGGAGCCGTCGGTTTATCAACTAAACAGCACTGTATAAAAAGGAGAGCGCCACCAGCCCCAGCGGGCTGGGAATGGGACAGAGCGGGCGGTTAGCAGGTGTCTGAAGGGAGGTAGCTGACCTTGTGGGGCTGGGCACGGTTCCTGGCGCACACGCCCGCAAGCCAGGCTGAGAACACACCGTAAGAAAGAAGTGGCGAGTAAACAGAGAGTAGGTTTTAAGGCCAGAAAGGAACAGCTCGATCTGCTCTGCAAAATGCAGGCCACAGAATTCCCTCCTTGACCCTGCGTCTGGCCCCTCTCTTCTAGCTGAGCAGCAGCACGTCTTTCAGAAAGACATCCAGTCCCGCCTAACGGCTAACCCCCCCCCCGGGGAGTCGTGCTAGTGATCTCGTGGTTGGAGCAGTAAAGGGGGAGTCAGGACACCTGGGTTCTCTTCCCCAGCTCTGCCACTGACAGGCCAAGGAATCCTGGGCCAGCCACTTGGGCCAAGATTTTCAGAACTGGGGGCACAAAGATCAGCTCCTCGGGCGATATTCAGGCCCCACGTTTGTGGACACCCAGAGGAGAACGGTGCAGGGGGCAAGTCCGGGCCAACGTAAAGGTGCTGGCCGCAGAACATGCAGCGCGTTGCGGTTACACACGGCCCCAGTTCTGCTTTGGGACGAGAGTCCAGGTGGGATCTTGCTCGTCCCTGGTTTATAACGGCATTGGCTCTTCCCTCCACACAGCTGAGGTCCTGCGGCTGTGGCAGCCCCCAGTCAGAGGAGCCGCTGTGACAGCTGGGATTTAAGGTGGGGGCCTGGGCTGATCTGTGGGATGCCCCCGGCAAGCCAGTCCCCTGACCAGTGGGCTGCTGCACAATCAGATAAAAGGGGGCTCAAGAGCCGGCCACGTCAAAGCAAAGCGCTGGAGCATGTCCAGAGCCCTTGGTCCAGCCGGGGGAAGGAGATAAGGAGAGAGCCAGGGACCGGATGAGGCGGGGGCTCTGGAGGGGATGGAGAAAGTGGGAGAAGTGGGATGAGGCCAGCAAGCCAGGGGAGGGATGGAAGGAGGGGTGGAAAAGAGAGGGAGAGCTTGAAAGATGTCTGGAACCCACGCAAGGCCCTGGTGCTGCCCAAGGGGCCCAATTAAGCTTTCCTGAGCCACAGCCAGCTGGGATCCCCTGTGCCCCTCCCGCCGGGCTGCGGGCAGAGCCGCCCCCACACTCCCAGAGGAGACAAGAGCCGGTGGGTTTGCGGCACGATGCGGGCGGGGGAGCTGTCCAATTGCCTGTGACCACAGCCCCTACCATCCCCTCTCTGCCGTCGCCCTGGCTGGGGAGGGGCCAGCCCCATAGGGCAGGGGCTGGCTGCTCCCTGGGCCACCCCCTAGCTCGGCTTACTGGGGAGAAACAAGGGATCCTGCTGCTGTATTCGCACAGAGCCCACTTAAAACCCCAGCCAAGAAGGGGCAGGGAAAGCCCTGGGCCAGCGTGGCCAGGGAACACCCCACCATCTTGTTACGGCAGAGCAGGGAGATCCTCGTGGCACCGCGTGGGGGAGATGGATCGCTGCGAGAGGCTGGGAGGTGGCCTCGGCCCCCCAAGTGACATTGCTGGAGGGAGGCATGTTGGGCCACTGCATCTCAGATGGGCCCTTCCACGTTGTTCTCCCCGGGCTGCTTTGGTCAGCAGCGCATCGGCAGATTAGTCCCCAACTCGCCCTGCCCCACCAGCCCTCCTGGGCCACTGGGGCTCACAGCAGGGCCCTGCCAATGCAAACTGCACCTTCCCCATGCCCAGCTCCTCTCCCCTACCCCAGCCAGGGCACCAACAGACCTCTCCCTGCTGCTGGCCACGTCCCAGCTGTTCCACCCACCACCTCACCCCACAATCCCTGGATGTACCACGGCCACAGCAGGGTCCCCAGTCAGACCCCAAGACACACACATGCGCACACACCAAGAGTCCTGAGGTGCCTGGCACAGGTCCCCAGTCCCAAAACCCTCAGGCTGCCCCTGACATCAACCCCAAACAAGGTTCTAGAGTGGGGCTACCGGGAAGGACGTCACTTCTTCAACCAATCAGGGCTTTCCATCGCTACGATGTCATATTGCAGACGGAATGCAACGTTCAGGAAAGGCATCACTTCCTCAACCTGTCAGGGCTTTCCATCGCCATGATGTCCATCCGGCCTGGGGAGAGCTCCCAGAAAGGACAGACATATGCCCCTTCCCCAGCTGGGCCTTCTCCTTTCCCTGCCTGTGGCTGATTCTACAATCCCCCTCCTCGCTGCCTCCCCACGCTCCGTAATCTACCCCCTTCACGTAGCGAGCTGATCTCCTACAGCCTGATAGCCAAAGAGTTCTTGCTTCTGTCCATTGCCTCCTGTGGAATGAAGCTCTGCCATTAAGCAGTTGAAACAGTGGAGGGACTTGGGGGGAGGCAATGTTACGTTTCACAATCACAAAATATATATTCACAATGTACCTATGAGCAGCTTACCCCCGTCAACAGCACAGAGAGACCGAGAGGCTAAAAACCCCGGGCTTGTAAATCAATCAGGCTGAATGTGGCTCGAGGTAGCTGCCTGCCAGAGATAAGCGCCCGGCTCCTCACATCAGCGCCATGGCAAAGGCAGAGAGAAGGAGCGCAAATCCCACGGCTGATTGAAGCTGTCATCAATTGCAAAGGTTATTGACCCGCAAAGACCAGGCCTGATAATGCTCTCAAGGTCAGGGCTGTGCGGGAGGAGGGGGAGGACAGACTGCGCCAAACTCAGCTGAATTCGCAGATCTCCGCTCCAAATGCCAGAGATTTCAATCCAGACATGCTGGGCAGGGCCTCTGGCTGCCCGCTTACCTCGACCTGCAGCCCCGTTCTCTTCCTGCCCTTTCCTTGCCCTTCCACCTCCGTCCGCTCCTCTGCCTTCCCGGTCTCGAGGCAAGATGCTCCCCCTCCTGCCCTGTGCTGAATGTCTGCCCCTCAGCCACCCCCACGTCCGGAGAGCCAAGGGGCACACATCACTGGGCACAGGGCCCGGCCTACAAACGTCTCCCCGGGGCCCCGCGAGCCTCCCCGCCCTGGATAGGGACCAAACGCTCTGCAGGGTGTGACTCTGGCCCCCTTGGCAGCTGTATGAGCTCTCCTGGGCCGCCGCAGGGGCAGGAGGTGGTCCCCTTTCTCCCCACACCCAATGCACAGGGAGATCCAGATGCTCCACCCCAGGCCCGTTCACTCTCCCTGCCAGCGCCCCCGGCTGGCCCTGCTGCCGGGAGAGCCCCCTCCGGGCTGTCAGCGTCAGCTCAGACGTCCCCAGTGGTTGGGAAGCACACAGATGTGTGAATGTAATTACACCACGGGCAGGGGATTTTTTGCCCCCCCCCTTCTCGTTTTGGAGCACTTTAAAGTGCTCTCTGATCCTACGGATTCATCTCGCCCTCTCCTCCACAGAGGGCTAATTAACTGCTCATTAAAGGAGCCGGTCTGCAGGGAAGGGAGGAGCAGGAGGGGTGGGGGCGCCCTGAGTTTCCACCCAGCCCCTGCGCAACCGTCCCATTCATGTGAGGTTTCCAGCTGCAGAGCCGCCCAGGAAGTGCGTGAGGGGGACGCAGCCTGGCCCAGCTGTGCACTGGGGGGGAGGGTGCGTTACAAGAGCCCGGGGGCAGCCGCTGGTCTCCAGGCACAGCCTTGAAAGTGAAGCAGAGATGGAGTGGGGCCGCCCAGGCACAGATGGGCCCTGACCTCCCCGGCGGGCCTGCCTCAGGAGACGCAAGTCCCGCTTCAGATTCCTGCGGGGGCGTCAGTCTGCATGGGTCCCAGCAGAGACGTCTGGGAGCGTTTGCCTGCACGTTGTTCCAAGGGGCAGGTGTTATTAGAACGGCACACACACAAATACCCCAGACTGTCTGCTTATCCCTTTTCCCGTGCAAAGGCCTCAGACCCTCTTACAAGGGCCGTCGTCTCTGCCCATTGCAGGGCGCGGTGCCCACTCTGCCCCCACGCCAGCGCCACAGAACCCAGCGGCAACCTGTAAAGAACAGAAAAGCTTTTCGGTTGCTGAACCCCAGGCGCGGTCCCATCCGGGTTGTGGGCCGGGGTTTGGGTGGGTTCTCGTCTTGTCCCACGTGGCCAGCGTAGCCCCCCCGGGCTCTGTGAATGCAATGCCACACCCCAGCAGGGGAACAGCCGACACTGACACATGGGGATGGGCTTTTCGGCTGCCAGAGGAAGGATGGGGCTGGCAGAGGGCAGGGCCAATAGCAGACATGCCCCTCCCGTCCAGGAGACGCCCGCCCCTGCCCTACACACCCGGAGCAGGAGCCGCTGACCAGGAAGGCAGAGGTACGCACCAGAACGCAACACCGCTGCCAACCTGCCAGTCTGGCTCCCCCACACGATCACAGCTTACGGCCCGTCAGTGGCACGCAGCGCCCCCAGCAGCCGAGTGAGTCATAGCCACGGTCTCGGGCAGGCGTCTCCAAAGGCACCACAGCAACCTGGTTCACCCTGGCATGGGGCACCCGCCAGGGAAGCCCCGTGACAGCAGCAGCATTCCCCTGCTCCAGTGGCTGTAAGCCCGCGTTCGCAGCCAGCTGCAGAGGAACGGGCTGGAAACACGGAGTGCACAAGCCCAGGTCCCCCAGAGCCTGGCTCAGTTTGCAGCGCAGACAGCCCCTTTGCCTCTCGTTTCCCCCCTCCCGCTGGCTTGTCTGTTTAGACTGGACGTTTGGGGCCAGGGATGGGCTCTCACACCGGGTCTGTTCACAGTGCAGCGGGGGGTGATTGCAGGCAGCACAAATAGCAAGAGCCGCGAAGGCAGATTAGCCTGGGCTGTACACAGCAGTCTGGGCCCCTAGGTAAAGTCTGGGCTGCCACGAGTGAGCTGCTACACGTGCTGCAGTGGCACACCCCAGGTGCAGTGCAGACAGACCCTGCGTTTGTACAGGGCCCAGCGCAAGGGCCCACCCCCCACCTCAGTCGGGGCCCTCTGCCATTGCCACATAGGGCATAACAGCGGCATTAGTGCGGCGTGCCATACGCCCAGACCTCACTCGGCGTGCCGCACGGCCATGGCCGACACAGTCGTTGCATTTCCAGAACCACCACGGCTCAGCCAGGGATGAGCAGCCAGCGGGACCATGTCAGGAGAGAGTCCCAGCGACGGGGAGAGAGCAGGGTCCCAGCGGTACGGTTCGGTCTCCCCTCTAGCAGCCCAGCAGGGAGGTGGTCACACCACCCCAAATAACGCCAGGCCAACTGGCAGCCCCGGCTCGGAGAGCAGGGAGCCCAGACTCCCCCATCCCGCACCCGGCAGGTAGGTCCCTGGCTGGATCGACGGTGACTCCCGTGGGAAGGGAGTGCGAGTGTGGGAAGGCCCTGCTTTGGATCAAGAGGGGGATCAGCCTGGCACTAAATTGGCCGGCAACATCAGCATGAGGGCAACGTGCTGCCGGGGGGGGATTGGCGCTTGGGGCCTGTTGGGAGAATGCCACGTGTGCAACCAGCAGCAGCTCCAGTTCCCAGCACTCAGCCCTTCCCCCCGTACCCCAGTGGGAGATCGGCTGGATAGGGGGGAGCAGCGAAAGCGGGCGAGATGCTGGAAGAAGGCGGCTGCTCTCGAGGCAACTCCTGCCATAGCCGGACAGAGCAGGAAGCCAGGGAGACGCAGGCGTGCCCGCCCCATGGGAGACACACGCACACACACGCGTGCCCATGCACACTCCAGCGGGGCACTCTCAGAGCCAGCTAGAGAAGAGGTGGCCTTTGAAATGCCGGCCCGTGATGCCGCAGTAGGAGAACCCGCCACACTACAATAACCCGTGGCAGCTAACGCATCTCTCCTTAGGGCTCGGGACCGCACCGATGTTGCAGTGGTTTCAATTCAGCTGGGCGAGGTGCCACTTTTGGCTGGGCGGACTCTCTACACAACTGGGTCCAGCCACTCAGCTTGTGCTTTTGGCTGCACCCAAGGGCCGTGCGTAACTGCAGAGGTGCATCGACCCCGCCCAGCTGGGCACAGATATTGCATGAAAGAGACACTTTCGAACGGGATAGAGATCACTACATGAAGGAAACTGGGCTACACGGCAGCTTTGTATCAGTGTAACTGTGTCCACGCTAGGGGGTGTACCCCTACAACGGTCTCCCCCCAACATACAGTTATCCTAAAATAATCCTTCTACCAGATGGGGTGGCAGCAACACAGGTCAGGTTCAGTATCTAGGGGGTTCCCTTTAACATTACAAAGCAGACCCAGCTCAAGCCCCTCCCCTGAAATCTGGGAAGACTAAACCCCGCCCCTGTGCCCCGAGAGGCGATACTCCCCTCTCGCTAGCACCGAGTCAGTGTGTAACAAGAGAAAACTTTTCACTAAAGGAGAAGGAAGCCAGCATTCGTTTGGGAAAACACCACAACAGTGATACATTCATAGGCAGTCAGGAAGCAAACATCCACCTCACAGCGTCCTGGGCAGTGTCCTTTGCCTCAGTTTCCCACCTTGCTGGGTGAAAGTCTGACAGACGATTGCCCCTTTAACATGCCTCTCCCTCTTCCACACCCCACTCACGGTTGGACGTCAGAGGTCAGCAAAGTCCCACAATCCAGGGGTGCATTCAGATGGTTTCACCCCCCCCCAGGAGGATGGGAGTGTCAAGTAACACCTCCCCCATAGCCCACACTTACTGCTGCTCGCCTTGGGCTACAATGCCATGTTCTGTGACACCACCACTTACCCCAGGAACCTCCCTGCTGATGAATCCTCTCTGCTTTGCCTTTCAGCACAACTCTGTCCCCTCCCAAGGGCCCCAGGCCCTCCACCAGCTGATCAGTGATTTCAGCTGGAGCAAACTCTGAGCGGTACAAGGACTCTCAGTGCAAGCTGATCAGCTAGGTCTTGAAACACTGGAGACAGAAAGTCAAATGGCATCTCCCACTGCTTAATAGAGACTGCACCCCCAGGTAGAGACAGAGACACACACACCTGTTCTGACTTTCGCTATTACCTCCCCACCGCGTAGTGAGTGAGGTTCACTTAGCGTGCCCCCCACCGCCCCAGCTAGTGCTTATTAAGTACCGTTCAGCTGCCCCTTTACTCATACAATTAGGGTAACAAGATTTCATTAGCCTGCCTCCAAGTCTAAAGTGAATTTCAACCCCAAACCACTCAAATCAATCCCTGGCAAAGCAGGTCTCGCTGCCGATCTCCAAGGCAAAGCATGTGTTTGTGCAAACACGGTCTGCTCCTGCCTTCGCCTCTCCCACTTCCTCAGTCAATGGCAGAGCAGAGCCCATTCAGACCGTGGTTACAGAAACTTACCAGCTAAACTCGGGGGCCACTCATGAAGATGCCACAGTTTAATTAACCCGTGTAAGTTCACACCTGTCATTACATCAGTAGCCAAACCCCATGCAGACCAGGTCCGAGAAGCGCGCTCACAAAGCCAAGCGTGCCCTCCCCTGAGGCCTCGTGATTCCCATCCATGGCGTGGGGCCAGCGGCTCCCCTTGTTCGCCAACTTTCATCTGCTTGTCCCCTGTTGAGATTGCAAGCGCTCTGGGTCTCCCTCTGCACCTGTGCAGCACCTCTCACCTGGGACTGCGGGGGTGCGATAAATAACGCCAGGAGAAGTAGCGAGGAGTAAACGGAGGATCTGCGTGACTGGGAAACCTGCGCAGCTGAGGGGGCACGTTTCCCCTTGCCCTGCAATTTGTGCACTTGTTCACACCAGCGCGCAGCAAGCTGCTGCCATTCTCATTCAGTTTCCTTTCACCGCCTGCTGGGGTAAATGATGACACGCGACGCTGGGAAGCTGGCTCTTGGTCTCCTGTAAAACTTACCCCTTCCCCAAAGCTTGCCCCACTGGTTTCTCTCATCTGTCCTGAAACAAGCTCAGATCCAGGGAGCCTGCACGGTCGGTAACAGCAACTGATGTCTGACATCTGCGTTGCCCGTTCCATATGATGCTGCGGGCCTTGCGCCACTGCTCCGAGGTTGTTTATGGCCTCCCAGGCAAGCCCGGATGCCGGGAGATGGACAGCAACAGGAAAGGAGGCGAATTATCCATGAGCAGCATATTGGCCCCGAACCTCAGCTGGTATAAATCACCAACTGTCCTCAGGTGAGAGTCCCGCCCATCACCTCGACCCAGCGAGGACAGAGGTGGTCCGTGGGGGAAGCCCTCGGTGGGTTTTGCCCCGCAGATGTGTTCAATGCACTGTGAAGGGTTTCTCCGTTATAAGGAGACATTTCCTGCCCAAGGCCCTGATTTGCCCCTCTGCTGCATGCCCCACAGCTGTGCCCCCCGGCACCCTCCAACTCTTTACCACAAGGGCAAAGCTCCTCTGGCCGGGAGACAGATGTCTCAGGGGCTGGCCCCAGACTGTGCAACAAACTGCCCTGGGAACTAGGGATCACCCCAAACCTCCCCACCTTCCACAAGGGCCCGGGACACATCTTTGGCCTGCCTTCTCTAACACAGATGCTGAGCAATGTGGATTACCTGTCCGAAACTCCCTAGTCAAGACACTCCACACACTTCTCCCCGCAGGGCGTGACGAGAACAAGCAGCACGGTGCCTGAGTTTAGCTGTGCTGTTAATGCATGATGGGAAGGCGCTCAGACCTTCCGGGGACGCAGCATTAGACGCCCAGCGAGCAGGACAGAGCACTCACGCCTGTACGACTCCATTGCCTTCGGCAGAGGCGCCCCAGCGTACATCTGCCGCAGCAGAGCCGAGAGCCAGAGGCCCATATGGAAGGACAGAGCGGGAAGAGGAGACGTAGCCATGCAGCTCTCATCACACGAGCACACGCCAAACAGAAGAGCCGCTGCAAAGGTGCAGGAGGTGCGAACAGCCCCAATCCCGTCTGAGACCCTAGGGACATACTTGGGGCCACTAGCCACTCCCACCACTCATGCTGCTGCAGCGGCATGTCGGTTTTTTAGTGCGCTGGCTCTGTCAGAGGTAGCGCGGGGATGTCTCCTCAAGCTGGAATTTACACTCCAGCTCCAGGGTAGACACACCCTTAAAGAAGCAGCAGTGATCTCAGCGGGGGTCTGCCCTTCCATTTCCCATCCAGAGCATCGTTCCTCGATGACACTGACAATTTCCGGTGACGCTCGGAGTTGGTGGCACAAGGCGGTGTCACATTCAGAAGGGCTCCAGCTCACATAACAACCCAGAGGGGCCCGAGGGAGTCTGGCACCCAGTCCTCCGGGGAGCTGGCGCCTCACTGCCTTAAGGTTCTTTGAAGGGAGTGCAAATGCCACCAACCTGCTTCATTGCATCCACCAATGTCTCCACAAACCATTTGGGATTTCTGTTGGTTCAGCTCTTTTCTGTGGGTAAGCTCCTCCCCTTCTCCCAAGGTGCAATGGGCAGGGGTGGGGCATCGGTCATCGCTTTTCTTCCTAGCTGCCAACTCTCACCTCTGTGGCAATGGGGCAAACTCCACCGGGAACCGGCAGAGCTCATTGGTTTCCTCAGCATTTGGCTCCTTTGACCCAATCAGCCAGTTGTGCCTTTTAGTTTGTCTCCGAGGATTTTACCCGGGACAGAGAACAACCGGAAGGCAGGAAGGTAAATAGCTGCACTGCCGCTGGCCTTGTTTATCAGTTGTGTTCACGGTTGGGCTTGGACAGTAACCAATTCCTGCTGCAGCTGACTGCACGTCACAAGCCCGAACGCTGCCTCCAGAATATTCCAGGTCTTAAAGGAGAAATGGCGACACAGAGCCAAGCAACTGCCTCAGCCTTCGTGTACAGCACATCGGGAGAGAACTGCAGTGCTTCCAGACGGCTGGATCACTAGCGACATTCCTCCAAGGCTGCACAATATCAAAGAAGGGAACGGCGACGCTTCCCCTCCGCGTTACCCCACAGCTACAGGGGAGCACCAGCTCCAGAGCGCGTGGCTGCAGCTGTGCTCGAAACGCGACACACCACGAGATGCTAGCAACACTAGCCATTTCAGACATGCCTAACTCATCAACTCCTCCTCCGACTAGCCCCAAACCGCCCTCCAAAACCCCACTCCAGCGTGCGGCCCACGTGGGAAATATCTGGGGAAGTGGCTTTGTTTCAGAAAAGATAAAGAGGGGGCAGGTATCCAAGTGAGATCTATCACGCTGGGGCCGTCAATCGGAACAAGTCCTGTGTGTTTAGAATTCCGTACACACGCCGTCTATGTTATTAATGATACGGGGGGGTGACGTGCTCACAAGCACGCGTGTGTGTGTATTAGTGGGTATGTTTTCCCAGCATGTCGCAAGCTGCTGGCTCCCTTCCAAAGGCTGCCCCCCCTTCCCCAGAAGGGATTTTACAAAGCCGCTTTGCCGGGTCTGTCTGACCTTTAAGTATTTCCAGGCAAGGGCTGATAGTTTTATATGGAAAATGGAAATTAATTTATACAGCATGAAGCGCCATTTAATTCACAACTAAACCCAAAGGCAAAGTGTACTTATCTTTTATCATCTTAACCTGAGCTGGGAATTATTGACTCCTGCTGCTTGTTGCACTAAGAAATACATTTGTCCTTCCTTCCAGACTTTGGTAATTACTTTTTAAATCTCATTTTCTGACATGCGAGGTTTTGTACAAACATCATCAGCGGCTCGTTTTCAATTTGCATTTGCCGGTCCTCCCCCTCGCAGATGCGCACGGACACCGGCAGATGTCCCGTCTCGTCGGGCAGGGGACGGGGGGAGAGGCACCCACACCTGTGCACGTTTACACACACCCAGGTCTCCAGCCTGTCAGCGAAGGGAAATACAGGGCTCCCCAGGAGCATCAACGAAAGCTCCTCCCCCAGCCCATGGCAATAGCAGACCTCTGCGTGCACACCCTGGGCTGTTTCATCGCCCTCCCAGCAGGAGATGCTCTGGCCTCCTTTGTGGCGTACCAGCTGTGTGCTCAGGCACAGGATCTGAGCCCAGCTCCTCGCCTGGTCTGCCTCAGGACCATCCCCTTCTGCTGCCATGTGCTGGCATGAAAGGCCATGGCAGAGAAACCAGGCACTCCCCCACCCCGCCGGCTTCTCTGCCAGACGCCCTCCATGGTGAGCTTTCTCTGTCTGCACCGTCCCCTGCGAATCCCCCTTTGCTGAGAGCTCCCACGGCCTGCCAGAGCACAGAGAGAGCCGTCTGCCTAGGACACCAGCCCTGGACAGCCCACTACTTGCCACCACGGCAGCTTGTCCATGCCACGGCTCGCCTTCTGGTGACCCTTGCCCATCCCTGCCAGCCCTGGGGCCAGGATCCCCAGCGCTATTGGGGTGCCCGCTGAGGTCGGTGAGCATGAGGCGCCCTGGAGGATCTGGGGCTGAGCGCCTGGAAGATCCCCCCTCCCCCCACCCCAGCTGCCCCTCTCGCCCTCCCCGGCCCCTCCACGGCCAGCGCAGCCCTGTCCTGGAGGTGACTTTACACACGATGTAGCCCAGAGACGCAGGATGAGCCCAATTCTGCAGCCACTCCCAGCTGACAGGACAGCCAATGCCCCGCTCCATGCCCGGGAAGCTCTATGCTTCCTCCAGTCTCCAGGAAGCCAGGTTGTGGGGGGCAGGGTGGTTGCAGGGCTACAGCCCCCGGGCCCAAACCCAGAGCTGGGGAAGGAGGTGCCCCTCTGCTGCACTCATCTACGCCAGCTCTGCCCAGGGAAAGGGGCTCGCAAGCTAGGGGAGTCGGGGGGAGAACAGCCGGGGCAGCGCTGACCTTTCAGGGGCCCCCGGGCACAGACTGGCGTGAATGGGAGCCCAGGGTCCCGATCCCAGCAGCCTGCTCCAAGCACTAGGTGACACAGCCCCCACCCCAGCGCTGTGCTCCGCTGATGTCTGGATGGCCCCAGCCTGCGCCTGCATACAGGGAAGCCCACGCACTCAGCTGTCCCAGGACATGGCGCTCTGGGGTCCAGAGTCCTGGCAGGTTCTGGATCTGTGCCAAGGATCTGTGCCAAGGGGCTGGCCGGGCAGCTGGGGGGCAGAGATTCAGGGTGAAGCACAAGACAAAGTTTATCCCCCCTGCAAATGGAAGGAAATTGCAGCCGTTCCAGACGCGAGCAGAACTGCTAGGAGCTGCTCAGGGAAGGGCCTAGCCCTGGCCTGGCTCTTTAGCCACCATCCCCACATGGGCCTCCGAGCCCTGCTGACTTACCCCCCTCCTCTTCCTGCCCACAGCCACAAGTGGCAGGAGATCCGTCGCACCCACAGCCCCCCCTCCCAGAACTGGAACTCCACAGGCATGGGAGGAAAGCTCCAAGTGCTGCATTTGACAGAAATTGAGGACGCAGGAACAAATCATCCCGATGTGCAGTAAGACTAGCAAATGTGGCAGGTGGGCAGCTTGGCTTAACAGAGAAATCTTCGGTGAGCTCAAACACGAAAAGGAAGCTTACAAGAAGTAGACGCTTGGGCAGATGACCAGGGAGGAGTATAAAGATATTGCTCGAGCATGCAAGAATGAAATCAGAAAGGCCAAAGCACAATTGGAGTTGCAGCTAGCAAGAGACGTGAAGAGGAACAAGAAGGGTTTCTACAGGTTTGTTAGGAACAAGAAGGAGGTCAGGGAAAATGTGGGTGCCTTGCAGAATGGAGGAGGCAACCTAGTGACAGAGGATATGGAAAAAACTGAAGTACTCAATGCTCTTTTGCCTGTGTCTCCACAGACAAGGTCAGCTCCCAGATACTGCCCTGGGCAGCACAGAATGGGGAGGAGGTGAGCAGCCCTCAGTGCTGAAAGAACAGGTTCAGGACTATTTAGAAAAGCTGGACATGCACAAGTCCATGGGGCTGGATGCAGTGCACCCAAGGGTGCTGAGGGACTTGGCTGATGTGATTGCAGAGCCATTGGCCATTATTTTTGAAAATTCATGGTAATCAGGGGAGATCCCAGATGACTGGAAAAGGCACATATAGTGCGCATCTTCAAAAAAGGGAAGAAGCAGGATCCAAGGAAACACAGACCGCTCAGCCTCACCTCAGTCCCTGGAAAAATCATGGAGCAGGTCCTCAAGGAATCCATTTTGAAGCACTTGGAGGAGAGGAAGGTGATCTGGGTCAGCATGGACTCACCAAGGGCCAGTCATGCCTGAGCAACCTGATTGCCTTCTATGAGGAGGTGACTGGTTCTGTGGATGTGGGAAAAGCAGTGGACAGGATACACCTTGACTTTAGCAAAGCTTTTGATACGGTCTCCCACAGTATTCTTATCAGCAAGTTACAGAATGGATGAATGGACTATACGGTTGATAGAAAGCTGGCTAGATCATTGGGCTCAATGGCTAGTGATCAATGGCTCCATGTCTAGCTGGCATCCGATATCAAGCAGAGTGCCCCAGGGGTCGGTCCTGGGGCTAGTTTTGTTCAACATCTTCATTAATGATCTGAAGGATGGGGTAGATTGCACCTCAGCAAGTTCACAGATGACACTAAACTGGGGGGGTGGTAAAGATGCTGGAGGGCAAGGCTAGGATACAGAGTGACCTAGACAAATTGGAGGATTGGGCCAAAAGAAATCTGCTGAGATTCAACAAGGACAAGTGCAGAGTCCTGCACTGAGGACGGAAGAATCCCATGCACAGCTACAGACTGGGGACCCACAGGCTAAACAGCAGTTCTCTGGAAAAGGACCTGGGGGTTACAGTGGATAAGAAGCTGGATAGGAGTCAGCAGTGTGCCCTGGTTGCCAAGAAGATCAACAGCATATTGGGCTGCATTAGTAGGAGCATTGCCAGCAGATCAAGGGAAGTGATTATTCCCCTCTATTCGGCATTGGTGAGGCCACATTTGGAGTATTGTGTCCAGTTTTGGGCCCCCCACTACAGGAAGGATGTGGACAAGTTGGAGAGAGTTCAGTGGAGGGCAACAAAAATGATTAGGGGGCTGGAGCACAAGACTTATGAGGAGAGGCTGAGGGAACTAGCCTTATTTAGTCTGCAGAAGAGAAGAAGGAGGGGGGATTTGATAGCAGCCTTTAACTACCTGAAAGGGGGTTCCAGGGAGGATGGAGCTAGGCTGTTCTCAGTGATGGCAGATGACAGAACAAGGCGCAACGGTCTCAAGTTGCAGTGGGGGAGGTCTAGGTTGGACATTAGGAAAAAGTTTTTCCCCAGGAGGGTGGTGAAGCCCTGGAATGGGTTCCCTAGGGAGGTGGGGGAATCTCCATCTTTAGAGGTTTCTAAGCTGCGGCTTGACCAAGCCCTGGCAGGGACGATTTAGCTGAGGTTAGTCCTGCTTTGAGCAGGGGGCTGGACAAGACACCTCCTGAGGTCCCTTCCAACCCTCCTCTTCTATGACTCGATGCTCATGTCCAGCCACGCAGCAGTGGAGGTGACGCAGTTACAGCCCAGCCTGCCGCTAGCTAGAGGGGTCCCCACGGCAGCTCCCCGGTCACTCTGCTCACAATGGGCATCGCCCAGGGGCTTGAGCAGGGAGGCAACGAGCTGAGAGCTCCAGGGGACCTGACCCCACCCCCTGGCACTGCTATTGCCAAGTACAGGAACCCACGGGCCCCCGGCGGTGCGGGAACAAGGAGGGGGACAGCAAACTGGTGAGGGAACGGGCTGCAGATGGTAACAGACCTGAACTGCTGGCCTGCAGATGTGCAGGGCATGGACCCCCACGGCCCCGCAAACTCCCCCCAGTTCCTGTCTCTAGCCTCTAGAACAGCCACAGGGAAAGAAGGGCACAAACGAGCCCCTCTTAGCGTTGCCCAAACCCAGCCAGGCCCACTCAGCCCCGAAGGGACGTGGCCCCAGGCCAACAGCTCCGGGGACTTGCAGCTTTTGTGCCTGTTCAAAGCAAGGCCAAGGGCTGGAGGGATTCGGGTGTGATCTGACTCACAGGGCTGGAGACAGGGGTCTGAGACCCAAGGGGGCAGAGAAAAGAGATGGCCCTAGCTGAGCCCTAGGGCAAACGCTGCCAGCCACCGCGGGCGACCAGGGGAGAGATGGGGCAGCAGCGCTGGCAAACAGAGGCATGGTGCGGCTGGAGACAAATGGACAGAGGGACACTGGCAGAGTTGTGGGGGGAAGAGCAAGATCAGGAGGAAGGGGCTAGCAGAGAGGGGAGCCGGGGGGAGAGAGTCCAGGGGGTGTCGTCGATCAGGAATGCAGTGGCAGAGCTGAGCGGCAGGCGGCTGAGCCTGGAAAAACGTGGGACGCTGCAGCTCAGAACCGAGGTGCATCGGATGAACGGCGGGCGTGGGAGGCGTCCCAGTTCTGCAAGCGCCAGCAGCCAGACGCCTACCAAGCCCGTCCCATCGGCCGCAGCGCTGCCAGCCCGTGAGCAGGTTAACTGGTGCGATGCAGCAGCAAAGCAGCCGCGTGAGCAGAAAAGAGGGTTTGGCATAAAGAGGCCAAGGCACTGCTCGTATTTTTGCACGGGGTGAAGGTGCCAACAGCCCTAGCCAGAGACGGCAACGGAATCACTGATGGTCTCTGGTTGTAGCAAGGCTGGGCCGGGTCCTCTGAGCAGGGCCAACCCGGAGGGGAGGGAGCAGGGAGAAAACCTGCACACGCTAATGAGCACATGTGCACACGTGTGCAAGTACATTAGTGTCTGTGCACGGGGGCACGTGCGTGTGCCTGCATGGCTTGGTACACACCTTTCTTTGCACGCATTCCTCCCTGAGCCAGGCCTTGCAAATGCACCCCACAGCCACTCAGACGCACCTGCCCCCCACATTCCCCGCTCGGACCCCAGCCTCCCTTTGCTGGGAGCGGTCGGGGGCCTGGCGCCAGTGGAGCAGTCGAGCCAGGAAAGGGCTGCAGTGCTCAGAGCTCTCCGGGTGACGTGTCGCAGTTGTGCGCACAGGTGAAAGCGGCTGTGCGTGTCCAGTGTCTGTATTTGAGAGAGGCTTTTCACTGCTTGTTTGACTCCCCCAGGAGCCATTCCTGGGCTGTGGTGAGGGCCGGGTGGGAACTGCCTGGCTGTAGAAGAGAAGGGCCTTTCTTCCCTCCCCCACCACAGGGCTGAAACCCGCCTCTGGACAGGAAGGAGGCCTGGGGGGAACACACCAAGAGTGTCCTGGGGGGCAGGGGAACATGCCTGGCACCCTGGGGCTGGTGCATCGCTGGAGGCAGTGGCCAAGCCACACCCATTGGTGGTTCTAGCTGGGCACGTCCCAGGCCTGAGCAGCGCTCGGGTTGATCAGGGCACCAGCCTGGCTGGGCACAGGGGGATGTCCAAGGAGACCGCTCCAAGACCGGCCAGAGGAGAGCAGCCACAGGTGCAGGGCAGGGACCAGCCTTCTGAGCACGTCTCATGCCTCAGGGCCCACCGAAGCTGCAGGGGTAAAGGCGCCCGTGTTGAGCCATCCTCTGATCAGGTGGCGAGCGGGCGTGCCAGCGTTCCCGGGTGCTGCAGGGCATCGTATGGGAGCTCGGGAAGTCTGACTGGTCTGGCCTGACCCCGACACATGGATGCGGGGGACACACTCTCCGTCATTTGCATTTTCAAGGTCGAATGGAAACTGTAGGCAGCTCAGATAAGCAAATAATTCCCAGCGAAAGCCTGTTTCCTGTCTGTGGCCGGGCACCACGAGCAGCTGTCTCAGTGAAACCCGCGTGGAGAAAAAGCAGAGTCCAACCAGCCAGCAATAAATCCACCTGCCTTGAGCTCGGCTCCCAGCACGTCTGCCTGAACACCCCCGCAGAGCAGAGCCACTGGCAAACCAGGGTGGGCGTGCCCCGGTCCTGCTCTGTGCCCAGCCCCCAGGGCGAGCCGAGCGTTCCAGGGCCACCCTGGCAGCCGTCGCTCACGTGCAGCAGCTCACACTTTTCACTCTGCTTGTCCCCCATTCGAGCCAGGGCTGTTGTCCGAGGGGCAGCCCCAGGCCAGCTGGTTTCCTGGAGGAGCCGCCTGTATGTCGGATTAAGGAGAACTCGGCTGCAAGTGAGAAAGCGTCTTAGCTCTAAACTGAAGCCAGACAGCACCTGGAGAGCAGGCATTACTCTGCGCAGAAAGAACCAGAGCAATCGCCGCCAGGTCACGACCCTTGTTCGGGCTGGACTGACCGTACCTCCTGGCGCCAACAGACAGCCCCTCTCCTGCAAAGCTTGGAGCCTGAGAGCCGGCTCTGCCACAGGGCCCGGTTGTTCTTGCAGCAGCCACCAGAGAGAATCGTGTTCTGAGCAGATCTTGGGCCACGGGGTCGTCCTAAAGCTCCGCTGCTGGACCTGGGATGCCGACCGTTCAGCTGCTGTTTGGGAAGGGGTTACGTACGCCATGTTCCCCTCTAGTGGCCGCTCCATCCAGGGCATAACAACCTACTGCTGCTGCTGGTTACTCCTTCAGCTCATGTAGAACAGCTCTATGCTGGAGCTCCAGAAAGCCTAGATCCAAGCCTGCTAGAGAACCGTAGTGACTGCTGACGTGCAGTAGCATCAACATGGTTCCATACAATGGCCTTTTGGGGATCCCCCCCAATTTTCTTTCTTTAAAGATAGGGAGGCAGTGTTGCCTAGTGGAGAGAGCATTGGACTGGGACTCGGGAGACATGGGCGCTATTCCTGGTTCTGCCATAGGCCCGCTGGGTGAGCTGGGGCAAGTCACTACCTTGCCCTGTACCTCAGTTTCCCCAGCTGTAAAATGGGGCTAATGCCACTGATCTCTTTCATAACGAGCTTGGCCTGGACAGCTCCGGATGCTGTAAAAGAAGTAGCCATTATTAGTATGGAATCATCGTTATTAGGAATGATGTTTCAAATATTCTCACGATCACATACTACGTGCTGTAGAGAACCCTGCCTTGTTCAGTGCATCAGCTGCATGGCAAAGCTGGCAGAAGACGAGCAGGGAAATTCTTTGTTGTTAAGACTGGGATGCAGGAGGGTCAGGGTCTGCTCCTATCTTTGCCGTGGAAATCCCCTTTGATTCATGGGTCTAAGGCCAGCCAGGCCCTTAGGATCATTTAATCTGACCTCCTGCATGACACAGCTGATGGGCATAGCACACACATGCAAGGGAGCGCCATTACAGCTGCACCGCGACCTTAATTCTGGCCGCCCCCAGCTTTTGAGCTCTTGACTTAACCTTGCTGCAGCTGGAATGTCCCTGTGACATCAGGGTTTTCTCAGACCATGCTGCAGACGGGCCCTACCACCTGGCCAGGTTCTCCTAAACCCTGCACTAGTGAGCCTGCAGCCGGAGCCCAGACAAGAAATGGAAAGCAAAGCGGGTGTGGAGGGAGCCATAAACGCGCACCACGTCTGCCCCTTTGTGACTTCAGCCCTGCCAAGTGAGTGCTCCCGGAGCAGGCGTAAGCCACCCCCTCGGGCACCTTCTGCTTCTTTTATGCCTTGCTCTGTGCAGTTGGGGGAAGGCGCTTGGGTCACAGCTGCTGAACAAGAACTGCGAGCCCATTTCTTGGGATTGCACCATCACCCAGCCTCCGACAGGCCCTGCATCCCAAACGTCTTCGCACATGCTCCCTGGATGGCAATCTGGCGCACGTCTCAACTCCTTTTTAAAGCCATTTTTAAGGTACCTGAGCACACGCCAATAAAGCATTTAATACAAAGACCGCCTTAGCCAGCAGCTGACCTTTCGCACAGCTGGGGACCCCCAGGGGGCGGGGGCAGGCTCAGATTTGCAGCAAACTTTCTGAAGACACTGGTTTGTGGCACCACCTTGGAAGATTTCTGCTTCCTCTTTTGGCCACTTCTCCTGCCCCAGGCACTCCCCGAGACCCACCCCACCCCAGCCGTGTTCCAGCTCTTCTGTCCCATGCCTCATTGCTTCCTCACCCCATTTGCCGGGGTCCTACATTCTGCGTCCCATTCATTCGGGGCCAGTTCTAGGGGCAGGTGAGTAGGGGAGCGTCCAGGGCATGCCTTCCTGCTGGTCTCTTTTAGCTCTGCTCGGCCAGACGTTTTTGCTTCACTGAGTGGGCAGCCTTTTTTTTTTTGACTCGCCCACTCTGGGGGCAAAGAGGGACACCAAAAACGTTTGCCTCTTGGCCGGCAAAAGGGCTAGGGCCGCTCCTACAGCCATGACAGCTTTGCTTGGGACGTGGCTGAAGCCAGGAGTTTCTGTGCCACTCCCCCCGTGGCAGCAAGCCCGCCCTTGGTGGAGCGAAGCGATCCCCTGGGGCGTTCTGCAGGGTGGGCGCAGAAGATAATAAACGCTGCACATCAGTGATCTGCAGTGGCAGCATTAAGCACCTGCAATCCAAGCAGTTCAGGGGGCCCCAGGAAAACTAGATCCAGCCCCCCCCAGGCGTCAACTGCGCTGCTCTGCTCAGTGCCGCCTGGGCTCGGGATGGAATCCTTTGCACAGCCTGGCTTGGCACGCACAGTGCATGCAAGGTCACCCTAGGGGCAGTTTTGCAAGGCGGCCCCAGGGGCAAACACTGGAACCAGCCACAGCGGTGTAGTGAGGTGTCAGGGTCTTAGCTCAGTGGCAGTGACAGCCGTAGCGAGGGTGCAGGGGAGGCCGTGCAGCAGGGTGAGCCATGCCCAGTGCTCGAGATAACCATGGGCCCAGACAAAACTCCCCAGGGGAGACGCCTTCCTAGCCCCAGCGAGGCGATCAAGCCTCACCCAGCTGCTGTTCAGCGCAGATGGCAGCTGGGAGCGGGCTGGGAGGACCCTGGATCCTTTCACCTGGTTTGCTCCGCCCGCTCAGACCCTGGAGGTGGAGAAGTCTGTCTGGGCTCAGCGTAGAGACAGGGCCGGGATCAGAGGCAGAGAGACTGGACGTAAAGTGTCGTGAGCCTTGGACAACTAAGTGTCTAAGGTGAGGTCTACCCGTGACAGTGACCTTGGCTTAGCCCTGCAAGGCAGGGGTCTGAAAGCCCCAACCCACGTGCCTCTGCCGATGTGACCCGCGTGTAGACACAGCCATGCTGGCAGAAGAAGGCATGGAGAGAGACTGTGCTGGGGACAGGACTGAGAATGGGACGTGGATCAGCCCCCAAGCCAGGGTGGGCTGGGCCGCTCCACCAGCCACCCCTTTTTCCTGCACTTTGGCACCTCGCACGCCGGTAAAATCTTACTGAACTGGAGTGGGGTTGCGTGTGCACGTGGAGCTGCGCGTGAGCGGGAGTGTGTGTGCGTGGGAGGGGTGTGCACCTGTGTCGCCGCGGCCCCGCCAACCCTCTTCTGCCTCAGCTTGTCTGGCAGCTCCCTGCAAACTGCGGCCACGACCCCGAGTCTCCGCTGAAACCGACAGAAGAGCACCACGAGCAGGTCACCATGGCAACTGCCAATGAGAGCCCTCCCTGCCGCAGCATCTCCATGAGATCAGCCCACCTGTCGCTCCTGCGAGTTCTCCCCAGCTCTCAGGGCTGCCCCCAGCCGTGGCCCAGGCTGCGGCTAGCAGCCAGGCAGGCTGCTTCGGGGGCCCCGCTGTGCTTTGGGAGGGAATGGAGATCCTGGAGAAGCCTGCCCCTGGGCAGAGGCCGAGTAGAGGAGCATGGAGGCATGAGCAGACAGAGCTGGGGTGAGAGGACTGCCTGGGTGCAGGCGCGAAGGCTGCTGCTCTCTGCCCTCCCTACTGGGGGCAGTGGTAGAGGATCGGGGAGCTAGAGGGATTCACTCCTGGCTGCTCTGTGCTCTGATTTTCACCAGGGGCAGCTCACAGCTCGGCCCCCCGCACACGGCCCAGCCTGCGTGGGTGTCAGCACCCCCCGCCAGCTATCAGCAGCTGCAGGACTTCCTGGCATGGTGGGGCTAGAACCCACGTCCTCCGGCATATATGCTATTATCCTGAGTAGGGCTCCCCACACACACACCCTGATCTCCGCTGTCCTGGAGGCAGGGAGCCTGCTGGTGCCCCCAGCAGCCAGGCATCCCAGTTGCTCCACC
Organism: Mesoclemmys tuberculata; assembly: GCA_007922155.1. Classification (NCBI taxonomy): domain Eukaryota; kingdom Metazoa; phylum Chordata; order Testudines; family Chelidae; genus Mesoclemmys; species Mesoclemmys tuberculata. The sequence continues at coordinate 11,985,742 of ML675621.1, forward strand.
AAACACACATCAGACCAGCCACGCTGGGTCCAAGCCATGGTCCATCTAGCCGCCCCAACACACACCCACGGCCCGACCTACGGCTCCTGGCACCTCCCAGCTCTGGGGCACAGTCCACCGGACAGGCTCTGTAACAGTCTCATGTTGTGTGACGTCCCGGCTGTCTCTTTCCCTCAGGTGCCCTCCTGCCCATTCTCCTCGCCCCAGAGGCGCAGCCCCTGAGTCCGCCCAGCCTGAGCCCGTTAACCAGGCTGATCCAGCTCGGCTGGCAAAAAGCGAGTGGCAGCGGGCTGGGAGTCCCTCTCCACCCAGCAACGGACGGGGCAACCCGCTAGCCTGGCCTTGGGTCTCAGCACAGAGGGGCTGGCCGGGTGCTGAACTGAGCATGTAGGAGGCAGCAGCCAAAGCTAACGGGAATGTAGTGTTAACCAACAAAGCACCCCCGTGAGATGCCCTGTTATCACACCTACACCCCAACACACCTACACCCCAGCACACCTACACCCCATTACACCTACACACCCCAGCACACCTACACCCCAGCACACCTACACCCCCCATCACACCTACACACCCTAACACACCTACACCCCAGCAAACCTACACCCCAACACACCTACACCCCAGCACACCTACATTCCCCATCACGCCTACACACCCTAACACACCTACACACCAACAAACCTACACCCCATTACACCTACACACCCCAGCACACCTACACCCCAGCACACCTACACCCCAACAAACCTAAACCCCATCACACC